>JANIPN010000004.1:37882486-37898161 GCA_027478595.1 Erythroxylum anguifugum
GTTAATGAAAGATATTCAAGTTTCATGTGTTTTGCCAATGCTTGTTTCAAATATGACTTTGCATTGTTTTTGTAAATATCCATAAGGGTGAGTTTGTGTATGCTGTGTTTTGAGGCAAATTTCTGGTCTGATATGGATTGAATTGGATCAAGTAGCCTTCTTGAAAGTTATAGTGGAATTCATGGCTTTCCAATGAGGTATAGCAAGCCATTTTTGGATGTGGGAATTGGAAGATGTGAATTTTTGAAGTTTGAATGTTGTCTAGGAAAGAAATTTCGGGATAGAAACTTTGATTGGAATGTTGACCCTCATAGAGGTGGAAGTTGCTCTTGGAGTCTTCATGAGGGTTGTAGGTTAAGTTTTTATCTTTCCATTGATATAAAATAGGACATTTTTGGATAATGGAGTAAAAAGATATGATTTTTAGAAGTTCTGGCACTGCTTAGGATGACATTTTTTGGACAACCAACTTGAAATGAAATTTTGATCTTTTTTTAGGCTGAATTGGTTTGTAGGTTCTTCATGAAAATTGTAGAGCATTTTATTAGCTTTCCATTGATACCAACCTTGTCAAATTTGGAGTTCTAGGTAAAAAGATATGGATTTTTGAAGTTTGGTTGTTTTAATAGAAAAAAAGAAAATCGGAAGCAGCAGCCTCACAATCGCGAGCCGGTCGCGATCATGACCCAGCTCTTTTAGAGCCGCTCGCGATCACGACCCGCTCCTGGCCGCAGACCGGCTAGCGAGTCATCGCGTATGCGAAGCGGCTCGTCGACTCAGCTGACCTTCCTTCACTATTTTGCTTATAACTCTTCCTTCCGATCTCCGATTGATCCGATTTTTGAAGCGTTGGTTTTTTAAGTTGGATACTTTTCGGAACATGCTTCATTATTTTGACGATATCTCGATCTGTAGAGCTCCAATTTTGATGATTCTTGTTTCTAATCAAACTAGAGGCATAGAGCTACAACTTATATGAAGGAATAAATTTTTAATTTAGGCCCTAAGACTTTCAGTTTCTAGATTGAATTCGGGTGTAGTATTCAGTCTCGATTTATTTTTAGCCCGAAAGTGTTTTGGCCAATACTTCTTTGTTTCTGAACCAAATTGAGCGTTTTTGGTGTCATTAGATACTTAAGTCAATGAGGAACAAATGTTGTGAAGAAGTCTTATTGAAACTCCTTTATGAGCTATCTCAAAATTTGTTCGGAAGTAAGTGAGATGAGTTCGTTTTTTAGGTTTGACTTGGTGTGGGCACACCAACCTTGTGGGATGCGCGCCTAGATGTCACATAGGATGTCGGCACGTGACTCACAAGGGCGGGGTCCCAACAGTAACATTCATTAAATAAAGTACCAAAAGATATCTTAAAAATAAGAAAAGGAATTGCTCCAAATGCAAAACTCAAATTCCTAAACGTAAAAGCTCATAAATCAAATTAACCAAGCTTTGTGCAAATTGATAAGGCAAAAACAAGCATAGTTCCAAGATTGGGAAACAAATAACTTATCATGAAAGCTAGAAATAGAAATTATCAAATGCCTCAAATAAAAACTAATGCCAACATATGACTAACAATAGTGGAACCCTAATGATATTCACATCATTATTCTAATCTAGTTTTTCTCAGCAGAAACTGGTCACTCTTCTGAAACATTATGATTCCATAAACTCTTAAAAAGTACAAATATTATATCTGATAATCGAAACTAATAAGTATTTAAAAGTTAGCATGGTTGTTGAGAATAATGTAACAATATTTTCATGAAGAAGAGAAACTTTATACACTCAAGGTCTTTTTTGTTCTTGCAAAATCAAGCTATTTGCAGAATTCCAAATAGGCCAAAAACTCATTGTCATGAGAGATCTAAAGAACCTTTTGGAAATGAATATAGGGTAGCTTTTCTTACTCATTATTAATAAGACACAAGGAATTAAATAGGGTATCTCTTAAGTTATGTGGCACAATCCCACGATCACGGAACGTTACTTAAAGCTAGAACCCAGATAGAAATCAAAGCACAAACAAAATATATAAGTAATAAAGGCTTTTGAGGGGCTTGGGAAGAAATAAGAATAGGTCCATATATAATTATGACATCATATCTGAACTTAAAACCTTAAGGCAATGAGTTTCATATGAGATTATTTCTTTTGTGAATTTCCAACATCTTCTCCTTTCAAGTGAAGTTATCCATATCAGATTAGCTCTTCCTTAATTCATAGCTAATGTGAAATCATTTGAGTTACTACCATGAATCTCTAGTCATCAAACTTTGCCAACCTAGTTTCAATACTAATGAAGCGTTTTGAGGGGACTGAATAGAACACCATATATCAACTTAAAACTTTAAGACAATAAATTATGAGTCTTATCTTTGTATCTAACACATTGCAATTTTATCTCTTTTTAACGTAGGATCACCCCACTTGTAAATTTCCAAAAAGTAAAAAAGAAAACCAATATACTTAAAACAAGAGTAAGCATAAGATAAAACAAGAAAATCAAATGTACCAGAAACACATCAATCTCCACCTCTACATCTATGGTACTAACTGCTTAATCATCAACCAGCTAATAAGATGATAAAAAAAATATATAAAGCAAAAGATTGGCACCAATAAAGTACCATAAAAAGATGACGCAGAGACGGAGAAATTTGCCCCACTATTGTGTATATTTCGGGAACTACAGAGATGTGTGAAGGCCCCTCTATATAATTTACAACCACATTGCATTTTCCAGTGCTTGTTCAAAAACCACACTGAAGAGAAGTGGAACGCCAGAAAATTTATAGCCACATTTTCCAATGCTTGTTCAAAAACCACACTGCAAGTAGTCCCCTGCTGTCACTGGGTACAGGTCTTCTATACCCCCTACCTTATGCCCACCCAATTCTCCTTTGATCTTAACCATCCAATGCAATACATTGGATGGTTGAGAACAAAAAAGAACAGAGGGCATTGGGTAGGGGTACAAAAGATCTGTTCTTGCTGTCACTGAGGTATCCATACCAACGCCAAGGGGTATTTACACTACGTTTGGTTACTATGATTTATATACTGAGACGAAACCGAAAAAAATTTGGAGATAGAACAGAACAAAATTTGAAGACAGTGAAGTGTTTGGTTGTAATAGACAAAATAGATAAAATTGTGCGTCTCGATGACAGAAATGTGTTTGATTGCAGTTGACAAAACATAGAAAACATTGTTAATGACCAAAATTTCCCAGCAGTATAATATGATTGAAAATATATAATTCATTGATTATTTTAAAACGAATGATTTGGTTTAGCAATTTTTTTAATTGTACCTATAAATAAGGAATTAAAAAAATGACATGGATCATGTAGATTTCAAGTTGACAAACACCAAAAAAAATAAATTGAAGAACTCATCTTTGACTGTAGATTAGAATAGAGAAAGGACCGGTTTCTTGTTAGAGAGACGAACAGGATAAGAACGTGCTAGTAGTAGAGAGAAAGTGTCTAGTGAAGAAATGAGAAGAATGGTCTCTTTTTTGCTATTTATACACTTGGGCATGTGTGAAATATTTGTAATAATATAGGGGTACTTTTGTCCAACAACCCACGTGTTTTATTTCTGTGACAGGCACAAGAAAGTTGTGCCACGGTTTTAAAAGGAACAAAAATTTTGTATTTTTGTGAGCTGACGTTGAAACAAAAATAAGCAGTGTCAACAACCAAACACTGCTGGACATAGAATTTTTGTATTTTGTTATACGTCTCCGGCGGAGACATCAACCAAATCCAACGTTAAGGATAAAATTGTTTATTTTACAAATATAACCTTAAGCTTGATTTATATATTATTTCGATTCTGATTTATTTTTTTCCTTCATTTTAGGGGTCTTGAACAAGGCTGGCAATTGCACGACTTTGTGGGCTTATTTTAAAAGTAAAAAGTAGTAATTTTAAAGAACTAGTGTTATGAACATGGATGTTAAACCCAATTTGGAGATGGCATGGCACAGAAGATGACTAGCTACAGGATTAGCAGCACGTGTATATAGAGACATGGTTTAACAAGTAGCGTACTGCTCTACAGATTAGATTTCTGCAAAATGGTTAAAAGGAAAACAAGGCCTACCTAAATCCATCCATCCATCCATCCATCTAATGTCTGTCTATCTGTCCGTGTCTGTACACTACATTTTTATTGCACATCAGTTGAGTTCCAACCGATATAGGCCTCCATCCATCCCAACAAAAAATTTCCTTATTGATCTAGCCAAATCACCACCTTATTCTTCTGTTACCATCTGTTGCAATGCAACCATGCAACCAGCTTATATTTCAAAACCTTCAACGAACCTGCATTTACGGACTTGCAGCAGACACGCACTTGAACGTCCAGCTTCGCTTTTGCCCAGTGCAGCAGTAGGCAGTACCCACAGCCACTTCAAATTGGCCTCTCTGTCTCTCATCTGGAGGTTGGTTGGCATACATTCGTAATTTAAAAATCTGGTATGCCACTTGACCTTGACGAGTACTCACTCACCAGCTTCAGAAACATAGATGATTTATCTTCTAACAACCGTGCAGGAGTGTCAAACTCTGCTACCCGTCCTGCCAAATGAGATAAAAGTTCAAATTATCATCTAATATGCCTACTTTAGAAGAACAATGAATCATGGAACCACCGCACAATTACTAAAACACCACTTTCTCTACTTTCAACATATTTGTCAGGGTAAGGAGAAAACTGAGATTGCAAAGAGTTCAGCTATAAAAAGTAAAACAACAGGATTTGATGTACTGTGGATCTGCAACTGTATTATGTAATACACTGGATACCTAGTTTGAAAAGAGGTACGCACCGTCACTGAGTACCAAAACAAGGTCACTGTCAATAACTGTTGGGATCCGATGCGCAATTGTACAAACAGTGCAGTCTTTAAACTCTGTTCGGATAATCTTCTGAATGAGATTATCAGTAGCAGTATCAACTGATGCCGTTGCCTCATCCAGTACTAGTATTCTTGCCTGCTTAAGTAAAGCCCGTCCCAGAGAAACAAGTTGCCGTTGTCCTACACTCCAGTTATCTCCATTTTCAAGAACTACAAATAGTTACATCTCATTATCACAAATCTATTGGTCACACATAACCTAAACTTCCCGGTCATACATCAACTGCAAAAGCTGATGCTATTTGAAGTCTGCTGCTACATACCTCGTGTATCAAGCTTCTGATCCTTTTGTCTGACATTCTCCCCAAGCTGAGATTTATCGAGAGCCTGTTCCACAAAGAAAATTCTTAATTTACCAAAGTATCATTTCCTTTTTGATCCCCTTGATATACTGCAACATTAATTTACTAAGCTGCTTTCAAGATTATTCAGACTTTAAATTAAAACAACTTCAAATATCCAACATTGCTAAGAAAATTTGACAATAGTAGCCCCAAAGATAAAATGAAGTTCCTAATACCAAAAATACTAATACCAAGTTGAAAAGGAGAATGTACAGAACTCTTAACTCTGAAATAGAACATGACAGTCCATTCCAAGCAATAGGCAGGAGGAGCTTGCTTATTTGGCTAGTTTGAATAACTCTGAAATTTTATTACGTATATGATGGTTTACTTTAAACACACTCCTCTCCTTTGGGAGTATTGCAAAGTCCAGTATATAGAAACAGAATCTAATGGTTAAGGAAGTTCGGATCCACCTGCCAAATTTCTTGATCCAAGTGCTCTTCAAGGGGATCAAGATTGCCTCTGATGGTCCCTTCAAACAAGGTAGGATCTTGTGGTATGATACTCAAGCGGCTGCGGAGATCATGAAGACCAATTTTTGTGACATCAATGTTGTCTATAATGATTCTTCCACAAGCTGGCTCAATTAACCTGAACAATGCTTGGATCAATGTGGACTTGCCACTCCCAGTTCGACCAACAATTCCGATCTTCTTTCCACCAGGGAAGGTGCATGATATCCCATGAAGCACAGTTGGAAGATTATCAGCATAGCGAACCTTCATACGTAAAATAAGAATCAGCATTCCTCTAAAAGGTTGTTGCAGTTAGTAGCCACCAAACTTAGTCGGTATTCTATTTATTTAGCAACCACAAATACAGAAAGAAAACCTAAGACAGCAAGCACTGTAACAACAGAAACAAGCACTAAACATTTTGATCACATTCAAAAGAGAACTGAAATTTACTCCCAGAGGATGATTCTTTCCTATATTTTTTTTCTCATCTTCTTTTTGGTACCCTTTGATGCATCATTTCCCAAATAATACAGAAATGTCCCAAACTTCCACAGAAACATTTTAATTTTATGTTTGTTTTTCACCGAAAACATATACCGTAATCCAAACATTTTCTAGAAATCAGCAGCTGAAAACTAGAACAAACCAGTGGCATAGACAAGAATAAAGTCAAAGAATTTTGATAGTTTATCAAGGTAGAATGAGTAGTTATGAAAGGCAGAAAAGATAACACATACCTTCAAATCAATCAGATCAATTGTCCCATTCTCAGGCCACGAGGGTGGAGGGTGACAATCCTCAATAACTGGAGGAGCTTCACCTGGAATTCGGCTGTATTGATAGATCCTTTCTATGGAGATAATTTTGTTTTCAAGTTTGCAAAAGCTAAGTATCCACCTTGATAGACGTGCATTTAAATTAAGGCCATAGGTGACAGCGAGGCCCGCCATGCCTATACCAAAAATACATGTGATTAGTGGAAGAGTAAAACACAAAAAAATTGATTTCATTATTTCATCTCAAGTCAATTTCCAAAGTTTTTTAAGTATATTTGAACTTCAGAACCAATACTCAACTAAATTACAGATATTTTGGGCGAGCAGAATTGATATGCTTACTTGGATCAATACTTCCATGAGGAAAGCTTACAAGTAAAATCATGCAGAAAGCAAAAACGATTGTTGAGAGCAATTCCATGCGTAGGCAGAGCCATTCAATAGCTGCAAGGCTACAGAAGAATGGACGAGCAAAACAATCTAGAAGATAAAGATTCCTCTTCATGAACCTTTTCTCTTGGCCAAAGCCTCTGATAGTGGCTGCTCCAGCAATTGACTCTCCAAAAAGATGAATAATAGGAGATTTTTGAATGCTAACAATGCGAACCAGTTCCCTTGATGAAGCCATGTAATATTTCTGCATTCAGCATACGAGCATGCGCTTAATGAATTGAAGAAAAATCTAAAATTCTTCTTAGATTGTACGCTTAACTGGTAGTGGAATCTTGAATCAAATTCATCAAAGGATTGATAATCAATACACTTTCAGTGGGAAGGAGGGGAAGAGTAACATGGACTGACTGGTGTATATAAGCTTCCAAGGTGACTACAGCTTTAACCACAACAAAAGATAATTATCCTTAAATGAGTACAAGCTGTAGAGGTGCCCCAATTGAACATCGGAGGGTCACAGATTTTTAGGGTACTTGGAAAACTAAAGGTGACCCAAAATTACGAAGATAACTGAACCACAAGATCATTACACTTGCATGATTTTCCTCAAAAGAGCCACAAGGAAACACTAAGCTAATAACTACAAGTACGTACAGCATGTATGAGTAACTGAAACAACTCACATGATATACAACAATGATATTTAATTTTTCTATGTTTATAGATTGAACCCATAGAACTGAAGACTATAAGTTCCTTGTCAATTAATTACCTGCATCCACAAGCAAGCAACTGCCATTGGAACTACAAGAAGCAAAACCTGCCAAGTCACTTTGGTCATTACACCAACAATTCCAAGAAGTTGTATAGTTGTTGAAGCAAAACCACCAAGTCTGAAAGGAATATCAAGATCCACGACACTTTGATCGATAGAAACCTGCAGGGTCTTGGATAATTAGTGTAACCCAAAACGAAGGACAAAGCCAAGAATGGAGCAAAAGAAATTGAAAGTAGACATTGGTCAACCATAGCAGGATTGGATAATGTACTATGCAACGGAGCACAACGAACTTACACGATTCAAGATACGTCCAGCTGGAGTTGAGTCAAAGAAAGACATGGGTGCTCGAAACACACTATTAAGCATTCTCAAAAACAATTTCTGAGCAGCTGCCAAACCAAATGTAGCAACAAGGACAGCCCTCACAAATATAAACCAAGAGCTCCCAAAAGCAAGTGCCATATAAACACCAAGAAGGACCATAGGATTCACTCTAGGTTGACCCCCTTCTGTTTGGGGATTTGCCCAAGCCATCCACCAATTACTAGCTATTTGAAGAAACTGAAATAGTGCTTGCGCAATGATTATAAATGGAATCAATAAGCCTTTGTATGCTGCAGCCATATAAGATAAGTAAACCTTCATGCTGACTCGCCCTCTCACCCTTTCTTCCTCCTGAACCAGCTGCTTTTTCCGTGAGCGTTTCACTTTCTTTTTCTCTTTGATTGCTTTCTGGTCTGAAGTTGATACACTCTCTTGCACATCCTTTGTAAAACTGTCAATACATACAACCATATCACACTTTTTGTTCATTTGAAGTGGCCCTTCTAATGATAAAGTCTCATCTGAATCTTCTGAAGAGAGATTTGGAATGTCCATAGCTCCAATTGCCTCTTCATGAGCTGATACTAAAGTCTTAAAATCAGTTCCTGCTTGTAAAAGATCATCATATTTGCCAGCCTGTATGATGCGACCTTCTTTTAGAACCTGACAACAGAAAACAAGCATTGTTTCAGTAAAAGAAATCTATAGATGAGACTCTAAGACTGATGCTTTTCAGTACCTAGCTGGTGTCCACCAAAAAATTAAACAGAAGTAGATTGTGTGGGCTTCTAAAACTTGCATAAGATAACTCATTATTACTACTGAAGCATGATTTGATATCTTTCTAAAAACAACGCGATATTCTGCAAAGTAGTTTTCCTGGATTTAGATCAAAATCAATAGAAAATTATTTAAGGTCAATTGACTGACACGTCAACCTGCTATCTGAGGTACCAAATGATTTTGTCCACCATCAAGTAATATTAGAGGAAAACTTGGTATCAAATGATATTTCGAAAAGAGAATTGTCAAATGTTTATGCAAACATTACTTCAAGCTCAAAATGAGAAACATTTTAAAGCACAACTGATCATTAAAAAGAACAAGAGCTTAACAGCTTAACATAAGTCAAGAATGTCTCATAAAAGTCAACTGCAAAACGTCAGACCTGTCCTCTTATTCCTTGTTCGGCATTTTCCTTGTTGGTACCTATGAGGTAACTTTTGTCATGCTGCCTTTTAATTATTAGGTGTATTGCTGTATTTGAGATGATAGCCATTGTTTCAAATAACATGCATTGATTCTGGTCAATCACTAGCCTAATCTTAACCTACTCATTGAGAAGTAACGGCTTCCAGTTCTTTTTTCTCATATGTCAATGTTATTTTCCGACTACATGGATACACTTATGAACCTGTAAAATCAGGCAATAACAGTTTTATAAGTATGAATGAATGGATAAATATATGAAAAGAATAATGTGCAACATGTATCATCGATAAACTAACGATAAAAACAAACGGTCGGTGCAAAAGCCGACAAGATAGAAGAGGAATGGAAAAAGTAGTGAATCACAATTTTAAAGATTCATTGTCCATGCAAATGAATACGCACACAATCATAAAGCTGGTCAGCAGAAAAACAACAGAATAAGCCCATGGTTGCCAAAATAAAGAAAGACTAACCAATCAGATGTAAGCCACAGAATTCCTGTCGCGGGAATATTCAAAGTGAAGCGTAAAACAATACCATACCAGTATTAAATCAGCAGCGGGAAGAAATTCAACTTGATGGGTCACAAAAATCACTGTCTTACTTCCTAGTGCTGTCAATATATATTCCTGCATTTCCATGCCATATGTTTAAAACATTTGCATTAATATGAAAAGAAGCAATACGGAACACAGGAAAACCTTACCTTAAACAACTCCGAACCAGTTTGTGCATCAACAGCACTAAAAGGATCATCAAGTAAGTAAATATCTGCATCTTGATACAGCGCCCTTGCAAGCTGCACACGCTGTTTCTGACCACCACTCAAATTTATACCTCTTTCACCAATGATGGTCTGATCACCATGAGAGAAAAGCTCCAAATCCTTTTTCAGTGAACACGCATGGATAACGCTCTTGTATTTGGCTTTATCCATTGCACTTCCAAAAAGAATGTTTTCCTCAATATTTCCGGATTGAATCCATGCTGATTGGGAGACATAAGCAGCAGTTCCACATATTCTCACCTGAATTATTATTAAAATTAAAATACAAAAAATTCGGTAAGGCAAAAGTAGAAAGCACTATAATCAACAGAAACATGTTAGTCAGAAACTACAGAAAAATAAAGATCCATGTAGACTGACTTACTTCGCCGGAGATTTTAGGAATTTCCCCAAGGATGCAAGAGAGAAAGCTTGACTTGCCGGACCCAACCATACCACAAACAGCTACCCGCATTCCTCTCTGCACCTTCATCTGTATACCTGACAACGTGGGTCTTGAAGAAGAATGGTCCCAGCAGAAGTCTCCATCTTGAATCTCTACAGCCAAATTTGTCATGCCTCGGGGAAGAACAATAGTTGCATCTTCCTGTAAGTCATCCTCCTGCAGGAATCCTGATATTCGATCAAGAGAAACTTTTGTCTGCGCCATCATGGATACCAAGTCTGGGAAGTTTCTCAGAGGTTCTTGTAAGATTCTGAAAGTGGCCAGAGCAGAAAGGACTCCTCCAGCTGTTAGTTGACCACCCAACATTATTGAAGTACCAAACGTAACAGCTGAAACAAATATTGGGGAACTCCAGAATATGAATGTAATGAAAGCTTGTGAGTAAAGGGCTTTACGAAGATATTTGAACTCTACACCTCGCATCTCTTCCAATTTCACTCGGTACCTATCCTCCCAAGCTTGCAGCTTCAGAATTCTCATATTCCTCAGACATTCAGAAGTTTTCCTCATCCTTTCATCCTTGGCAGCCATTAATTTATCTTGAAAATCTTCTTGTATCTTAGCTAAAGGAATAGTGACAACAATAGAAAAGATGGTGGCTATCAAAGTTGCAACAGAAGCAATACCAACATTTTTATACAAAATTGCCAGGGCAAGGATGATTTGCAGAGGGAGCATCCATATATCGTGGAGATACCAAGAGTAATCCCCTACTCTCTGAACGTCCACTGCCATGTAATTAACAATTTCTCCACTAGTGTGACTTTGCTTGGCCAAACTAGACAGCCTAAGCCCCTTTCTGTACACCATTGCCGTTAGAGCTGATCTCACATGCATGCCCAAAATGTCAACTCCGAGATACCACTGCCTGGTAGTTACGGTCTCTACAAGCTTGGCTGAGAAGAATATCCCAGCTAGAATATAGCCCTCATGAGGAAAAGTCTCCTTTCCCCCAAGATATTCAACAAAGTAGCTAATCATGTAGGGACCAACATATGAGACGAGAGTGTTCACCAATGCAAAAACAGCATTGCATGCCGCTTCCTTCCAAAATGATTTGAGTACAGCCCACGCCAAAGAAGGCTGCTTTGAAGGATCCTCAGCCTTCAACTTCTCCCAATTTGAATTCAAAAATTTATAATTGGTCTTGGCTCGATCTTTTGGTGCAAGAAGAGGAATGTCCTTGAGTTCAAGCGGTCTCTTTGCACCAATTGAAAGAAGTGGATTTAACCACGAAAGCGTGGCCAAACTAAACAAGCCAGCCTCACAGTAAGGAGTGACCTTAAGACAGGCTGACTCTTCTTCAGGTAGCAATGGCTCTTGAAGATCGGAGTTTCTAGAGAGCTGTATACCAGTAACACCTGTAATTGCAACAAAACAGAGAAAAGCAAGAGCTGGAGTTGAAGCCAGATTCTCCACAACATGAGAATTCAAATGCTCTGATCCTTCTACTAGAAAACTTCTACCATCTACGTACAGAGTACACAAACAAATCACAAATGAGAAAAACCACCATACCCTCAACAAAAGTGGAAATTTCTCAGAGGCCTTAAATTTACAATGAAGGGCTGAGAAGCTTAACACAAACCAAGCTAAACCCTGTGCAGCAGGCAAACCAATTATGGACCAATCCACAGTTTTCCCATTTACAACTTCTCTGATCAAAGCAACCCCATCATACCCCAATATACCAAACTGCAAAACCAGGACATAGAAGCAACAAAGCAGGGATAACTTAAAGCCTACACCGACAACGACATCACGAATCTCCCCTTCAACAGTAGAAGGTCTAATTGAGCTTGAATTGGCAACCGAACTATCCTCCTTAAGGAGTCTAATACGACCAACACAAACAAATATCTGCCTCGCAGATATGATGAAGACAAAGACAATGAAAAGTGTTAAATTGACACAAATTGAAGCCAGCTCGAGAATGGGTAAGCCATGAATTTCCTTAGAAGCGCCAACTTTCCAATTCAGAATGTTGTCATCAAGCAGAAAACCGATACCCATCATCAAAAAAGGTGACTTGAAGACTGGAAAGGGTAAGAAAGCGTCGGTTCTGGTGATGTTCTTAATGAGCAGCAAAGACAAGAGAAGAAATCAAAACGTGTATAGAAGAGCATTTCACCATGTGGGTAATGAATGGAGTGCTGTAGGTGATTGGAGAAAGAATCTGCAGACACATTGCACAAAAAAAGAAACAGATAATCGTCAGCGCGTAAACCGAAAAGAGGTAAGAAAGATAACAAGAGAATCATCTTGCTTTTGGGTTTCTACACTATAGCTGTGCGGGTCTCCCTCTCTAGCCTCAATCTATGTTATCTTAAATGGAAACAGAAGGAGACAAATCGTGAGAGACGTGAAATCTCAAAATCTGAACAAAACCCCAGATTGGAAAAACACCAAGAAACCTGACCTTGAAATTCGTTTTTACTGGAGCGGATGGTGATTTCTGAGGCAAGCCTGTGATAGAGAATGAATCTCTTTGTTTTTCTTTTTCTTTTTTTTTTAAATCTCAGTTCCTTCTTGATAAATAAACAAGAAGAACCAGAGAATAATAAGAAGCTACGAACACTTACTTAGCTAATCGAAGGATGGTGAGCAGAGCAGCAAACTGGGGGGAGAGAAAGAGAGATCTCCCCTTGCTAAAAAACACAAAAAGTGACGGTGGAGTATTTGTTAACTACTTGGATTGAAGGAAGCAGGTACTTGGCGTGTTGTAAATGTGTGTGTACGTGTGTTGCTATCAAAGGAATGGAGGACAGAACAGAGGGGAGTGTGAATACAAGACAGATAGGTGATCTAACTTGGGCATTTATATTCCACAGTAACTAGTTTACTTATAGAGCAAAGTGAAAGGGTGCGAGAGGAGAAATAAAAGAATATTCATTAGCATTTGCGAATTGTGATGAGATGTGCTGCCTTTTATTCTATTCTAAAATGAATAGATTTTGCGACCCAACTACACCTTGATGTTGGTGACGTCGGCGGTGGTTAGTGGAAGTGGAATGGAACGGGTTCATTTTTATTTGTAGTTGCGTCAGCGTTAGCATTACCCTTACATATCACCTGCCTGCCAGGCCAGGCCAGGCGGCAGCCCCACTTATCAAAAGCACTGTTTGGATTTTGTTTTCAGGGAAAACATTGAACAGACTTTTTGTTTGATTCTCCGCCATTTCTGCATGTGTCTTCTCAATAAACAGAGTCTTATAGGAGGTCTTGAGTTCGAGTCATGTCAAAGGAGAAGAAATAAGGTATTTTTCTAATTGATGATCTTCTGACTCTCTGAGTAAACGTTCATTGATCGGATTAATTACAGATGCCTCACTTCCAGCGGTAAGGTAGGAGTTGAAGCTACTTGGGAACCCGAGGGAGAGTTGCTAGGAACCTGATGCTAAGCAGAGTCAATAGGGATCTTGGATTTCAGATTTATCTCTTCTAGGACTCTTGGGATGGGATTTTAGGGCTTAGGATTAGTCCGACTAAGTTGAGATACCTAATGTAAATTAAAAAAAAAACGTGAATGTCCTTAATAAGTGGGCCCTTCCAATGTCCCAACCTGTTTACCAATATCCCATAAATGCTACCCTGTATTCAAAAGCCCCTGTTGGGGCTAGGGAGAGATAATGCAACAAAACAAAAGCCTGGTAAATTTCAATCCGAGTATAGAGTTATAAGCTTAACTGTAGATTTTAATTATTCTTGTTTTAAAAATGAACTGTAGGGAAATTAACGTTCAATGAATGAGTGGCAGGTGGAATGTGTTGTCAGCAATTGCTTTTCAATTCATAAAGTGCTGCTTTGGCTTCAATTTTGTTTTGTTTTAAGATACACGTAGTCTTTTTTGTCCGCTTGCTTTACTTTAATCTATTTCTGTTACTTGTTTTAAGTTTGCATGCAAAGGAAACTCGGATCTAGTTAGGCGACGCCTTGGAGTTGGGGCTTCACAAACAAATCTCACAATCGCATTTAATAACAACACGTGTGCCACGTCGTGTCATTAACTCACTGATCTATCCTTATTCATCACCTTCCTTCGCTTACCTAAATTTGATTCAAATACAAACTTTGCATTTGGGTGCATTAGCTTATTATATGTTCCACCAACTTTTTAACTGAAAATGAAACCAATAAAATAATATTTAAATTGTTTAATTGTATTAGATTGTAATAAAATTACAATTGAAAATTTTAAATGAAATTAAATTGATTTATAAAAATTTATTAATTTAAACAAATTAGTCAATTAATTAATTTTAAATTTACAATAAATACATCTGAAAATTGATGTAATCAAATAAGTGATTGAATATTTTAACATTACTTATTTGATTTCTCCCTCACAATTCATAACACGTGGATGGAACGGATCAATAACACAGGCGTCTTATGGGCTTTGCTTTGTTGCTTTCATCATGATGGAGTGTGGGCTTTGGACTGCTTCATCTTAATGATTATACGCTAAGGGCCAACAGTGAAAATGTTTATTATTTTCTTTTTTTTTTTCTTATGCATTGCATGCCACAGACACAGATACAGGAAGAGGAAGTCCTTGTATAACCAACAAGATCAAAGCCAACTTGACATGCAGCGCTTTTGGAAGGCAGTGTTCAGTTCATGTTGCAACGAATAAGGCACCAGCACCAGCACCAATTGTCCCCGATATAAATTAACGACATCCTCTTTGAGAATCTTATCCATCTTAAAACAGTTTTATGCAGTGTTATGGATACCGTTCCGTACCGGACGGTACCGGCCGGAACGTTCCGTTCCGGCCCCCATCCGGTACCGGAACGTTGTCATTTGTACCGGTGAAAAAATCCGGCCGGTACCGGCCGGTACCAAAGATTCCGGGAAAATCCGGTCAGTTCCGCAAAAATCCGCGAAAACCTAGGGACTAAAATGCAAATAACAAAAAATAACCCTAAAAACTACCCCCCCGGACCTTCGGCCGCCCACTCTCTTCTCTCTTCTCTGTCGCCCGTCGCCTGCCTCCGTCTGCCGCCTGCCTCCGTGCGTCCGCCGTCTGCCTGCCTCCGTCTGTCGCCCTTCGCCGCCCCTCCTTGGTCTGGATCTGGACTCCGGTGGTCTCCTCGCGTCTTCGTCTTCTCCTCCGTGCGTCTGCCGCTTGCCTGCCTCCATCTGTCGCCCTTCGCCGCTCCTCCCTGGTCTGGATCTGGACTCCGGTGGTCTCCTCGTGTCTTCGTCTTCTCCTT
>JANIPN010000004.1:38070616-38099051 GCA_027478595.1 Erythroxylum anguifugum
AGGTCCCGGTAACAAAAATTTTTGTTTTCCGCACCTGGTACATGTGATGTACCTCCCGGGATTTTCCTACAACTATCCCCAAAAGCCACAGGGGCTTAGGCATTCCATCTACCACTTTTATGCAAAAGATACTCTTATGCAAGAAAATTTGGTGGCTTCGTGTTGATAAAAAGGCTCTTTGGATTCTGTGGATACACAAAAACTACCTCCATACTTAAAACTGCTGGCAATTACAATCAATTATGAGTTGCTCATGGATATTTACAAAAATGCTTCACACAAGAGAGAATATCTACCCTTGGATCTCCCAAAACTGGGAAAAGAGGACTCCATTTGGTTCTTATATGATAATTGAACTGATTTCAGTCCTTTAGTACACATAGATGAGCTCCCCGCCTCTATCGGCGTTTCCCTCCAAATACCAAAGTCTCTTCTCTTATATCAATAGATAGATGGTCTGGAAATTCCTTAGGCTTTAGTCAATTGTCTTAATATCTTCCAATGATCATAAATAACTCTGATGAAGACAAAATATATTGGAAATTAAGCCCCACTTGTATATACACAAATAAATCTTGTTGTAAGATTTTCCGTACAGAATAATGTTATGTCTAATTCTATTGAATTTTTCTTCCATTCATATCTTGATTTTGGTTACAAGTTCTTACAATTTAATTCAAATTTTATATGAATTGAGTGAAAATGGTGTGAATATTGCATCAATGCTAATTAGATTGGCTTGTGAATGATGCATGGAAATAAGAAAAACTATACATGAAAGAATGAACTTGGACGTGAATTATGCATGCAACATGAATTAATTAAAAACATTCATGTATATGGAGTCACACCCGTGACTCCCAAGGCATGGGCGTGACAACTTATTCTGCACTCATTTTTAAATCAACCACATGTAGGTTTTGACGGCGTAATAACCCTAAACCTAGACTCGTGCTCTAAATAGGAAAAGGAAAGTGGGCTAGACGAGGCTAGACTGATAGGTTAGAGCAAAAAGAATAGAGGGAAGGTATGGAGCTGGAGAAGCAGAGAGCTTTGGCTATGAAGAAAGAAGAAAGAAAGAGCAGAGAAAGGAAGTAGAGGTGAAAGCCAATGTGAGTGTTCGATCTTTTAGGTGAGAACCAAGTGAAGGTAAAAGGCAAGAGCTGATGCAGAGAGCTTGAGATTAGCAGGAGACCCACCATCAACTCTCTCATCTGAACACCTTTTGTTTGCTTACTCTGTTTCATATTCGTTGCTTTATTTCTATGTTACATTATGAGACTTCTTTGTTTAACTTGTTGTCTTTGTTAAAGTCTGATAGTCCATTTTTGTTTATTCACTATTTTATTGTTTTGATATTTCTCTGTTATTGTTGAATATGGGATTGAAGTATTTGAAGATGATGAATCGTGTTTATTCTATGATGGGTTGATCACTTGTTCTTGAGGATTAATGTAGCTAATTTAATTGATTATGCATGATGATCAAACTTTACATAATTTTAGTATTAAACGAAGGATCGAGAGAAGAAGTTTAATATGGAATGAGAAACTATGGATGCATAAGTTAAGAATAGAAATATATTAACTTAAGTGGGCAATTATTAGTTAGGTTAAATAATTCATTGGCATGATAAACTTGTTGAATACAAAAGTTAGATTAGTTTGTTATTTGAATTGATTTTAGAACCTAATTGGTAATTTTAGCAAGAAAATTATCTAATTAATTCACCTTCGTCATACATAGGAGATTAAATAAGTGAAGTTAATTCTCAAGAGTTTCACATCGATTAACCAATATGTTTTTGCTTTCAGTGAAATCAGTCTGCTTTTTAGTCTAATTGTGTAATTTTCTTTAAATCCTTTACTCAATAAATCAGGATAGAATGTTTAGGATTGCATCTGTTTTTATTATTTTTATTATCCAAGATTAATTTGAGTTGACCAAATGATGCACAAATTCGAACTTTACCCTACGTCTTATAATTGGGATGACACTTTAACCTTGTTTACCCGTAGTCCTTAGCTCTAGAAAAAGGATGGAATACTTGTGCAACAACACTTATTATCACAATCTACTATATTTGGATGGAAAAGACATCGCAGACTTTGCACTCAAGTGGTAACAAAAAAATATCATTTGGCTGCAAACATCATCAACAACATCCGAAATCTCCTCATAGCAAACGAAGCACACCATGACTTGTCAACTGCTTTGCGAAGTAGTTGGAACTTATAAATTTGTCCTCTTGAATTGTATGCATACTTTATTTTTGACTTATTAATGTAATATTTTGTCAATGTTCTCACAGTAGTCTTCATTGAAATGTTGTAAATACACTATTGTTAATGATAATTTCTTCAAATTTCAAAAAAAAACATAAACACATTTTTAACTTTTGTGATTTCTAGCAATAATTTCCATAGACAAGTAACACAAACATATTTTCAAAATAACACATTTCTATAAATCATTTTCATCTATTAATTTCTAGGAATTTTCATACACAAGCAACATGAACATAGTCTTATGATTGATCAATGCACTACTTATGGTATTCACTAAACACATTTCGTGCCTCTAACCTTTTAATTACCTATAAACAAAAAAGGAACTAAAACAATTCCATTTCCAATTACCAAATTTGGCAACAAAGATCACACATCGAAAAGAAATTCCTTATAATTTAATGGTTGTCTGCATTGAAATATAGTAGAATGCATACATAGCAAATCATTGGACAATTCATAACCAAGGCCTAAAATCCAGAAAGTACATTCATTAGATAAAAAATTTAGATCTAACTGTACTTCATTTAACTAAAATAAGTTGGATAAACAATCAATCCCCTTAAAAGAAGTGTAGCTAAAACTACATCTTTGTTAAGTTTCATTCACACTATGTTGATGACTTCCAATGTTAATGTTAAGTACTTGTTGACTGAAATTTCCATCATCTATATGTTTTGTTAACTACTACCTCTTTAAAGCGTTTTACTATTAATATCATCCTTAATGGATATAACACTAGGAATATATCTATAGGCCACCTTAAAGTTGCATCTAATTCTTCAATACTGTGATATTCATCAACATCCAAGAAACTCCTAAGAAATAAAGACTTAATGTATATGACATCATAACCTTCATTAATAATAATGTCAAATTCTAAGTTATGATCATTTTCATTTTTTTGGCCCCACATTTCTTTCCTCCTCTTCAATATCATTAGCATCTAATCCAACATTTGCATATATGTTTCCATCTAATCAAGCTTCAACCATCACCCATAAGGCATGTCATGCATGTTTTAGCCACTTAAGCTTAATCAACACCCATATTTGTTTTCATAACACCTATATCTTCTCCATTTTCAACTCCCTCATTAATATAGAGATGAATGATACCAGTTCATCAATATATTCCAAAAATATATCAATTATTCCATATACCTTTAATAATTTAATCATATTTAAACAATTCAAATGCACTCTGATTGGAATGTAATCTCTACCATCAACTAAAACCTTCCTAAGAATTAAATTAAATGCATTATGGAAATATTTTTTTATCCTAACTAATCCCCAATTTCATATACCTCTCTTAAGTTAACATAATCTAGGTTCATGTTATCAACATTTTCATGTTCCTTATCTTCTTACTTCATAATACCTCACTGAATGAAGTGTCCAACACCAAATAACCTTAACTAACCTTTCCATTTGCTATCATCATATGAAGAAAAATGAAGAAAAATCAATCTAACAAAAACTTACATAATGGACAAAAGAGCTAAAAGAGTTAGAGTAGAGTCTATATAATGGAAAATTTAAACTAATTTAATTATTATATATGTAAGTGCT
The DNA here is from genome assembly GCA_027478595.1 of Erythroxylum anguifugum. Taxonomy (NCBI): domain Eukaryota; kingdom Viridiplantae; phylum Streptophyta; class Magnoliopsida; order Malpighiales; family Erythroxylaceae; genus Erythroxylum; species Erythroxylum anguifugum. The sequence continues at coordinate 38,074,479 of JANIPN010000004.1, forward strand.
AATATTGCTGGACCCCGCTTCCAAAGCCCAACATTCGGCGTCATCAAAACATGAGCAGACACATTTCTATTAGGTTATTTCAATCAACCCTCATTAACCATCATCCCATAAGGGTGGCATGCCCACACCAGTCAAACATCAAAAACAAACTCAACCATTTTAACAAAGAAGTCAATTATGAACATACACAACCGAATCTACTTCAATTTATTATTTCATTACTAAAGCAAAAGAGTTTGAAAAACTTTATTTACATATCAAAAGCCACATCGTTGGCTTACAAAATACAAAATACACATGATACAATTGAATGCTTATGCTTAATATGATTCTAAATACCAAAAGTTTCTGAATTAACTTAATTACAAAAGTCTCTATTCTTGGTGTTTGCCTAACTTTGCAAGGATCAATGTTGTTCTGCTTTTTCCTCACCTGCGGAGTGGAAGGTAATGGGGTGAGCTGCGAAGCTCAGTGGCTTATATATTTATAGCCATTAGCAACAAGCCATACAATTCTGGCACACACACATATATAAATGTAACAAAGTATATATTTATCCCATTTAATCTAGCAATTCTAGCTCAAAGTTCATAATTCAAAAATGTCATCACATAGAACATCCATCAAAACATGACGCTTAGTTATGCATCATACTTGACAAATCGAATATGCAATGCACAACCAATTGGCTCAAGAGTTTCCGTTGAACAAAACAGAGAAACCGAAGTTTACTCTATGAACAAACCAAGTCTGAATTCTCAGGATCTTGTGGCCTCAAGCGGGCAGCCAGGAGAAGGCTCTTGTCAATGTGCACATGACGAACGGAACAGTTCCTCTCTCGCCCAAACACAATCAATTTCATGTTCAATTCAATCGATCACAATTTCATATTCTCATACTTCTTATACTTTTTCTTCTTTTCATCCATACAAAATGCCATGCCATTTTTTCAAGGCAACATGATCATAATCACAATTTCCATTATATTGAAATGTCATGCATCTTTTAATGTATAACATAAAACATATCATAATGCATTTTCCACGTTACAGAATTCAAAATTTACCAATTTAAGCATATACACTCACATTTACACAATAACAATAAATATATTTCCCACCTAATTTGCTTGCAAAAATCCAAGTCAAGGTTGTCTTTCCCCTTGCTCTTGGGTAAAATTCTCTTGGTTTCCTAAAACAAACCAAGTCTCATTCAATAGGAATCCAATAGAAAATCCCACAATGCAAAATCACTAAAATTGATTCTAGAATACTTAAACCCAAACATTTTATAAACTTCATGAACTAAAATCCTACCAAAAATTCAAAAAGTTCAAAATGATCTTACCTTGATTCTTCACCAAATGAAGAGATCTTTAGCTCAAACGGAAGCTCCTTTCTTCCTCTTCCTTTTTCTCTTCTTGAACAGCTTCAAAATCTTTCTTGAAGACTAAGAAGAATTAAACCCTAGCTCAACTCTCTTCTTTTCTCTCAAACCACCAAACTCTCTTTCTCTTTCTTTCTCATTTTTGTTATCCTCTCCTTCTATCCCTCAATTCACGTTTTTCTTCTTCATTTAAAAGCAAGACAACACATCTTCTTCCAATTAAGCCCTTAATGATTAAGAATTGTCCAATTTTCCCTTCCATTTATGCCTTATGTCTTTTATGCTTAAGTGTCTTGCCAAAAATATCCTTGAACATTTTGGCATAACACTTTCTTCTAGAAAATGTTACCCGTTGTCTTAAGTTTCTAATGACACCAAAATCATTCAATTTGGTTTTGAAATTAGAAAGTATTACCACAAACACTTTCAGACTGTTCTTGTATTGAAATAGTACATTATACTTAAATTCTGTCCATAATTTGAAAGTCTCAGAGACTGAATTAAATTTTGATTTCTCAATATAATTTGTAGCTCCGTATCTTTAGTTTATTTTGAAACAAGAATTATCTCATTCAAAGCTTTATCGGTCAAGATATCATCAAAATACCAAAGTATGTTCAGAAAATTATCCAATTCATACTCTTCCAACCGATACCCTTACTTTAATTCAAACAATCTTTTTCTAATCCCCACCAAATGCTACCAAATTCTATGGATAGTTGGAGAAATGTGTTAAAAAAACTATTGGTTCAACAATCAGATCATTTGGAGGTCAGATAACAAGGTTATGGCCTAAAGAATCAAACATGATTTTGCCCTCAATCATAATGCACCTGTCATGGGACAATTGGCATAACTTTCACTAGAGATGTTAGATCAAGGTTATTCTTAGACGGTTTGAAAGAATACTTCGATATCTAAAACTTTCATGAATACCTTGAAGACAAATTCTATCATCTGAATGGTCAACAATGGACAAGACGATAAGGTCAGACGAAGGGTCAGACGAATTGGGAAAATTGTCATAACTTTCCCTATAGATATCAGATTAAGGTATTCTTTAGATGGTTTGAAAGAGGACTTCAGGATCTATAACTTTAATAAAGACTCGAAGACAAATTCTATCATCTGAAGGGTCAAAAATGGACCAGACGTTAAGGTCAGATGAAATCAGACGAAGGGTCAGAAGAATTGGGAAAATTGCCATAACTTTCGCTATAGATATCAGATTAAGGTGTTCTTTAGACGGGTTGATAGAGGACTTCAAGATCTACCATGAAGACCTTGAAGATAGATTTTGTCAGCGAGAAGGTCAAAAGTAGACCAGAAAATGTAAAATGAATAGTACATAGAAGAAGTTTCGGCACTAGAAGTTATGCACCAGAAGATATAGAAGGTCAACCATAGAAGAAGTAGATGGTCAAACATAGAAGAAGCAGATGGTCAAACATACAAGTAACAGATGGTCAAACATAGAAGAAGCAGATGGTCAAACATATAAGAAGTAGAAAGTCAACCATAGAAGAAGCAGATGGTCAAACATAGAAGAAGCAGAAAGTCAACCATAGAAGAAGCAGATGGTCAAACATAGAAGAAGTAGATGGTCAAACATAAAAGAAGTAGTTGGTCAAACCATAGAAAATACATCTTCACCAGACGATATGGCATCATCACTAGACGATATGTGTTCCCCAGACGATATGCCTTCACTAGACAATATGACGCCATCACCAGACGATATGTCTTCACCAAACGATATGATGTCATCATCAAACGATATAACGTCATCACCAGACGATACAACTATACTCTTGAACATTTTCCCTTATAAGGACCATAACTTTCGACTCTAATGTCCAAAAAAATTCATATTATATACCGTTGGAAAGATAAAAGAAAGATCTACAACTTTCTAAGAGATAACTTTGTCTAAATCTAACTAGATCAATCCAGAATTTCCCCTAAAGTCAGAACACTAATTTTACATTCATCTCCCAATGTACTGCACCTAGTTCTCAAAGTCATGACAAATTTTGAGATTCTTAAAGACAGAATTTAAATTTGATATCTTCATAAGAAATGTAGCCATTTGTTTATAGTTTAATCCAAATTAAGAATCATCTCGTTTGGATAACTAGAGAAAGAAGTTGTGGCTAAAAGGCTGAAGCATACTCAGTGAACATTTTCCAGATGAATTACACATTTTGTTTCAAAATCTTTCCTTAACATAACTCATACCAAGATCACCTTTTCTACTTCATTTCTACTTTATTTACTCCTCATTCTCAACTCTATTTCAAATCAATATCATCCATAAAGAAATTACAGTCCATGATTAATCATGAACACTAATAACAGAATATACATATATATATATATCCTTCATCAACTTACTACACATATTCAACTTCATTTTTCCTTTCATTTTACTTCTAACTTTCACCTAAATTCTTCCCATTTTAAAATCTCTTATCCACCAAAAACACCAAAGCAAAACATGAATCTATCCATATTTCTCATTCACTACTTTACTCTTGTTTATCATTTCTATTTCCAAAATTTTCATTCATTTATTCTTTACTCATGATTAATCGCCAAAATTTCTCATTTAATAGTTATAACTTTTAAGAAACATTCGGGGTCCAACAAATATGGTGCAAGAATGTGTTATTAACAAAGGCTAAATATATATTAGGGCTAAGATATATATAGGTATTACATTGAATGTACAACCTATGAAATTAGAGCCGGAGAAGAAAGAGCATTATTCTATTTCATTAAATTGCTTTTGTTCAACTATTACTAACAACTACCCATTCAATTACATAAACAAGAAACATTTTGAGTTTTAAGTGAAGTCAACTTCAAGTTAATTTGGTATGGAAATGATGTTCTGGTAGAAAAATAGGATGCTATTTGGTTTAATGCATCTGACTTGGCATAAACATCCTAAAAATGGATGGTATTAGATCTTAATTATAAATTGAATAGGCTAAGGTAATATCAATAGTATGCATCTCACTTGTAAGACAAAAAGTCACCACATACAACCAAAAGGAATTTAAATTTTAATAAAAGAAAACATTTATCCTAATAATTAGGCAACAACCTAACACACAGGGACCAACAATATGGCAAACTTGATGTTGAAATATTGGAAACAATGTGCTCCATTAGATTAGAAAAAAACTGTTCATTCCATTTTAAGATAAAATAAAAAGGCACAAATATATATTTGAGGATAATTACCCGATAAGGAGGGACCATATTGTCATTCAAATCACTATAGGTTCTATATCACCATAATTATAGACAACTAATAAGGGAAACTCTCCTGTTATTGTGATTTTAGATAATTACTTTGAGTTACTCCCTTGTTATCACGATTTTTGACAACCACTTTGGGTTCCTCTCTCCTATCATTGGTTTCTAGATAACCACTTTAGATTCTTCTCCCATGGCTATGAAACCTATCGAACTATAAGATGTGGATTGATGTCTTAGAAATAGGATGTTATTCGAGCAGGTTATATTAGTAATTGGAAGACAAATTTCAAAGATTGGAGTTAGGGTTTAAAAGTTTTAAAGAAAGGAGGATTTCTTTTGCATTGTGTTCGATTTTCTTTTTTTAACATGATAATTGATTTTTACCTAATTAAAATTCATTAATTTTAATTATTAAAATTATTATAAAATTGAGAAAAATGTTTTTATTTTTAAAATTACAATAAAAGTCACTTCAACATCCAATGAGTCCATATTGCGAAACTACCATACCATATTGGATGGGTTAATGGCCTAGTTATGCAACTTAAAAAAGTTAGGATTTGGCGTAAAAAATAGTATCATTTTGTAAACATTAAGGTGTAAGGTTGTACCGTTGATAATGGCAGGCGTTAACATAGAACTTTTGTGAAAAACTATAGGAAAATTTGTCTTAACATGTGTGAGATCAACATTATATGAGTAGGTAATTTCTTCTAATGAGGTGATTCAAACAAAGGCAAATAAGATGATAAGAAAATTTGACAGTTACTGAAATATGATTAGTAATATAACGATAATTACTATTGTTTTAGATCCAAGATACAAGCTTACTACCATTGAATATTAAAAAATATAGAGTTGAACAACTATATGGGAATTGTTTGCCGATTTCTCATCGATCCATAATAGTCCTCACTTTTTATCAATCTCAAAAAAAAAATTTACTTTTAAAAATAATAAATAAAAAAAGAATATAAAGGGACACATACCACCTAAATAGAAACACGTGTGGTTATGGCCTGTCAAGAAGTACCAAAATTTAGGCGTACGGGGCATCTTTAAATTGATCAATTATTTGTCTAAGAGAAAACACTCTTATTTCGAATCATCGGATCAATTAACATTTGATGGGTCAATCATGTCGTGAAAAAGCTTCATTGGTTGAAGAAAAAAACAAAACTTGTATCAATAAAGAATTTGTACACGAATCCTTTACATTTTAGTACATGAATTAGAATACATGGTGTGAAGTCAGCAGGTGAACAACTCCAGCAGTTAGCTGCATCTTCCAGTGAGGCTCGCTCCGAGGTTCCTGCAGATAACCATTAGTTGCACCTTCAAGTGAGGCTCGCTCCGAGGCTCCTGCAGATAACCACAAATAATTACAGCTTATATAACTCATGACAACCTATGCCTAGCGCTTTTGTTTACGAGCAAGCACAAGGGGACGAAATTCACATTGTCATGCCTTGATAATGCTAAATCATCATGAAACATAAGATAAGAACATAACCATACAATGTCCGCGGCAAGGTCTACGTGTCTTTGCAGTAACTTAAACCGTGGGATCCCTAACCTTCTACAGCATATGTCTGGACCTACAATCGATACGAAAACATAAAGAGAATGATTCGTTATGTACACATCATTTCAGAAAAGTTGAAACACAAACGTTAAAGGTCACTTAGAAAACTTATTAAAGATTGCTTTACTTTGGTAAGGCAACGCAGTCAATCAACTACACACACAAGATGCAAGATCCACTGCAGATCGAAGTGAAACCCAATACAAATGATAAGAACGTTACCTTAATAGTATGCAAACAAAACCAGTACCACAGATGTACAAACATTCTAATTACTATACCCAGATGACGAAATCCTAATGGGAACAACTTGAAATCTCACGAAAATCAGTTATTATGCCAGAAACATGAGGCAAGTTTCAGACATTATTATACCTCTGTCATGCTATCCTCAGGAAAATAATTTCTCCTTGTGCAATGCACACCTTGAGCACCATCAAACCTGAGTATTCTAAGTTTCCCTTCCTGCAAAAAAGTTGCAAAGCTCAACAATGAACACTAAAAATATGTGAATATCATCAGACAATGCATACCTTGGTTCCATAAACAAGGCCTCCACCAGCGAAAGGATGAAAGCAAGCAACATTCACTTCATCCTCTGCACTGGGAAGTACTCTCACTAGCTCCATATCTGAAACTCTGTAAACCTAAATAACAGAAATACATGGTTACACTGAAAGGTTGTCACTTTAAATAAAAGGAACAAGAAGAAGCATACTAAAACATATATGACATTGTGCATGCCTGAACCAAAGTGCACATGTAACCCAGGTATGCAAATATTCGAAGTAAAATGACAACAGTGTAACTCCAACAATAATTGTTTTCAAGTATCCACCAAGGCACCACAATTTCCATGTTTTCATTTATTGCTCACACAAGTGCCCACCACCCGAAATTTCATCATATCTACAATCCAAGGATTGATTCTATTAGTAAATAGATTTCATCTTAGCGACAACCCAAAGATTAATTCTACAAGAAAGCTGATTTCATCATATCCACACTAAAGAATTCCATCATATCAACTGAATCTTTTTCATTGAAGTCTCTATTAATGTTTAATAGTCTTCCGTCATTGGCATTTAAATATCAGAGGAAAAGTTCAGCATCAATTATTTCACTCGCATGGAAATTATCATAAAATTACAGTACCATGAGGAAAGAAACAATGAACATCGACAGGAATATGAACTCTTTACCTCCAGAACCGTGTAAATTGGTGATGTTGTTTCTCCATCAATAACGATACTTTTAAGAAGGGACCCATGACGTCGACCATATGCCAATAATATATGTTCAGAAGTAGGTGAGAACTGTATAGAAAACATCGAGCACATCTAACAGTAATATTAGAAATTTCACAGTAGCATTAAGTAAATTTTACATGTCAAAATATCAGTAATCTAATAACTGAATCTCATTCAAGTGCATTTCCAAACAACCAGTTTGACTGCAAGCACGCAAGAAAACAATTTAAAGATGGTCCGCAATATCAAACATAAGTCTAGTATCATGGAAGCAACTTATGCCAAAATTCTTTATGCGGACCATATAAATTGTTGTAACACCACTGCTGTGTCATGTTGCTCACAGTCTAGCCAAAAGCTTCAGAACCTTAGACCAACTAATAAGTAGCCATAGCTCAATAAAACTAATTCAATTGAGATGAAGAAAGCCCGAAAACAATGACATATCTAATCTCATCAAGCTAAAAGAGGTAAAATTCCACAGCAGGGTTTCACTTCCTATGAGGATACTGTGGAACTATATAATGATAATAAAAAATATTAATTATGGGGGAAGGCCTATTGTAAAAGCATACCAGGACACCTACACAATAATATGTGTGTGTGTGTGTATATATACAAATCCCTTACACCTATCAGAAGACGCTGACCTGGATTGACGTCAAACAGTGAGCAGCTCTAATTGCTCGAGATGCAAGAACCGAACCAAATCTGAGTAGAAACAACAAAATTTTAGAAAAAAACAACTGTTCTTCAGATTAAAAGGAAATAAAGAGTCAATTCCAAGGAGTTGGATTAGAGTTATACGTTGCTTCCTCCAGAGAATGTATGCGAAGTTCATACATAACTGGATGAGCTGAAATGGGGTGTCGAGTGGGAGAAGTTGCAGTACCAGCATCTTGATGAACCACATTAGGTAGTCCAGGATCAGCTTCCATATGAGGGAGCATGCATGCAACACATGCAGCTAAATATCTGCCACACGGAGAAAAATGGGCGCCCATTTCACTGCAAAGGTCATTTTTATAATAAAAAGTAAGAGAAATGTGACAATAAAGATATAAAAACTGGTTGAAAGAATCAAGGTATGGTAGAAAAGCAACAGATAACAACAGAAGCAGCAGATAACACTACCATATTGATATCAAGGACTTCATGAAAAGAATTTTACTAACCTACAAAGAACAGCATGCGGTATAGTTAAACGACATTTTTCAGCACTGAGGGGTGCACAAGGATGCTCAATATCATGTGACCAAACTCTGAGCTTTACAGTGCAAGGTAACTCTGCAGCAGCTGCAGCTGCCAGTGATGTGGCGATTTCAGAGTGGATTCTGTTAAATATGGGCTGACTATCACTGTCATTCTGTTGTGTATTGATAGGAGCCAAAAATTCACCAGATTCAGGTACAGAAAAGCGAGAACGCAAACTGCGATGTCGCAATCCCAGTCTACTGGAACTCCCTGACAGGCTGGTGTTTCCAGGCATTGCTAAAGAAGCCACTGCAGCTTCCACATAATGAGTAGGACTTGTATACTGAGCTGAATGCTCATGATCACCACTATTAGGAGGAGGTACTGAGGAAACACTAGCCTGGCTTTGACCAATCAGCCATCCTTGCAAGAAGGGTAGTTCCCACCAAGTTGGATCTCTAGGTAGCAAAAGTTGATGAATTTGGCTAAAGTTTGCATGTTGTTGAACAGAAGGGACGAGTCTAGATATTCCATCCAAGGCACTATTCCCACCACCACCACCACCAACAAAAGTATTTAGGTTAGTAGATCTCCTACGCTGGGTCTTCCCAACAGGATTTATTTCATCCATATCCATAGCGTCTCCTGCGGCTCCAGAAAAACCATTTCTCATTGCACTGGGAAAAGCATCACTTAATGTACCATGATAGGAGCAAGATGGAATTGCCGGTAATGTCTCAATGGAGGAAACTGATGTATTATAGTTCTCTACTGCATTTGCATCCGCCTGAAACTGTGTTGGTGCAGAAGGATCTATTTGCATTATACTTGTACCACCATGTCTATTAACATCTATTCTGCTATCATCTAGAGTAAAAGAAGGCACAAAAAAGAAAGGAAATGGCATAAGAGGTATTTCAGCAGCCAAACTAACTCGATCACTGGAGTGAACATTTGTCACGAAAACAGCAGGAGGAGGATATCTCAGGTAACCAGGAGATGTCGCTTGAGTCATCGAAGAATCTGAAGAGTCAAGATCATTGACCTGCATATCAGTCCAATAATGTAATCTATGGGATGGAATGGACAAAATATCAATTAAACACTCCTTAAAGTATTCACCTCAGCAGTCAGAAGAAATGGAAAACCATGTGGGTGAAAGTGCACCGCTCGAAGAGAGCGTCTTGTTTTCAACACAATCGTTGGCGAGGAAGCCTCCCCTCTCTTATTGTAGTGCCATATGTATAACTGAAAAAGTACAGTAACATTATGTCAACTAAAATATGAGGCATCAAAATTATAGGAAAGGAATATAAGGAACATTGATCTACACTAAAGGACCAAAACCACACCTTGTGACCAGATGCAACAGCCAATAGCTCTCCTTCACCATGGAAAGCAATGGAGGCAATGGGACGATCTAAGAGAGAATAAATTCAAAAGGTTAACTTCATCTTAAGCAATAATAATTAATCAACAATAGTTAAAAAAATATCAAGAATAACAAGAGCCTGAGTTTAAATTACAGAAATCACGTGACCCTATGCACTCTGCAGTCCTTGCATTCCACAAGCGAACCTCATAATCCAAGCTCCCACTTGCAAGAATTTCAGCATGCAATGGGTGAAACCTAACCTGCATAGCTAGAAATTCAGTGTAAACTAGACAACATGCTATAAGAATATAGATTTACAGGAGAAAAAATGTATTATTTTGCACACGGTAAACAGAAGCCATGAATTCAAGTTATCAGTCATAATTGGAAACAAAATTCAAATAAAAATGTCAACTACTATGCACTCCAAAACTTGAAGTTAAAACTCACCACCCAAGGAGTCCTTCTATGACCACTCAACACCTTTAAGCAATTTCCAGTCTGGCAATCAATTATCTTCACAGTGTGGTCACCACTGCAAATATTATTATAGTGGACGAGAGAGAAAGGAGGACAAGATTACAATCACAACTTGCATGATCACAAATAAAAGGGTATTAGTGCAAAAGGAACTTACTGAGTAGAAGCAAGTGTTCTTCCATCAGGACTAAATGCTGCTGCAATGGTTGATCTAGGAGGAGGCACCAGAGGACAATACTTGGCTGATAAATGATGCAGAGACTCCGCCTCAACCCTAAGATATAGCAGAAAGCCAATAAACAAAAAGGCAAATCTGAAACCAAAGGCCCAAAAAGACAAATATAAAACTGAAATCATTGAAATACCAAGAAATAAGACCACGCCTGGCATCTCTTGACGGTTCACTTTGAGCCATAGATAAAAGATTAGCATTCAATTGAGATGCTTCTCCCCACCGCCTTTTTGGCACATGCTTCATTTTGTGGCATATCTCCCTCCGCATTAGCAAGCACAACACATTCCTACTACTGTGAAAATTTGAAAACAAAAGCACAACAAAATAATGAATCAATAAACTTTCGATAATCCAAAAGGATAAAAATAGCACACAGAAATACACAATATCCAGTTGAGTCGCAATAATCAAACTCAACTCAGACAAAAACTTCAATATTTTCAGAACTTAGCCACATTTCAACTCCAATTGACTAAACCTATCTGACAACTCCAGCAGACTAAACTCTAGTCCCCCTCAATCAAATAAAGTTCAATTCTAGCTCTATCAATTAAAGATATTAAATTATTAATCAGATAAAGTTCACTTCTAGCTCTCATCCATATCAGACAAAAAATAAGGCATTCTGATTAAGACCAACCAATCTTTTCAACTCATATTCACCGGCCAGTTGATAAAAAATTACAAAGAGGAAGAAGCGAAAGGAGCATATTCAGTCCCTAGTCACCGAATTTAATGTGAATGCATAAAATACCTCTGAATAGGGTTACTGCAAGGCGGAGACTGAACCAGATTCCGATCATCCGGCAAGGCATTTCCTGTCATCTCTTCGCTCTTACGATTGACGTTCATAAGCATGTTGCAGCCAAACAAAAGAAAATTGCAATTGCAAAGAAAGAGAAATTAAATAGCTAATTAAACCCTAGTTCATTTCTTTTAAGGAATTGAGGTTACAAAAATGGAGCTATCGATGGGAGTACAATTAAAAAATGCAAGGGCTCATCTCAGGTGTTGGATTTTGGATTAGGATTGGTCCAAGGAGCTAAGCCTTAAGACCGTAGAAGTCTAGAGTCAGATTCATTGCCTCTGTTTTTTGAGACCAAAATACCCCTCATACCTTTGAGGACCAATGGTCCGTCTGCAAGCAAAACCGTATTAGAATTATCGATTTTGATATGGTAAAAATAAAATAACAAAAAAGCCTATTAATATTGAATAGATATTTTTAAAATTTAAAGTTAAAGATATAGATAATAATACAATTTCCTGTAATTGTAGTTGATAGTTGGTTGAGAAAGGATAGGATGGGAAATAAAGTTGTTAATTTTAAGCAAAAGCGGAATCTTTTTTGCTTTATAGCAATTCCTGCCAGTAGTAATTTCCATCCAGGGAAGCATATTCACACGAACCAGGTTATCAAAACCAAGCAAAAGCACGTGTCAAGACTCACCATAATGCCACAAACAAGAATCATTCAGTCAAATCCCAGTCTCCTTTTATTGGAACATCTAAAAATGGGCTGTATAAGCAATTTGAATAGCTAGCAGGATGGGGAATGTACAGAAGGGAAATGCAGTCCAAAACTGGAAGGATCAATTTGTTCGCGTACATGTCTGACAAGAACATAGCCTATGTACACTGGCTTTCAAACACATTAATTGGTTTAATCAACTCAACTCGTCATGCTGTACATTCCTAGGTACCCATATGCGGATTGTGTGATCATCGCTTGCGGATGCTAGCATTTGATGCCTCCTAGGATTCCAACTCACGGAGTTTACAGTCATTAAATGGCCAGATAACACCTCAATTGGGCTAGAGTTTCGCCTATTCCATATATATACCTGCATAGGCAGCGCAACATAATTGACTACAGACATCAAATGGTCACCTTGGGGCATCACGGCATTTTATCAATTGTTTTAAGAGAGGATCTAAATGCAGGAAAAACAAAAGCATACCAAGGAATTTTCACTGCCACTGGCTATAAATGAGCTATTCAACCCACCAAAACAAGACCGTATAACGTATTTCTGTTGCTTGTGGCCCACATATTTCCATGGCTCCTCCCACTTTCCAGCAACATCCCACAAATGGATCTCCTGGCTGTTAAGATTGACTATGAAGGACTTGCTGTCAGCGGAAACTGAAAGAGATGTAATTGGGTGCTGCTCCCGAATGACTTTTTCAGCATTTGTCACCAAATTTAATATCACAATTTCTTTATCAGATATGCCTATAAGATTTTTACCATCTGCTGTCACAGCAAGATCTATAACTTTTGGGATCCTCTTGCCTCTCCAAGCTCTTCTCTCATTTCCATCGCAGTCCCATATGCAGATGCACTTTTGCGCATCACAACTGCCACAGACAAATTGCTTTGAGTCGGGAAACCAAGCACAGGAGCTCACAATGAAGCCATTATCTCCAAATGTACGCTTGCATATACCTGTTTCCACATCCCACAGCTTAAGCACTTCTCCATTTCCACAAGTTAGCAACTTCCTATCATCAGGGCTCCATGACACAAAGGATACTGGTTTTTGGTGACTTCTTAGTGTGTGTCTAAATATCAGCCTTCCACCTTCAGTTAACTGGTACAATAATGATAAGAATCCCACCGATAAGATCATCAAACATAAGAAGCAAAGGATACCAAAAACTAAACCCAGTAAAATGCAAATCATGTACAGCCAAACAGCATAAGATAACATTATCTAGGGACAAATTAATAGAAACTGACTATTTATAATCAAATCAAATAGCAGAGCCACTAGTTTTCCAATTCCAAATCCATTTAGGTTGACAAAATGCACGTTGAAATGATCCAATTTTCTATAATCAACTACTGTAAGGTGAGGCTCAAGAGAGTTGCCAGACCAATACGAAATAGTGATATGTTAAATGTCTGAGAAAAACAAAAATATCCCTGTTGGTAACTGAAAACAATTTTACAGTCTACGGCTAAACTCTAACAGTTAAAGAAATCATGAGAAGATTCATTATTGAACTATTGCAGCTATAAATAACTTGAAAATGAGCTGTATGGATCTATCTGCTATTCAGATGAGATCTCAAACCCCATGCAAAATTATATATGTGACAACTCAACTGAACAATTAACTTTTAAGCTCAAAAGCCTCCTATGAGGAGGCAGTATTCCAAACATTGTCAACACAAGAAGAGGAGGAAGACCTGCCGTTCACATCAACAAAATGGCATTTCCAACATGTTATAGAGCTGTTATATTTGAACTTGAATCTAGTCAAATAATGAAAGTGCTACAAGTATACTTGATCCATCATTGGATATCATCCAACAGATTAAATGTGGTCAAATGATTTTGTTTTTTTTACCAGTATTAGAGCTCTTATGACTAGAAGGCCTCAAGCTAAAGCCACACTGCAGTACGGTGGATTCTAATTTATTGATAATTGTCCATACTTGGGTAAAGGAACATGTTAGGAAAATAATTGATTAACCATAAGCCACAGCGAACAACTAAAAGCTTTTAAAATTGAATTGATTCTTGACAAAAAGAATACATCAAGGTGTAAATTCTCAATCTCAAGAAGCGTTATTAAATGAAGAAATCAAGTTCACCACATGCAAAAAAAAGAAATTAGTATAGTACCTTCCATATGATGGCAGTGCAATCACTTGAAGAAGAGGCTAAGTACTCGCCATTATTAGAGAATTGTACAAACCAAACTTCATCTTTATGCTCTGTCAAAATCTGTAAAAGAAACAAAGAACAAGGATGAGTTAAACACGTGATAGAAGTAACATGCAGGAAGCCTACATATGCCAATACTCATATTATCCATAGCCTCATGATTTTTATTTATTTCTGCTCCTATGTACTTGAATGATATTGCTGTTCTACAAAAGGGCAACAATAACCATGAAGCTCCAGCACAATTTCAACATACTCTAATCATAAGGTGCAGATAGTATGCAACAGATTAAGCAACCAGCACGAAAGAGTAAATATTAAGTACACAATGAATAAATCAATGCAGTTCTTCCATGCCTAGAATAATGTGAAATATGATCTAGAATCATTAAAAAAAATCCTATATGATCCTAACTGATCCATTCTTTGACTGTGTTTAAAATCCTAACAGTGGAAAACTTTTCCACTTTGAGTTTCAAAACACCTTTTTACTCTGTTTTTTAGTCAATTCTTTTAAAATATTGTCATTTTACATAGAAAAGGCACAAAAGAGGAAACAAAGAAACAACAAGAGTCAATAATTTGACAATATATTTAATCATTTGAATGTTCTAAAGTAAATTAATTCTTGCCATATAGTTTGCATTACAACTTTAAACAATACCAACAGAAGACCTATAGTCACATTTTCATTGACTTTGTTACACACTCACGTACACACCAAAAACAACAATTATATTGTACTAATTATGTAGCATCATTGTGCTGAAATAGCTTTAAAGATCAGCAAGAAGCACACCTGAGCAGTCTCACAAGGAAGCTGATCTCTTGTGCAGCAATGATCTTCATACAGTGAAATAGCGTCCATTGAATTATGATACAAACAAGATTCAATTTGTGAGATAACAGCAGTTTCAACCAGATGTTCCAACCTTTTCTCAGGTAGCACAATTGGTGGAGGAAGTAATTTTACCAGTTCTGTTGATAGTCTTTTTCGCATCTCTCGGATACTATCATCCTTCTTATCTACTTCCACATCCCTCCAGCACAGAATACTGAAAGCAAGATCATGCATATTTTCCCTGCCAAGTCGAAACAAAGGAACCCGCTTTCTTAAAACAGTCAGTGCCAATGAGTCCTCCCCACAAATCAAATACTCTAGCAAGCATTGCTTAAACACAAGAAACATAGCTGAAGCTCTAGTCTCACCCGGCAAGTCCTCCATTGCACTGAGTGTATTAATGCAGCCATCCCAATTTCCTTCAGGTACTTGTGATTCCAACAACTCCAAATCCATGGATTTGCACGAGATGCCAGATTCTAATTCCAGACATAAAGCAGACTTTCTATAACCCAATGAATAAAGGCTTTGGACGATGATTCTAATAAATTCATGTGTTTTTATCAGACCTTTTGGACCAACAGTTTTAGCTGAATCGTCCATCAATGAACTTCAGCAAATTCTTTGCTGTTTTGATAAACTTCCTAGCCTTCTATTATCAGATATTCCCATTTCACAGATTATCCATTAGTAATGGCAACAAATTGGATAGAAACTCCAGCCTCTATGGACGTCAATTTTCAAGGAGACACGTTCACACAAGGAACCAAATATCCTCTTTACCATGTAATCCAAATCCCAAAATGATAACTGCATGAAAGCCGCCAGATAACGAAGAAAAAGCATAAAACCATCAATAAAAGACAAAAGGAAATGAATATTAAAACATGATGCAAAAATGATCCCAACCCACCAGGCCCGGCTTTTAAAATTGCAAAACTTAATGCCCCCAAAAAAATGGACTCTTCTTTCAACAGGCAGAAAAATAGTTTAACAGAACTCAGCCTCTCATGTTCGTATCTCAAAATAGACAGCCCCAGTCAACATACATCTACCTTGCTCAAAATTCAGCAACAACATCAGCCAGTAATTTGGGAAAATTAACAGGCAATACGTTAAAAAGAGAGAGAAAGAAAAACTCAGCAAGACCAACCAGATGCCCAAAAGAGGGAGCAGTACAACAGGTTTACACAGAAAATTGCAGCCAAGTGGAATTCGATGAGGGCAAGTAATGATCTGTAGGTAGATAAGGACGAGGATTCGATTCGGAACTCTCAAGGAAGTGATGCTGTTCATGAAACGGAATAGAAGTGAACAATTAAAGATGCATCCGATGCTGGACAAGGTGCGAAACGACCATATCACCGGTATTCTTTTACCTGTCTAAAATAAATTCGACCTATTTTTATTATTTTACTAATTTTGTCTGGAATCATAAATTTATTATGTCAATTAATTATTAATAGTTTATTAGCGGAGAAAATCATTCAAGTTAATTATTAATTATTTATACAAAATAGGTCATCAATAAAAATGAGAAATTGAATATATTTTTAAAATAAGTAATGATATTTTTTAGGGATAACAAACTAAGTAGTGTCTAATCTTTTAGAAATTTTTAATTAGTGAGTTTTCAATTCACTGACTAATTTTTTAAAACTTATATAAGTCAAATCAAAAGTCAATTTTACTTATATTCCGCATCTATCAAATAGGGATGTGATTTTTGGTGTCAGCAACTCTGGCCCAATTTTATGTCACTCCATCCTAGCCATCTATTTATGTGAGTAAATAGATGGTTAGGATGAAATGGCACAGAATTAGGCCAGAGTTGCTGACACAGAAAATTTGAGGGGCATCAAATGTCATATAAATGTCCATCTATTATTCAATCAGTAAAACACAACAGTTTGACTTTATTTATATGAATTTTGAATTTGACTTTATTTATATGAATTTTGAAAGATTATTAACTGAATTAAAATTTTTAAAAAGTTTAGCACTAAGTTTTTAAAAAAGTTAACTATAAAATATATGCTAAATTCTATTGAATTTTGTAATTATGACCTAAACTTTAAATATAGTAATAAAATGTTTAAACTTTTAATTTTTTGCAA
This sequence comes from Erythroxylum anguifugum, assembly GCA_027478595.1. NCBI lineage: Eukaryota > Viridiplantae > Streptophyta > Magnoliopsida > Malpighiales > Erythroxylaceae > Erythroxylum > Erythroxylum anguifugum. The sequence continues at coordinate 38,091,885 of JANIPN010000004.1, forward strand.
AAATAACCGACATTTGTCATTTTTTTTGTTAATATTGCTAATGTGGCATATTATGTCACCTATTACCTTTGACACAGGATAACACATGGAATTTATTTTCCATGTCAAAAATATATTTTTTAAATAAATATGAATTATAAAAATAACTCATTTTCTCTTTTTCCTCTCCTGCACACTTCTATTGTCACTAAAAAATGGTATTATAGAAGATGGTATTGATATATCAATTTAGCATCAATTTGATGAGGGAAAAATGAGTCTAATATGTCAATACCTCAAAATGGACGAAGGAAAAATGAGTCTAACATTTCAAAACCTCAAAATTGGACAATTTTGTTTTGAACATAGTTGAAAATCCAAATATCTCCTTTGCTTATCTCATCATTGTCACTAATAGAGTTTCTGAACTCTTTTGGACTAGGAGATTATGGGATCAAAATATGAATCTCTCAATTGGGTTCTTTTTCTTTTGCTCTATCTCCTTCTCCAACTAAGAAAACAATATTCAAGTCAGCTAACATGAGTATAGATATGCCAAAATCAACTCACAATTTCACCGATTATGTCTCTATATATGAGATGGAGCTTTCTAAGAACTATAATTATATCATCTCATATGATCCAATCTTAACAACTACCCATATCTTTGATAATTATATTGTTGAAAGTTGCTCTAATGTTGATGGATTGTCTTACTCAAAGAAAACACTTTTTTTTAATGATGAGTCAAGGTATTTGTTTGACAGCTTTTCAAGTTGTTGTTACACTTTTAAAACGGAAATTGGGCAAAGAAAAGACATTTACATGTACAAGCTGGCTTAAGTTTCCCTTTTAGGCTAATTTCTTTTATTCAATTTTTGTGATCTTTTTGAGTTATAGTAACTTTCTTTTGAAAGAAACTTGGCTTTATTATTTACAGTATTGATGTTAGTGTCCTTAATTTCTTAAAAGTTTTTTTTTCTTTTACAAACTAAAAAATTTGGAATGCTTTCTGAATTTGGAATTAGCTTAAAATATTATGGTATTTGATCAAACATATTTCTTTTTTAAGTTCTCTTCCCTCCCAGTTCTCCAAGTTATTAACATGACCGACTGAATCAGGTTTATCAAAAAAAAAGAAGAAGCTATTGGCTATGCCATGTCTTCTATTAAACTTTTTCAGTTAATGGTGTTAATACTAAACATTTTGATCATGAATTAATGATATAATCATATTCTAGAGGAGAGTAGGCATTTTGCAACCATGAGTGTTGATATAGGGAGATGTTTTTAGATAAGCTAATGCTTAAGGAGTTCTCTTTAAACTTTAGCAATCAATCAAATTACCATGCAATTCACTTAAATAAAATAACATCATTAAGTTTCTTCTTTCTTTTCTTTTTCCCTCTGGTGGTCACTTTTTTGTTCTTTCATTTTAGTGTTTTAAGGAACCAAAGAACTATATATCACTAGTACTACTTAAATAAATCGGTAGCCATTTTTTGCAATTCTTTTACCATCTTCTTAATGATAGTAGAAGTTTCAAGGAGAGGAAGAAGAGAAAATGAGTTATTTTCATATTTTATTTTTATTTAAAATTTATATTTTGTTGACATGGAAAATGAAGTTCATGTTCAATTTATGTGGTAAAAATGGTAGGTGACATGGCATGTCAAGTCAGCAACGTTAATGGAAAGATTAACATTAGGTTATTTTTGTAAAAGAATTGAAAGTTTAAGCATTTTAGTGTCACTTTTTAAATTCGAGCTAGAATTGTAAATTTTTTATAAAATTTAGGATTTTTTTAATAATTACCCTTAAAATTTTCCAAAAGGTTATAAACTTTTGAATCTAATATCTCTTTTTTAAAAAATATACAATCTTAAGAGTATAATTTGATTAAGAAACAAAAGGCTTAATAGCCATATTATGAGCTAAGATGATAACCTTTTCCCGGGGGGGGGGGTTATTTATTCCCAAAAGCAATGCTCCAATAAAGTTTAACTATAACCATACATTGAGCAACTCTTTAAACTAACTAATTAGACCCAAGTTTGAGTTAAAGTGTATATAAGTAAGATTTATATTAAGATCATTTCTAATTTGTATAACTTTAATTAGTACTAGTCCAATGCATATTAGATTCCCCATTTTACAGATGAGCTTATGTTGTATATGAGATGGATCATGTGCATAATGAGTTGTTCCCTAATTGAGCTTACCAAACCTTGAAAAATGTAGTTGTTGCGAAGCTCCTTTCATTGGAAAACTATCTGTTTTCTGTCCTTCCAAATGGCAACTCTATATATTAAGAAGTAACCCTTGCATATATTGTTCTTTTGACTAGTCCAATCAATAAGCTTTAGCCAGTCCAACTGTGAAGAGCAGAGGTTACAAAGTTGTTAAAAAAAAATCACAGGATAAAAAAGTATTGGCAATGCAAAAACAAGATTCAAACTCCATTTTACAGAGTGTGTAAAACTTAAAGATGTTGAAGAATTTTAAATAGGATTAAAGAAGGACACTAACCTTACCTATTGCAGAAGTTAAAAATGAATTGGAAAAGAAAAATGTTAAATGAAAACTAACTTGTTTATTCTAGTTTATAAAAACTAGTTAGCGTATAAAAATTGACTAGTTAATTAATATATCAATTGGTTTTTAATAATAAAGGTTATTAAGGTAAATCAAACTGAAAAGTTGGTCGTCTCAAGATTTTTGTAGTTAAATCCACCAAATTGGTTCAGTTTTTTAATCATTGCTTGGGTTTAACGCTCCAAGAATTCTACTCTTTTAGATAATGTATATGGATCTATTTAACCCAAAATGTTTCTTTATCATTCAAAAATCTCCAAATCTGCTTCATGATTAAAACTTTATTAGTAGTTTTAATAGGAACGATTCCCATATCCTCCTCTTTTTAGGTAAGCAAACCTTTTTCCATTTAACTTTTGTAATTGATCTCTTTAAAAATGTCTTAAGACCGTAAGAAGCATTTCAACATCTTTCCCAAAGGTTCAATCAAAGTCTTAGGAAAAACTAAATAGGTTGACTAAAAAACATGTAAACCATTGAGGATTAAGTTTATAAGTTACAATCTATCTATAAAAGAAAGGAGTCTATTGCAAAAATGTTAACCCTTTTCTGAACATTTTCAATAAAGGTGGAGAAGTCCCTATAGGTTGGAATTTTAGTGCTAATAGTTATTCCAAAGTAGGTAAAGGGAGGTTTTATAACTTTCAATCCTACTAAGCAAGAAAGCAAGATGGAGAGATGATTCATAGCTCCTGAAATGAAGAGATGACTTTTCTCATTATTGATTGATAGCCCCAAATGATCTTTAAATATATGAAGAGCTATCATAAAAAAAAACCTCACAGCGGTGGGATCATCTCTAACTAGAAGAAAAAAAAAGATCATTAATAAAAGACATGCTAAAAATTTTAAGCTTTTTGCATTTGTTACGGTATCTAAATTTCCTCTCCTTATTGATAACAAGGTTAATTAGTATAATAAAGACTTTAATCTATAGAGTCAAGAGATAAGGGGAAAGAGGATCACCTTGATTTGAACCTTTAGTAGTCCCATTCACCAAGACATAAAAAGAGTCTAAGTTAATGATTGCTTAATCTAATTGACAAATTTTAAAAGAAATCCAAAAGCTTTCAATGAATGCAAGATGAAATCCCCATTGGCACTATTAAAAAGCTTTGTGAATCATTTTTTATTGTATAACATCTCATAAAATATTTATTATGTATTGAAAACCTCTTGTGCCAACAAGATAATGTCATCAATTTGTCTCCCTTTAATGAATGCAACTTGTGATTGATTGATGAGAGACTTAAGAGCCACCTTAAGTCTCGAGGTTAGGAGCTTTAAGATGATCTCATATATTGTGTTGTAGTATGATATATGCTTATAATCAAATAGGGAACTTGAATTAGGGATCTTGGTAATCATACTTATAAAGGTTATATCAAGTTCCTTTAACATTTTACCTTAGCTAAAAAAGTCCTAGATATCATCAGTGACAATGTTCTTAGTGTAATTCCATATCTTACTAGAAAAACACTCATTAAGACCATTTAGACTAGGGGCTTTATAAGACTTAAGATTGAAGATTGCTTTTTCCACATCTTCAACAATAAAGGGTTTATTCAAGTTGTGAATTTCATCTTCTATAATCTCCTCAGTTAAGAAATGTTGTAGTAACTACACAAAAGAACAAGATTTAGAGGAAGAACCAAGTGTAATAGTGAAGTACTCAAAGTTTCTTCCTTTAACTCATCTTGAAAGAGTGTTAATTGTCTATTCTCTTTTGACAGAGATACAATTTTATTGGTATTTCTTCTTAAGAGAACAAATTTATGGAAGAAACTTATGTATCTAACACTCACATTTAGTCATTGATCAAGGCATTTCTTTCCTTTATTTGCTTTGCTACATCATTAAGATTTTGGTAGAGGTTGTTTTTAGTTTGTAATAGTTTGTCTTTGTCATCAATTACAGCCTTATGAGTGTTGTTGAAGCTCTTGTGATTAAGAAGTTTGGTTTCTTCCTTAAACACTATGAAGTTTCCTTATGCAAGTGAAGAATTTAATGTCATGTAGATTTAGTTGTAGCCCTTTAGTGATAGCTTCCCTAAATCCTTCAACTTGATCTAGAAACTTCTTAAATCTAAAAGGGCTTTTCCTTTAACACTTAAAAGATAGGTTATGAATTTCAATTAAGGTGTAATTAAAGAAAAGAGGGATAGCGAAATAAGCTTTTCTTACTAGGAATTTGGTTAGCCATTGAAGTCCCCTGTTAACATCCATGGTTTTTTTTCCTTATAAACTATCTTTCATTTTTTTATTATTCCAAGAGAAAAAATTGTCCTTCCAACCTAAAATCAGTTTCTTTAATGTGGCTTTCATAATTCCTAAAGTCTTTAGCATACTTCCTTTGGAAAATGTTCCCTTTAGCTTTATAAGGATGGAGATTGCTATCGAACTACCCTATTAGCAGCTAAAGGCAGTCCATACTAGCATAAATCTCCATCAGTTTGTTCCATAAAGAGTTCCTTTCAAAAACTATATTAATAGCATAGATAAAAGTGACATGAAAGTTTATTCCTTCCTATAAGATCTTAATTGAGAGGTGACTGAGTTTCTTATAGATGTCAATATTCACAATCTCTAATATATCATGGTCATAAGAAATAACTATTCTTTCATTACAATAAGTTTGGTGGTTATAATTGACAGACCAATTTTTCTTTAAGAAAGATAATTTACTACTATTGTCTTCTTTGAGCTTATTTTCTAAAAGTCCTATAATCAAATGTTTTAACTTAAGACGGTAATCTCTTTAAACTTATTATTTATTAGGGTTATTAAGCCCTTTTATATTTCAAAAAAATAGATGTTAAGTATAGGAGAGAGTTTTAGAGCTATTGACCATATTTCTTCTTTTAGAGTTTTTCCTAATATCAACTTGCAAATGATTATCTAGGTTATAGTCAACTAGTTTTCCTAGGTAACACATTTAGAGTAGGGAGATTTTTTGTTGAGAAGAGGTGTGTTGGGATTCATGTCCTCCATAGCGCTCCTATTGATATCATTAATAGGGTTCTCCAATCCAAATTTTGGTTCCATTATAGGGGTTTCTATAGATATATCCTTTTTAGGACTTTTTTTTGTTAAACTTTCAATTGATTCAACCTAGTTATTAGTAATAACTTCAGTATTGACAAAGTTTCCTCTTCCTTTACCTTCAATAAAATTTTCCTCTCTGAATTTCTTCATCCCCATAAGTTCTTAGTAGTCACCTCTTTAAAGTTTCCTACCTTTTGGAATCCATTCCTTCCTTTGGTTTATGCCAGACCTCCATTAGTAAGAAACCATAACAATGTCTTTGACTAGTTTTTTATTACCTCTAAGTCTCAAAATGGGTATCAATTTTAGATGCTCTTGATGACTTTCAATAATCACTCAAATTCTAGCATAACTTATGCATTTTACTCCAACTATAGCTTCATCCATACATATTAATCTTCCAAGAAAGCTTGCAAAGTGACCAAGACCTTTGGTGGACTAATATTCTAGGGTAACTTTATATAAGTTGATCCATATATGGACTTGCTTTTATTTTAGTCTATGAAGGTAGATTCCCGGATTCCATTTTTAAAGAAGGACTTTCTTATTGTTAAAAGTACTATAAAAAAATAGTTATGATTAAAACCTAAAGTGGAATAAGTTTTTATTATTTATAAGGCCCTTCTTTAATCATAACTTCCCCTATAAATCTTTCCGAAAAGATTATTAATGGTAATCGAAACACTTGTCTATAAAGAAGCTAACTAATAATAAAGCCCATTTAGAGGTTAGAGGCTTCTTCCTTAAGAACGGCTAACAGGGATGTTACTCTTGTGCTATCAACTAAAGAAGGAGGACGACAATAGTGAAGTTTATCCATTATAGAGATATCCCATAGCACTTGACGCTAAGATTGCTTTATAGTTATAAAGGCCTCAGACATATTATTCTCCTTAAAAGAAGGGAAAGGGAGATGGTTAAAAGAACTAAAACCTAGAGCACTCAATAAGTTTTATAGATTTTCATCTTGTTGGAGAGGGAGGGGAACAATGTCTTTACTAAGGACAAGAGGAGCCTAAGTAATTTTTAGGGTTTCTAGGAGATACATAGTCTAATACACTTGCATATACTTGACCGTGTATAACTCAAAATCTCCAGAACTCACTATTTTGCACAGGCTAAGAGACTTTCATGACCATAGACATAGTTGTGCATCCCTTAATTGCTTCAAATCTTTGTTTTATGTGGCATTTTCATTTGAAATCTTCTTCTTCTAGTCTATGAAGCCAATTATAACCTATAAATGCACTTTGAGGAAAAAAAATCATCAAATATGAGCAAAGTTCTGAATACCGTACTGGACTTGGTATCGGATTGGGCTCTGGAACGGAACTGTACCGGTACCGAGTACCGTTTCGGGATATTTTTTAATTTTATAAAATAGTCTCTAAATTTTTTAAAAATTGCAAAATAGTCCATATTGATATATTATACAGCTGTACAGTATACTTTACTAGTTTACTGTTTACATCAACCGTGCTTTCAAAAATCTTAATAATAAATAATAATGACAATTAATTTGAAATAACAATAATTTTTAAATATTTTA
>JANIPN010000004.1:38104896-38116647 GCA_027478595.1 Erythroxylum anguifugum
TTCTTCTTTTTTTACTCAAGAATAAATATAGTAAATACTAGTGAATTTATTATTATTAATATCCTTATAAATTATATTCAAATATATTATAGGTTTTTTTGAATATTTCAGCCTTTCAGGTTCAGGTTTAAACCTAGAACCGCAAGTTAGAAACTTGAACCTGAACCATGAACCTGATTTTTCAGGTTCGATTCGAACCTAACCTAAAATCAGGTTCGGTTAATCTTATTTATAGGTTCGGTTCATACAATTTAGGTCCAGTTTACAAATTCACGGATTTTCTTAAACACCGCTAACTATAACAAGATTTTTATTTATTTTGTACCGATAATATCCAATGTGCAAAAAACCAGTCGGTGAGTCAAATATAGGAAGACTAGGAAAACGAGGCTCAAGCGGGCGTGTGCGTTTAGTAATAGTAGGAGCGAAAAGCGACATCGTTCCCATGTGTTGGCGCCTATGCCACGCTCGAGGTAACAAATGAAACGAAGCAAAAAGGACAGCACCATCATTTCCCAAAAGCCAAAAAAAAAAACTTTGCTAGGACTGTTCCTCTCTACTATTACTCCACCACCAAGCAATAAAAGCACTTCCCCAACTCTCTCTCACTCTCTCTTTCTACGTTGTCTTGTCTCAAGTTTCAACAACTCTCGGGCACTTTCTCTGGTAACCTAATCTCTTACTCTCCTTTGAAAGTCCCCCTTCTTTCTCTAGAAGTTTCCTTGTGTACCTATCGTGAATGTCTGTGTAGATCCTTGCCGCATTTCATGGATCTGCTGCTCCACCGCGCTCGCATTGTCTCCGTTCCCTCTCTCTCCTAGGGTTTTAGCTTTGGTTCCACGCTCTTCCCGCCAGTTTCGCCCTCTTCTGCCTTACTTTGGCTCAATGTGAGTGCTGCGTGCAACGGTTTCCGGCGCCGCCGGTGGCTTTGGAACTCCTGGCGGTGAAGCTGTTGATTTTCTAGGTGTTTGGTTTCTTGGCAATGTTCTTTGTGTATTCTAATTTGGATTAACAGATAATGATTATGAGTTCCTTCTCGACGCTTCTGCTGTTGCTACTGCTTTGCTTCGCTTTTAATAGTTTAGGTAATGTTACTGTTTCCTCCGGTGCTTTCTTCGAATTCTTCATTAAATTCTTTGCTTTAGGCAGACCAGAGAAGGAAAAGGAACTATAATTGAATTATTTGAGAGTATAAATGGCTAATTAAGTGGCAGTTTAAGTTCAATCGGCAAAAATTTTGGTTGCGATAGAAAGTGACCAAAATCTTGGTTAGTTATTGATTATAACCTTCATTTTGTCGTAGATGAAGCTATGGTAAGTTCTTTACCCTCGTTCTGAGGATTTGAGAGATTATTCGTAAAGAATGTCTTGGGGCAAGCTGTATGAATTCGATCTATACTTTCTTTAATTAGCTGCATTTACCCATTGAATGCCAATTTATGGAACTTAACAGTAGCATTACTCAATAGGATGTATATGTAGTATAGATGCTAGCAGTTTCATTTTCCCTTATTCGGTTGAATTTGAAGCTTGGGATAGTTTATTGAGCTTGCTATCATATTTCTGCCTCTTGAGATCCAGATAAGATGTTTGCCTTTTGCAGTTCAGGGTTGTAAGATGTTTCATGTCAAAATAGTTGACCATTGTTCTCTCTTCCTCGTTCAAAAGTTGGAATTTGCAAAATATGAGAGGGAAAAAATAAATTGCACAATCTCCAGAATATTTTATTTTATACTTATTAAAAATAAAATATGTATTCAGTTCGGCATGTGTTGAATCAGTGACCTTATAAATAAAGAATAGCGTCTCTTTTAGAATGTGTTTAGAGCATTTATAAGCTTTTGGGAAACAGAATTTTGTGTTCAGGTTGGCATGCATTGAACCATTGACTATATCGATAAAGAATAACATTTCTTCTGGGGAGCGTCAAGGGCAATGCTGGTGATATAGAAGAATGCAGCCTTTATAATGATTTCTTTAGTATTTTAGGAAAACCACTCTTGATTCTTTTAACATGTTAATTTGAGGAAAGCAGTAAAATATATTCTCTACCACGCTTTTCCATAATTTCCTTTCTTCTTTAGCCCTTTTTCCTGTTATATGTGTGGTTCTGTCAATATATATCGTTGCAATGTGAGAATAGATAGCATCCAGTGCACACTCTTACGGTCTTCATTACAAGATCATTATAAACTATCTTTCACAACTAACACATTTGCATTCCTGCCCTCATTTTTCAGGTAAGCCATTACTTCACTTGGAGTTTCCTCATCTGAAACCAAATCAGGCATTATATATGAGACAGATTCTCATGGATCATGGTAATATATTGCAAGAGACTTCATTTTTTTCCTAATGCCTTTACTTTAACATGGACTTTGATATGTAAACTTTCCTTACAGAAATGATCTGGATTCTTTAAATTTTCTTATATAGATCGAAGTAATTTGTAATTATTTGCATCTTCAACATTTAAGTCGTCAGTTGCATTTTATGATATTCAACCAACTCAACGACAATAAACCATTTTACTCTTGTTAACTAAAAAAAATTATGTACAACACTTCACTTTTTATGTGTATTCACAAAATGTGATGGCTTCCCATTCACAAAATGTGATGGCTTCCCAAATTGCCTCAATTTTATATCATTGCCCATGGAACCGCTTTTCGTGAGCTTTATTTCTATATTCTTGTGCAAGTTTTCCTAGGAGTGAACTTCCTATAAATCATTGCTTGCATCATTGCTTGATGTCTCGTTGAGATTTCTGATTCATGTATTACTTGGCATATGAGGCTCCACTCAATTCTTAAGATATGATTATCCATAAGAAGTTGCTCAATCTGATCCTTACAATGATGAGGCTAATTGTTGACAAGTTGAGACATGACCTGGACAAATTGACACAATGTCTCTGTAAGATATGACAAAGTTTTGGAAAATAGTACCACGATAAATTGACAGATAGTGATCTTCAGAGATCTAGTTTTTTTTTTAAAAAAAAAAATTCCTATTAGTTTCAACCCAAAATCTTATCATATCATACCACTTGCTCATTTTGGAATCCATTGCACCATGTTAAAATCCTCTTCCTTTTAGTATGTAACCTGTATTCACAAAATGTTATTAAGCAAATCGCTAGGGAAAATGAAAAATTTTAGCTTGTTAGATTTTCCACTTTATTTGATGATTTTGCATCTAGCAATCAATTTTTAACATATGCACTGGCTGTACTGTTCACAGGACGGTCAGTTTCAGGCATTGTATCATTTCTCCAATTGCAGCCATCTCAACTGCACATTGTTAAGCCTTTTCTAGGACCTTCATCTGCACCTGCACCTGCACCTTCTCAAGTTCATCGAGGTACCTCTCATTATTTAAATCTCAGCACCTTGTCACTCATCTATTGCTCCAATGATTTGGTGGTTTTGTTATCTGTAATAGGTCCTGCATATGGTCCTATTACTGCCCCTTCACATAGACACCATGTTCATCATTTTCATCATCATCGTCATCATCGTCGTCATGTGCAACCTTTTGTGGGTGCTCCATCGCCTTCAGAAGAACAAGGTAAGATTTGAGAGTTGTCATGAAATATTTAATGTCTTTCTATTTTCTTGTCTGTGGGATGCTCTTTAGCTAATGATGTTGACTAGAGGATCCATGGCAGGTTGTGATCAAATCTGTGTTGAGCCACTTACTGCTACTCCCTTTGGTTCTCCTTGTGGTTGTGTTTATCCCATGAAAGTCAGACTTCTTTTAGATGTGGTCCCCATTGCTGTTTTTCCTGTGTTGAATCAGCTAGAGATTGAGATTGCATCAGGCACATACTTGGAGCAAAGTCAAGTGAAAATAATGGGTGCAAGTGCTGATAGTCAAAATCAGGGGAAAACAGTAGTTGATATCAATTTGGTTCCTCTAGGGGAGAAGTTCGATAATACAACTGCAATGCTAACATATGAAAGACTTTGGCATAAAAAAGTCCCTCTAAATACAACCCTGTTTGGCAATTATGAAATTATGTACATTAGTTATCCTGGTAATGGCGTCACTTCTCCTTTTACCTTTACAACTTCAGCTTTATACCATTATGCATATTTATGGTCTGAATGTCAATATCAGGAATTCCTTCTTCACCATCATATCCAAGTTACATGGGAAGTGGGCCAAGTGAAAGTGTGGGAGGTCTCCCCATTACTGCAAACTTTACGAACAAGAACCAGAAGATAAATCCTAAGATCATTGCCATCATTACTTTATCAGCATTTGTATTATTATTGGTTCTCATTGGAGCAATCTTTATTTTAATAAGATGGAAAAAGTTTGGAAGACCTTCAAGTGCTGTTGGTCCCACATTTGCGTCCTCTATGAACAAAAGATCAGGTATACCCATTCTGAGATTTTTGTTCTTGGATTATATTGTATGATGTCCGAGATATAAGATTATTGATAGGTTCCATTGTTTGATTAAGTTTAAGCAGTTAATCAATGATCAAATCACCAAATCTTGTTGCAGGTATGGGAACATTTTTGTCAAGCAGTATAGTGAGCTCATCATCTCATTCCCTTACATCCACCATGGCAGCATGTATGCTCTCTGTAAGAACATTTCCATTTATTGAGCTTGAGAGGGCTACAGAGAAGTTCAGTTCAAGCAGGATTCTGGGTGAAGGAGGATTTGGTTGTGTTTATCGGGGCATTATGGAAGATGGAACTGAAGTTGCAGTGAAGCTACTTACTAGGGACAACCAGAATGGAGACCGTGAATTTATTGCTGAAGTTGGGATGCTAAGTCGGCTGCACCATCGCAATCTCGTCAAACTGATTGGTGTATGCATTGAAGGACACATCCGTTGCTTGGTCTATGAGCTTGTTCGCAATGGGAGTGTTGAATCTCATTTGCATGGTATGATTTCTGATATCTTTAACTGGATCTTTTTATTTTCATGAGAGGACATACCAGTTTCTTGATTATTCAGTTTATTATGCATTATTTGAATGATGATGTCAGTACAAACTTGATGATATCCACTGGAGGCCTAGTTGATATCTGTTTATTCCCACAAGCATATGATAAAGCTGGAATTTCCTTGGACTACCTCTTTATTGATTTTTCAGGTGTTGATAGGAAAAAGGGACCTCTTGACTGGGATTCACGTTTGAAGATTGCCCTTGGAGCTGCAAGAGGATTGGCTTATCTTCATGAAGACTCCAATCCTCGTGTAATCCATCGAGATTTTAAGGCTAGTAATGTTCTACTAGAAGAGGATTTCACGCCTAAGGTATCTGATTTTGGATTGGCAAGGGAAGCAACTGAAGGAAGTCAGCACATATCTACGAGGGTCATGGGAACTTTTGGGTAATTACTCCTGTTAGATAAGATCTTCTAGAAGCCTAGGTTATTGTAGAATTTCGATCAAGCATGACCAATTAGGTTAAATTTCCTACTTTCCTCCCTCAGAGTGACACACCTTTTAATTAACGGAGCAAGATACTGAATCAAACGTAATAACATTGTAAAATTATTTATGATACATGTATGCACTTATGCCAGAGCTGTATAATTTGCAGGTATGTAGCACCTGAATATGCAATGACAGGGCATCTACTTGTCAAGAGTGACGTTTATAGTTATGGTGTCGTGCTTCTTGAGCTTTTGACTGGAAGAAAACCTGTAGACATGTCTCAATCTCCGGGACAGGAAAATTTGGTTACTTGGGCACGTCCACTGCTAACCAGTCGAGAAGGGTTGGAGCAGTTGGTTGATCCCTTCTTGACGGGAAGTTATGATTTTGATGACATGGCTAAGGTGGCAGCTATTGCATCCATGTGCGTTCACCCAGAGGTGACCAACAGACCATTTATGGGTGAAGTTGTGCAGGCACTTAAGTTGATATACAATGACACAGATGAAACTTGTGGGGAGAATTGTAGTCAGAAGGAGTCTTCTGGCCTTGATTCCGATTTTAAAGGTGATCTTGCTCCTTCTGATAGTAGTTGGTGGAATGCTGGTGGGCTATCACCTAGGTTAACTTATGGGCAAGCCTCTTCTTTCATAACAATGGAATATAGTTCAGGTCCCCTTGAAGAGATGGAAAATAGACCGTTTTCAGCTTCAAGTTTGGTGGGGGATCGATTGTCTTTATCCATTAGGCATGGAAACAGATCAGGCCCCCTGAGGACAGTAAGAAGCAAACCTAACTGTTACCGATTTAGGGGGAGCATGAGCGAGCATGGTGGGCTTCTTCCCAAGCATGGTAGGAATGATCCCTACTGGGTTTGAGGTTTTCTTAAAAGAGTGTTGTTAAAGTGTACAGTTGCAAGAAAGCAGGGTTATCAAGCTAGTGATCAATTAATCGTTAGATTAGGCTCATGTTTGAAGACTAAAGATGGGAAGGGACAGATACAAGGTTTACATCAGATTTTTAAAATCTTGATTCATTATGATACAGAGTTGGGAGATGTAAGTTGGATAGTATACTCCTTGTATTTATTATCATATATTGTTTATTATGCTCCAATGTTTTATTGGAGGACAGGTACGTGTAGCTGTAAACTTTGCAGAAGCTGCAAATCAATTTGTTGACAACAGGCCCATCTTTCAGTTGCAGTACAAATGTATTTTTGTAAATGGCCCATGCAATGCCTAGGCTAAAGTTAAAATGGCTCTTTCTTATGCTAGTGATGACTTAAAAACCAAAGTTATGCACATTTGAAATAAATGAATTCAAGATATAGTGGGTTGTGTTCCAAAATTTTTATACAGGTTAAGAACAAAGTCTCCTTTCCTTTCCTTTCCTATCCTATCCTATCCTGGTAGAGTCGTACTATTATCCTCCTGGTAGAACTAGAGGCCAATATCGTCCCCTCAGCCCAAGTCAAAAGTGTAACGTTAGGTGCGGGCCATCAAATCCAAAATGCAAAACCAAATAGTACGTATCAAAAGTAGAAGAAAGGGAGGAGAGAGATGGTGCAGGTGTGGACACTTCCCAGTGCCACTTCGCGGCACTCTTGGCTACTTCGCCATTGTGGCGTTACTATTAACTACACTTGTAGCAGTAGCAGCAGGTCGCAAACAACGTCTGTCTTTCGCTTTTTGTTTCTTTTTTAAGTGACAACCAATTGCAATGCCTTTATTATTCGTTCGGCTCAGCAGACGTTAAGTTAAATTAATTGTTGAGCTTTAACCAACAGTGTGAAAATGTCGTCGTCAGATTCCCTTCCTCCACTCCCTGAACACCGCATCATCGTAAGTTCCTCTCTATCTTTTTGTCCTATTGAAAATTCTTCAGATTTCGACATGTTTTTTAGTATATGCACCAAATTGGTTGACAGCTGGGATGTGGAGGAGTTTCCGTAGATTTCTTGGCAGCCGTTGCTTCCTATCCTAAGCCCGACGACAAGATCAGAAGCACTAGCTTGAAGGTCTCGCTTCTCTCCCATTTCTGCAATCCATCAGACTAAAACTTTGGTTTGCTTCTTCTTGTTATTTTTGTCTTTTAACTGAATTCATTTCCAGGTTCAAGGAGGGGGAAATGCTGGAAATGCTTTGACTTGTGCTGCTCGACTCGGCTTAAGCCCCAGATTTATTTCTAAGGTTTCGTACTTGCTTGATATTAATTGGATAATCGATTAGCTGTTCGTTTGTTGTGCTGATTATATATTGTTGAACTGATTTAGGTTGCCGATGATAGCCAAGGCAGGAGTATCTTGGAGGAGCTAGAATCTGATGGTGTCGATACTTCTTTTCTTGTGGTAGTTATTATGCTTCAGTTCACAGCAGTAAAAACCCATTTTCATTTTTCTTGTTTAAATTGATAGCCCAATTTTCTTTCATCTTTATGATGACTAAGTCTCCATTAAAAGAAATATGTTCAATTTTTATTGTTTGCATATGGATCTGGCTATGCCTGGATAATTCTTATTTGATTAATTTTTAATTTGCTCTTTCTTTCTTTTTCCCCTAGGTTTCCAAGGAGGGCAATTCACCTTTCACATATGTCATTGTTGACAACCAAACGTGGGGGACTTTTCCTTAATGTTTTGCTCTGCTTGAATTGATCTGTATTTAGACATGGCTAATAATTGAATGTATCTTCTTTTTGTAATTTGAGAAATGAAAGATAGTCCTGAAAATTCAAACAAAGAGAAACAATGATTTGAAGTTGTTAAATTAACTTTGAT
This sequence comes from Erythroxylum anguifugum, assembly GCA_027478595.1. Classification (NCBI taxonomy): domain Eukaryota; kingdom Viridiplantae; phylum Streptophyta; class Magnoliopsida; order Malpighiales; family Erythroxylaceae; genus Erythroxylum; species Erythroxylum anguifugum. The sequence continues at coordinate 38,113,081 of JANIPN010000004.1, forward strand.
ACTGTTTGAATGTAGAGGTGAAAAGAAGCTAAAGAAGATAGAAAAGAGGCAAGAATGTACATAATGATTTAAGGTGGTTTGGCTATAAATATAACAAGGCTGCTAGGTGTATTATTGGTTAGGGGTTGCAGTTTGCCTATCCATTTACAATAGTAGGGTAGTACACTATTTGATAATGCATTCATCCGATATTTCTAAATAATACCTCTACTTCTCTATTATTAGAAAAATAGGAAACTCTGCATGATCTTCAAGAGGAGTCATGGAATAAGGTTGCATCAATTTGGTAATACAATTAATTATCTGTTGCTGCATAGAGGAGATTGCTTTTTCTATGTGTCTAGTCTGTCATTGTTCTTATGCTGAAAGTTGAGTCATTTGCTGTTTGAGTTATTAATTTTCACTTGAGATGTTCAAAGCTCCCTACCTTGTAATGATCATTTATAATCCTTTTCATTTGAGATGTTTAAAGTTCTCTACCTTGCGATGATGATGTATAATCTATTACAGGAAAACTCGTACTTGCATCCACACGCCGGGAGATCCTCCTATGGTACCAAATGATCTTCCCCAATCAAGCCTTTCATCCGCATTGGAGGGAGCAAGAATTTTCTATTCCGATGGAAGGTTACCAGAAACTGCTTTACTTATCGCACAAGAGGTAACATCATATACTGCTTCTAAACCCTTTGGTGTCTTTTCATTTACAATTTGTTTTGGTGTTCAGAGATAAAATAGATGATACTATCACAGGTGATCATGTTGGTAGTTGAAACATGAACTAGGATGTGATCAGTCTATCATTGCTAATATGTCTAGATATTTTGGCCTAGACATTCAAGCATGTCTTTGGTGTGTCCTAACTGGAAATCAACTAATTTTCACCACATTATTAATGTTATCAATGTTTTACTTGTTTAGAACTAGGATAATGGTTATTTCAATACTTGAACTTTGTCACTTTATTTGATGGAATATTTTAAAAAAGTATATGATTAAGTTTTTTCTAATTTCACAACGTTAGTGCTTATGTTAGTTAAGCTAGACGATAGTGCTGACTCGATCATAAAGATTTTGTTATTATTTACATGACAGCCCATGTAGCTGTTAGCTTGGAAAAATATTAATTTTTAATTCCTTAATCTTTCAAATGAATAGTGGTATTGTTAATGTCCAAAGTAAGTGCCTGAACTAAAAAAATTACTGAGTGAGTGCCTGAATCTCCTAATTCTTAAAGAGCTGTTTACTTTTATCTCTGTAATTCCTAAGAAAATGTTTTGTTTTATTTCTATTTTTTATTGTGGTTTTAACTTTTATTTTATGATTTTGTTTTCTTTTTTCTGTCTTTATTATTTAAGAAAACAAAAACTTAGTTAGTTATCAATATAATTATACTTTTGTGACTACTAATAATTAGTACACTAAATAATTGTTAACATAAATAAATTTTATTAATTAGAATAATAATTGATTTTTATTTGTTAGTAAATATTTTATTATTAATTATTATATTTTTCATATATATCATGTGATATTTATTTTAGTAAAAATAATTTATTTTATTAAATTTCTCTATTATATTAAAGAAAGTAATTATCCAATTTTTATTTAATATGGACAATATTTACAAATAATAAGGACTAGTTTTAATATTATTTATGGTTATACTTCACACTAAAAATATTTTATAATAATGTTAAGTTTTTATTTTATAATATTATTAATAATTACTTATATTTTATAAATAATAAATAAATAAATTTAAAAAATTTTATCTATTTAAATAATTGAAAAATAAATTTTATTTTTGAAAATTAAAGAGATGAAATCTTAAATACTTATTTCAATAAATAGAATTAAATTATTTTAGATATATAAAACATTTTAAATTATTTGTGAGTTTTTTTAGTTGAGGGACTTGCTCAAATAAAATGAAAAAAAAATTAGGCGTTGAATTCTTTTTTTTTTAATTTAAAAATGTTTTATATATCTAAAATAACTGAATTTTCAAATTTTTTAATTTACAAGATATTTTAAATTATTTGTGAGTTTTTTTAGTTTGGACACTTGCTCAAATAAAATGAAAAAATTTAGGCATTGAATTCTTTTTAAAATAACTGGGATATTATCCCTTACTGAACACCTTCAGTTAATTAATTGATGAAGACACTAGTCTGTTGAACTTTAAAAAGATTGGGCACTTGCTCAGTGATTCTTTTTGCTTAGTGACTTGAGCACTGACAAAATCATTATTCGTTTTAGAAATCTGTGCTTAATGTTGTTAATCTGTTATGCTAATACATCTAGATACTTTGGCTTTGACATTCAAGCAAGTCTTTGATATGTCCCAACTGGAAATCAACTAAGTTTGCTCCTACTAATCTGGCCTAGTGGTTCTCATAAGGGATTAGTGGTAATGTTTTACATGTTTAGAAATCTGTGCTTGTTGTACCACCATATACTTTTTTTTTTTTAATATAACCATTATGTGGGGAGAAATCTCGTTGCTATCACCTAAACTGTTATGAACATTATGTATCTAATTTTTTCCAGTACAGGCATTTCGCAAGGACATACCAATTTTGATTGATGCAGAAAGGAAAAGGGAAGGGTTGGATGATCTTTTGAATTTGGCTAGTTATGCTGTATGCTCTGCGAAATTTCCACAGGCAAGTTGACGTTTCACTATTGGAAATTGACATCAATGATCAACTTTTTTCTGTTAATAAATTAGCAGGATTATGTATCTCAGCTACGTTAGCTTATGTTGGCCTTTCTGTTCTTAAAAAGCGCTTATGATATGCAAGCATGTTTGTCAAATGATTTCTGGAATATATTTTCTGTATGCAGGGACTAATCTATTTCATCTGTTGAACTTTGACAAGCTTTCTTTTTACTTGTTTTTTTAGAAGCTATTATTGATACCCAATATGTACACAAGTACATATATGATGAACACGTATATAGTCTGCATTTCTGTAACACATAATCTTCTTGTAGGCATGGACAGAGGCACCAACTATTGCAAGTGCACTTGTTTCCATATTATTGAGACTGCCGAAAATGAAATTTGTTATTGTGACTTTGGGGGAAGATGGTTGCTTAATGCTTGAGAGAAGCATAGAAGGTCAGTGTACAACTGTTGAGGCCTTGATCTGAGGAGGAAACAGATGAAACATGAAGGACTTGAAATAGATACGAGGAACTAGATGATATTATATTGTTTTCACTTGCATTTCTTGTGCTTTATTCGTCTTTTGGGCTTATGTCATATATTGTACTTTTTTTCCGGGTAGAGGTTCCTGCACCAGAAGAAACAGATGTAGACAACTTATTTGAAACACTGAAGCAGAAAAGGGATGATAGCACAGCCATACCAACATGCATTTCTTCGGTAACGATATAATGGTTTCTTTTCATATTCAGTTCCATTCAAGGGCAAAAGGCTCTCACCTTTCTACGATCTTTTGGTTGTGGGACTCTTGTGGGGTTTTGGAGATAATCTGTTGTAGACGCATTCTTGGGGATTTTTATCGATTTATTAGATAGTTGTTTTATGGTTATTTC
>JANIPN010000004.1:38387112-38399353 GCA_027478595.1 Erythroxylum anguifugum
AAACTTCCATGTTGCCCTTGTCCGCCCAGCTACTTGTTATAAGCTTCAAGAAATTGAACTGTTTCAAACCTCCAGGAGCTAATTCCACAATTGCTTTAACATTAAAGAAAAAAAAAAAGAGGAACACTATATGGATTGTTAAACTTTCAAATAATATAATCTTATTATCACGAGATATTGTACATACAAAATAAATAATTGACTTTGTTTGTCTGGCATATATAAGTGATTAATTACTAATAAAGACAGCCTCAGTTCTCCAATCATTGACTCTTAGTTGCCATTACAAAAGAATATCCTTCTTCCACAGAAAGTAAAGCATTATTATGGTGACAACAAAACTTCTACAATGCACTTGGGACACTAAAATTGCTTTGGTTAAGCATTGGTGAGGAAATGACTAAAATATACACAGCCCTCTTCTGAAACGCCTTTCTTCTTAACACTCAAAGCCGCAAATTCTGATTGAAACTGATCATGCTACTAAGCTTGCACTACTCTAAACCCACAAATGATTACAATAACGTGTGCAAGTTGAAATATCCAATGCTCCAAAAAACTGAGGAAGAAAAAATAGTATGACTATCACTCGCAATTATATCAGACCATTGTTATAATACAAAGTTCATTCTGGCATATCTTACCCTCATCCACGTATCTTTTTGTTAGGTTAATTCACCGTCGTCACATTTTCAGTCAGTTTTAGAACCTGCTCTCCACACAAAAAAGAGACTGTGTCAGAGTGTTATCGAAAACAATTAAGGAGCACCAATGATAACAGATCAGGTGACAATATTCTATTTGATCAAAATCCACAGGAGACGCACGATTCATTAAGAAATATTATAGGTTTAGAATGATAACTGAGAATTGCTAAGAAACTGGATAAGTTAGGCCTGGGATGTTATGCAGTTTCAACAAGGCCTCACATGAAGCCTGCACCGTCGCTAGATGGCTTCAATAGATGACAAACAGATCTTCACTAAGCAGATCTTGAACAAATACAAAAATAAGATAGACAAGAACAATCTCTAGGTAGATCCATGTACAGAATGTCATAAAGTAAAGAAAGACATAATCACCCAGACTCAAACACTGACACTAACCAAACAACCAGTAGAATTTTGATAATGCAACCAACAAATCAAGTTAGCTGCGACGCATCAGAAAGCAATAAAATAATTTTTACAGCCCAACCCTACTTTCCTTATTTTCTATAAAATAAAGATGACATTTTTCCATCCAGATGACAGTGCTCCATGACTTCCAAAAAGATTAAGCAGACTAATAGAAACGGGGTTTACCTCAAAGTCTCTTGACAACTCGAAGTGATAAATCTCCAAACCCTTTAACGTAACCATTGCAGACTACAACCAATAACAGTACGCCAAATATTTTAGCCTGCTACCTTTATGGCACCAATTTCATCAACTTTTTGAGTTCTTATGCTGCAAAAAAAAAAAAAAAAAGGAGATAGATAATATACAAGCAGAATACTTCTTGAAATAATAAACATAACACATGTAAAATAATAGCCCTCCAAAGTCTTTTAACATAAAAATTTGATATGAAACAGAACAATCATCCAAATAAAAAAACTGATCATACTCTATTACCTCACTTTTTTTTGTGCCTGTGGATGTCATTTAGATCTTCATTCCTATCATGCTTCCTTTTCTGGAAAAAAAGTATAAATCTCCACATCAACAACACATTGATATTGCAATAATATTTACTTAATAAAAATGGAAAAATATTTCATCATCTAAGTTTACAATGCACTCAAACAATGTCTCAAATAGAGTAATGATTTTCAACCTTTTCATGATGTTTTTTTGAGTGATCACCACCAGAATCATGGTGCCCATTTCTATCCTTCTTCCTATCTTTGTCTTTACTCCGGTCCTTGTCTTTATGACGATGTTTGTGCTTCTTATGCTCTTTATCCTTCTCCTTACCTCTATCCTTGCATTTTCTGTGCTTTCTCGCCTTTTCCTTGGATTCACTATTTGAATTTCCAGCAACTGTAGGTGTCCCCATCTCTGCCTACAGAAAATGAAGACCAAAGGTGGCATGATATGCATCAATCTAAAGGGAAAAGTTGAATAAGGAATGGTTAGCTCAAAACCAAAGTGATAAGCTAAAGAAAAACATCATCAAGGACAAATTCCTAGCAATAGTTGTCTTACAAGTGGCAAATCTATGGGCTTTGTTTCCTTCAGTTGGAAGGCCTCTCTAAGTACTTCTACAGTAAATGACTTTATTCTCGCACTACTACTATCCTGAGAAGTGTTCTGAATGATTTGATCCAATTGCATTCCTTCTCCTTTTCTGATTTCAGTGCTTCCCACAACATTGCAAAGATAATGTGAGTCCGAAATAGATATAGGAAGTGAGCGCTTGCAGAAAAACTCATGGTGAGGTAACAACTTGAAGTGACTTATAAGATCAACAGCACCAGTTAGCTCTCTTGCCCCTAAGTTTTAAGAGCACAGCAACTTGTCAGTGAACACAGTAAAAAGTTGGCGTAGCTCATTTCAAATTCTCAGTTACAACACATAACAGTTATAATTACTCAGCAAATTTTGCAAGGCACGTGGAACATTAAAATTCTCTATCAGAGTTCTATTATGAGTATACTTCTAAACTGGAGATGGGGGCATAAAGAACACTCCATTGTGTTTGTTGAATCACTGAAGACTCCCTAAACTTGGAATTTGTCCAGCCAATCAAGGCTGTAAATCCTGTTTAGGAATAAATTAGGGAACAAGAAATTACGCCTATATACCAATAATCTAATCCACGGATAAATATAATCAACAGCTACTCTGTGATCATAAATGGGACCAAAATTCGACAAAAAAATAATTAACCTATTGGAAGGGATTACCTATAACAACTAAGGATTCTAATGCAAAAGAATTTAAAGTATATAGAAGAAACAAAAGAGAAAAAATGAGTCAACCACAAGCCTTAATTTGGTGGGATAAAGATTAAGAATTGAGTTGACAAAAAAAAATAAGGGTTGAAATTTAGATCATGTTAGGATTCCTTATTAGATAGGAAGTAGTAACAAGTTAAATATGTTATTCTATTTTACATATGTTATCCTAATGATTTAGAGCTTATAAATTTTTTATTAGAATAGGATTTAAATTTGTTAGAAATCTTTTCCTACTAGAATAAGGGTTCTGAGAACTTTATACAAGTGTGTACTCAACCTTTCAATAATAACAAGCAATCTGAATTTTTTTACAAACTTGAGTTTTCAACTAGAAGGTGTGATGCTTTCTTCTAAGAGTGATTCTTAGACCCTAGGAGTGATTCCTAGTTTCCTACTATCCATCCTTTGTATTTTTCACTAGATTCCAACAAACCTAACCTAAATTTCAGCCATCTCAAACCTAAATTCTAGCCATATTAAACCCTAATATCCTAAGCCTAAATTTCCAGCAATCAAACCTTAAAATTTCAGCTATGCAAAATCCAAAAATTCAGCATTCTTAGCCAAAATTCAACCCTGAAAATTTATATTCTAGCAACCTAATATCAGCCATATTTTCTAATTTTGTTCTTTTAGCTACTAATTAATGATTTTTCTCTTTGTCCTACAACAATTTGCTCTCAGAGTTTTGGTTAATGATGGCAACATGTAGCGGAAGGGCTTATAGAGAAATATTAAGTGACTAGGAGCGAGATGAAATACTTCTAAGAGATTGAACTTTAATTATCCTCAATCACAAGGTGCTCCAAGAACTAGTCCAGAAAACAATATCAGACAATAAACTACAATTGATGGTGAGGTCGAAGAAAGTGAAATCCAAGACAAAGAGGCCGACACTAATCAACAGCTAAAGGGGTTAGGAAATCAACTCTTACCGAGAGATCCAAGACAAAAAAAAAACCAACCAGCAACACATGAAGAGTGCATGGGAGACTTTAGAGGCCATGATAGAGTTGAAACACACAACGAACTCGATGACATTACTAAGAAAGTTCGTGTTTAAACCCTTGATTTTGTAGGAAAGATGGATCTACACCTATTCTTAGACTGAACAACAACAATGGAAGATTTCTTTAATTAGTACCACATGTTAGAAGATCAAAAAGTTTGATTTGCAAAGACAAAACTAGTTGGACATGCTAAAATTTGGTGGAGATCAGTAGAGGATAGACTTTGAAAAATAGGCCAGCCACCAATTGTTGATTGGGAAGAGCTAAAGCTAAAGTTATCAAAAAAATACTTACCATTTTATTATTAGGAAGATCTCCAAGATCAACTCACAATCCTTAGAAAAGGGATTATGTTCGTAATTGAGTACATGGAAATATTTGATGAAGTTTCACCCGATGTGAAGGAATGGAGCCAGAACGACAACATATATCTCACTACAAAAATGGCTTAAGGGAAAAAATTTGCAAGGAGCTAATAATGCAAAGGATTTACAACCTTGAAGATGCATATCAATTGGCTTTAAGAGCAGAACAATAATTAGGACAACAAGTAACTAAAAGTTTCAAAGTCAAGCTAGGAAGTTTGGCATGAAGAGAACTACAACGATGCAAAACTCTAGACCAGCACCCAATGCATCAAAATCTACACCAAAAAACAACTACAAAACTTCTCAAGGAGCTGAATTTAAAGGCAAAGTCGTAGCTGAGATTGGGACGAAAGGAGGCAGCAGTGACAAGAAGTGGTTCCGATGCAATTGGAGGGGCCACTTTTCTTATGAATGTCCTAATAAATGTTTTCATATGATGGGAGAAGAAGAGGAAGAATTTGATGAGTTCATGTGTGAGAACAAAGCTGGAGAGGAGTTGGAAGGAGACTCTAGTGATGAAATAGCTAGTCCTACAAATCTTAATGTAGTGAGACGCATATTCAGAGATAAAGTATGCAAGCTTATCATTGATGGAGGTAATATGAATGTAGTATTGGAGAACATGGTGAAGCGATTGAATTTACTCATATAGAAACATCCAAATCCCTACAAAGTTGCTTGGTAGATGATATCACTATACCAGTTGCTCGAAGGTGCTTGGTGTCTTTCAAATTAGGAATGTATGAGGAATCTATTTGGCATAATGTCAATCCTATGAAGGTATCTCACATTTACTTGAGTGACCGAAGCTTTACAATTGAGATGTGCAGCACTTCGAGAAAGCTAACACTTACTAGTTTATATTTCATGGATGAAAGTAGACAAGGTAGAAAAGCAAAGAGGAAGTATTAAGACAACCATAAATGCAAAGAAAAAGCCTGTTAATATTCTTAAAAAGAGAGAATTGGAGGCTGTTAGCAAGGAAAAAGGGAATTAACAGAAACAGCACATGAAACACCCTTTATCTTACCAAAAGAAGTGGTAGAATTATTAGCTAATTTTAAGACCTTACACCAGATGATCTACTAGGTGAACCACCTCCTCTACGAGATATTCAGCATGCTATTGACTTGGTACCTGGATCCACTCTACCAAATCTTCCAACCTATCGCTTGAATCCTATTGGGAATGAAGAGTTAAAGAGAAAAGTAGAGGAGTAATTAAAAAAAGGATTTATTCAAGAAAGTCTTACTCCGTATGCATCCAGTAATTTTGACTCATGAAAAAGATGAAAGTAGGAGAATGTGTATTGATTGTAGGGGGATAAATAAGATCACAATAAGGCATAGATTTCCAATATCTGGTCTTGATGACATGTTAGATATGTTGACTGAAGCTACTATCTTTACCAAGATAGACTTATGAAGTGGATACCTTCAAATTAGAATCAAACCTGGAGATGACTGGAAAACGACTTTCAAGACTAAAGAGGGACTTTATGAATGGTTGGTGATGCCATTTGGAGTCTCTAATGCACCTAGCACCTTTATGAGAGCGATGAATCAATTGTTTCAACGATTTATGGGTAGATTTTTAGTGGTATATTTTGATGATATATTAATATACAAGACTAAAGAAGATTATCTATTACATCTACAAAAAGTTTTGAGATATTTTAAGCAGGAGAAACTTTATATCAACTTAAAGAAGTGTTCTTTCATGCAATCAATTTTATTTTTGGGTTTTATTATATCCTACTGTAGAGCTGAGATGGATCTCGAGAACTCTTGATTGGCCTGTTTCAAAAGAAGTGTACAAGACAAGGAGTTTCCATGGCCTAGCAACTTTCTACAGGTGATTTATTCATAATTTCAGCACCATAATGACACCTATTATAGATTGCATGAAAAAAGGATAGTTTACTTGGTCAAAGGTAACAACTAAAGCATTTGAAGAAGTTAACAAAAAGATGACGGAATCTCCTATTTTACAACTTCCAAATTTTTCTAAGGTATTTGAAGTTGCTTGTGATGCATCTCATGTGGGATACTTACTTCAGTAAGAAATTAGGTGAAGAGAAGCAACGATATTCGACCTACGACAAAGAATTTTATGCAGTAGTACGTTCTCTTTACAATTGGCGTCATTATCTCTCATACAAGGAGTTTATTCAATATTCGGATCGTGAATCTCTGAAACACTTCAAGTCCCCAAAGAACTTAAACAAAAGGCACACATTATGGAGCAAATTTATGGAGCAATTTAACTTTGTTATTCAACATCATACAAGAGTTGAGAATAAGGCCACAGATGCATTGAGTAGGAAGAATCATTTGCTTAACACTTTAGCAGTAAAGGTCATGGGGTTCGACAAAATAAAAAGAAAATATGCTTCAAATGAAGATTTTCGAATAAGCTATTCAGAAATTACAGCTGGAGAAAGAGATCAATACTTTCCTTTTGTGATCCATGATGATTATCTTTTTAAAGGAAATCGACTTTGCCTACCTAATACTTCTATACGGGAGTATGTGCTTTGGGGATCACATGGAGGAGGACACATTGGAAGAGATAAAACCACCGCAATGTCAAACATGTCATACGGCAACTTCAAACATGTCAATTAGTTAAAGGAAGGAAACAAAATTCTGGATTATACAAACCACGGCCTGTGCCTCATGAACCATGGCAAGACATAAGCATGGATTTTGTCTTAGGAATTCCTAAAACTATAAGAGGTTATGACTCTATTTTTGTGGTGGTGGATAGGTTTTCCAAAATGAGTCATTTCATTTCATGTTCCAAGACTTATGATGCTGTCTATATAGCTAAACTCTTCTTCAAAGAGGTTGTATTTCTCCATGGATCATCTTTAACCATTGTCTCTAATCATGACATAAAGTTTATGAGTTATTTTTGGAGAACTCTACAGAAAACATTGAACACTAAGCTTCAATTTTCAATTTCTTTCCATCCCCAAACTAATGGATAGACAAAGGTGATAAGTAGAAGCTTGGGAGACTTGTTAAGGTGTTTGGTTAGAGACAATGTGAAAAATTAAGACCTAATTCTTCCTACGGTAGAATTTGCATAGTTCTATAAATAAGTCTACTGGTAAGAGCCCTTTTGAGTTTCGGGAGTTCAACCAAGGAAGCCCATTAATCCAGTTCCTTTATCACAAACAACACGAGTTAGTGTTGAAGCTGAAGGTTTTGCACAACACATGAGGGACATCTTTGACAAGATATGATGAAAGATAATAACCAACAATTTGTCTTATAAAGAACATGCCGATTAACATCAACGATTGGTAGAATTCAATAAAGGAGATATGGTGATAGTTAGGATTCGTCCAGAGCGTTTTCAAAAAGGAAAACATAAGAAACTTTATTCACGGAGTGCTACACCTTATAAGATCATCAAGAAGATAAATGTTAATGCTTATGTTTTGGAATTACAAGTGACATGAGAATAAGTCCTATCTTTAATATTGCAAACTCAACTATTTGTCACAGACAAGATGAGCAATCTCCTACTATAGTTGTAAGACTTCCAGACTCCTTATATTAAAGAGGAAATAGAGGATGTTCTTGATGAATAAATTTTAGCCACAAGACATGGAGGATATTGACAATATCTTGTCAAGTGGAAAGGAAGACCGATTTCTGACTGTACTTGGATTCTAGAATCAGAACATCAAAAGTTGAAGACTTATATGAATAGTATTTGTCACATTCTACGTCAAGGACGGCCACCGACGGAGTTACATGGGTGCATTGGGCCCCCCAAGGTTTTTTTAAAAAATTATTTTTAATATATATATAATATATAAGGACAAAGTTATTTAAAGGTCAGTGGTGTACTGAGTCCCCCAAAATTTTAAAAAATAAATATTTGGGCCCTCCTATATTAAATTTCTGGCTCCGTCACTAAGGATGGCCCCAGACAAGTCAGGGAGAATTGATGCAAAAGAATTTAAAATATATAGAAGTAATAAAAGAGAAAAATTGAGACAACCACAAGCCATAATTTGGTGAGATGAAGATTGGAAATTGAGTTGACAACAAAAGATAAAGGTTGAAATTTAGATTATGTTAGGATTTCTTATTGGATAGGAAGTACTAGTAAGTTAAATATGTTATTCTATTTTACATATGCTATCTTAGTTGTTTAGGACTTGTAGAAGTTTTATTAAAATAAGATTTAAATTTGTTAGGAACCTTTTTCTACTAGAATAAGGGTTCTAAGAACTCTCTATATATATATGTGTACTCAACACTTCAATAATAACAAGCAATCTCGAATTTGTTTACAAACTTGAATTTTCAACCGAAAGATGTGATGCTGTCTTCTAAGAGTGATTATTAGACCCTAGAAGTGATCTCTAGTTTCCTACTATCCATTCTTTATATTCTTCACTAAATTCCAGCAAACCTAACCTAAATTCTAGCTATCTCAAACCTAAAATCTAGCCATATTAAACCTTGAAATCTCAAGCCTAAATTTCTAGCAATCAAACCTTAAATTTCAGCTATACAAAATCTGAAAATTCAGCATTCATAGTCAAAATTCAACCCTAAAACTTGATATTCCAAGAGCCTAATATTAGCCATATTTCCTAATTTTGTGCTTTTAGCTATTAGTTAATAATTCTTCTATTTGTCCTACATCATATTCTCTCCATACTATGATGCAACAAATGATCTATGATGCTCTCTGAGTAGCAGATCCAAAATCCATAATCAAAACAAAGTGGAAGTGAGAAAAAAGGCAAGAAAGATTAACTATCCAACTAGAACTTCTTACCACTTCCAAACTTCTTGCTTTCAAGATCCATGTATCAATTTTTCATTAGATGATGAATCATCAACTGCAATTCCAGGTCTGCATCATGACCATCAAACATATTTTAGATAACAGATAAAACAAAAAAGATGTACATTCTTGCCAACCTACACCGGTCTTGGACGAAAATGGATAGGTAAGATAATGCAAAACGTACACCAAGAGCATCTAAATTTCTTATTCATTGAGTTTGACACAAGTTATTTTCCCATGTTTATAGTCTCTAGTTACCACAACACATTAATGAATATTGAAGGTCAACATTCCTAAGCAAAAAATTGAACTAAGATTCAGGTCTGCAGATCCACTTCATTTATATCTTTGTTACTGCTTCTAATGACTAATGCAAATAATATATGTACCAATGCAGCAAAGCAGGTTAGAAAAAGAAATAACATACGCCAACTTTGCCATGTGATGTTTTTGACTTATCAATCACTATTTATTAGGGCACAATATTGTCCTTCATATTTTCACAGGACGGATGGTGAAAAATTATGAGGATACCAACATGTAAGATAATGAAACCTGAAAACTAGACACATTAGTTAAGCAGCAGTAGAAAAATTTTCAGTCTAAATAAGAATTGCAAATATTCCTCCATACACTTAATCCACTTACATATAACCATTACTGGCATATGCATCAATACAGACAGTTTCCTTAGGTTTATATATGACATAGTAAAATAGCAATTACAATGAAAACCCTATATTAACATTATCATTTTGGCATACTAAAGTGCACCTCGTGATAGAATGACAGTAAAGATAGAAATGAACCAATAGTACATAGAAAAAAGTAAGAAATGCTATGACTTTAACCCATTTGCCTTCCTTCCTACCCCCAAAAAAGAAATGAAAAAAAAGAAGAAGATATTCTTCTTTGACTAAGAAAGATGCTAAAGATTCAAAAGCATAAAAACAATTAGGACAGTTTGAAATGCGAACCATTAGGATAAAGCAAATCCATCAGGAAGTTGAACGAAAGACTCATTCATAAGAACGCACATCAGAGAAGATGAGACTCAATGATGTCGCAAGTAAGCATGTTCTTCATTGAACCTGTATCATTTAATTAAATAATCTACCGGCCAAAGTAGTAGTAAGAAGAAGATCGAGATTTACTTTGATCCATCAATTAGTTAGAAAATCCCCATGGACCCGTTCATTCTAAAATCGTTTAGTAACCAAGAGTTAAAGTTCCATGAAAGATTTCGTTATAGCTCAGTTTCCACGTAAAAGAATCTAGTATAAACATTCGCGGTTAACTTAGGACCACGAAAGATATTCGAAGACCTTTGCCTACCTATTATAGGTGACCAAATTAACACGATTACCATATGGAGAGACAAAAACTGGCCCGTGTGGAGTAACTCTATATCCTCTTTCGCCATTTCATTACCTAATCTAGGGATCGCAAAATTGACAGAGACTTAGGAGGAGAATGAAGTTGTAAAGCATACCTCTTACATGGATCCCCGAGATTCTTCCGACTACACAAATCTATTGGTCTTCACGAGGAAAAAGTGGTCAATTCAGCAACTACACGTGGTTCTCCCACCGACAAAGTTACAAGAACCAATCGAGAAACCACGATTCCAAATCAACCACAATAGTTTGATCTTATGCTAATGTACGGCGCAGAAAGAAAGAGACAGAGACTGTTACAGGTCTGACGAGAGAGTCAATCCAAAAGGTAGCTTGAAGAGTGGAGGTGGAGCTCATCAGCCTGTAAACTTTACATGAGCCTCTCTTATTATTCATGTAGGATAATTAGATCGTGATATTTTTCCACGTTTCGTAGCTTAAGCACCAGTGAGTTGGTCGTATACAAGACCCTTTTTAGCCCCAAATCAATATTGTCATTCTGACGTTATCACCTGTGGGCATGACATAAGGATTTTAAAAAGTAGTCTGATCTCAGATACTAATTATTACAGGAGGTCTTAGAGAAGTAACTCCAAAAGTTAGAGTAAAGGTGAGAGAGTTCACATTAATCTCTCTTATTATTGATGTGCAACAATTAGACCGTGACAAAAATTGAGAAAGAGGACGGTACGGATTGAAAAAAGGCTCGTTAGAATTGGGGTTTTTTTAAATCTCTTTCGGTTCTACGTTCGGTTTCTTATTTCTTTCTTCTTTTATTTTATTTATTTGTCTATATGTCAATTTCGAACTTTTACTAGTACTGTCTGGCCAAACAAGTCCGTATTGTAATCATCTTTCACACGACAAAGCCGTTAAATCATTTTTAACTAAAAGATTGAATTGCTCTTTTTTTTATTTAGGGTCTATTTGTTTCTATTTTTTTCCTATTTTTTATTGTGGTTTATATTAAAAAAAATTAGTCCTTAAAACATGTTTAGTTGAATATTGTTATCATTTCTTTCTATACTTTTTTTTTTCAAAAATGTAAGACAAATGTTTTTTTTTCTAATTTTTGGCAATAGGTTTTCACACGCTTTTGTTTATTACTTTCTTTTCTTATAAACTTCCTTTTTTGTAGAAACTCTTCTCTCTTCTCTCTTCTCTCTTCTCTTACGTCCCAAACTCATCTCTTTTCTCTCTCCTGCTTCCTTAGGATGTGCTTGTTTTGGGGGTTTGAAAAAATAGGTATGAGTATGAAATAAAAAGTATTGTTTGGTAAGATGCTATCATTGAATAGGTAATGTTTTCATTCCTAGGTTTAAGGTAATGCTCCACTCCCCTCAAATAGGAGAGGAATGGGAGTCATTACTTTGTTATTAATTAACATATAGTAATTAACTAATTAATCAATTAAAATATAATTAATTAAAATAATATAATTAGTTAAAATATAATTCATTCATTAATTAAAATATTGTAATTTATTAATTTATTAAAATATTATTATTTATTAAAATATAACTAATTAAAATAAAATTATTCATTAATTAAAGTATTGTAATTAATTAAAACACAATTAATTAAATTATTAATATTAATTAATTAATTACATTATTATCAATTAAAATATTATTATTAATTAAAATATAACTAATTAAAATATAATTATTCATTAATTAAAATATTGTTATTAATTAATTAATT
>JANIPN010000004.1:38678862-38690065 GCA_027478595.1 Erythroxylum anguifugum
TAACTAATTCTGGATATTTTATTATTATCAAAACATAAGGGAATTGAATTTGTCAACCACCATTGGTCCAACAGATTGTTGCGAGATCGGGGAGCTTGAGGCCAGCAGAGGCGTTGTCGGCTTGTCGCCGTTGAAGGAGGAGAAGAGGAAGACGCGAGGAGACCATCGGAGTCCAGATCCAGACCAGGGAGGGCGGCGAAGGGAGACAGACGGAGGCAGGCAAGCGGCAGACGGACGGAGGCAGGCGACAGACGGAAGCAGGCGACGGGCGACAGAGAAGAGAGTGGGCGGCCGAAGGTGGGGGGTATTTTTTTGGTTTTTTTTTTGTTATTTGCAAATTAGTCCCTAGGTTTTCTAAATTTTGCGAAACTGTCCGGATTTTTCCGGTATCTTCGGTACGGGCCGTTTTTTTTCTCCGGTACAATTGTTAACGTTCCGGTACCGGATCCCGGCCGGAACGGAACAATCTGGCCGGTACTGTCCGGTACGGAACGGTATTCAGATCACTGCTCCTTAGTAAGGTATCGTATCGTATCAGTTATATTCAATATTCGATGAAGAATCCACCTTTCAGTCTATAAATAGCGGAAAATATACATATACGCATATTAACAACACATGCCCAACATATTTCGGAGCAATGGGAAGAGGAAAGGAAGATTTTTTGAAGGAGTTCGGTGAAGATTATGGATACCCAAATGGCCCCAAGACTATTGATGAAATCAGAGCAGACGAATTCAAGCGTTTAGACCAAAATAGTAAGACATGCTTTCCCTTTTATCTCATTTCTGGCGCATATGTCTGCTTTTTTACTTTTGGTTTCTTTCAATCGGAGATTTCACTCCTTGGTAGTTAAGTGAATAAACTGCAATTCAATTGAGTGGTTTCATTCCTTTTATTTTGATTTTCCTTACCTTTGGCTTGCTTTTCTGATTTCCTCTTTTTTTTTTTTTGTGGCCGTTGGAAATGGGGAAAACTGTAGCGGTTGTATACCTGGACCATGCTGGAGCAACATTATATTCGGAGTTGCAGATGGAATCAATTTTTAAAGATCTTAACAGCAATGTCTATGGAAACCCCCGTATCCTTTTATTACTTTTCTTCATTGGTGCGTGAGGGTTGTGGGTGGGGAATTATATACTTTTTTTCCTTTCACTCGGATATCCCAAGTTCAAGCCTCATTGGCCTTGTTTAAAGTGGGATTTCTAATTTGTTCTAATTTGTTCGCACTCTCTGGTAATATTTGGTCCGTTCTTTGGACTCACTTGTCAGCCTTGGCTTTTAGGTTGTATAATCTTTTTTATTTCGTTTCAATGAAGTCATCTGTATACATTAATATATATGTGTATATGGATGTGTATATACATATGAATGCTTGTGAGCTTTCTCATGATAACATGTTGTTATGTGATAATTTCTTTACTACAAAGTTTAGATAGTCAAACCGATTCTAGTTTAGCAACTCTTGCAACTGTAAGGAAAGCACGCCAACAGGTACTCTACATTGTCTTTGTCCCCTTTTAGCGCCTCTCCAACTCCACGTTTGTGGGGGGATCATAACTATGTATGAAAGGCAATGGTTTTCGCTGAAATATTAGTATTATATCTTAGAACATTGGAACCGTAAACCCATATTGAGAAAAAAAGTAAAGAAAGGAAAACTTAAGAACATAAAACAAGTATCAAACATGACAGTGGAGAACATGACGAGCTTCATGTTGTATTTGATAATAAATTGGTACAAAAAATTCAGGTGCATGTGCTATATTCTACGTAATGGTCTCTCATCTTTAAATAAACATCTATCTTTTGTGCCTTGACTTTGTAGAAAATTTGGTGGTTAATTTTTTAACCATTTTTGTGCTATCAAGGACAACAATTTCTTCTAGTTACTTATCATATAGTTAAGATTATTTGTCTTAATAGTTTCCTTATGGACTGATAGCAGAGTGATCCTCTTCAAATAACTATCTTTTCTTTGTTATTAAAAGTACTTTTTACTTTCTAATATCTAGAGATAAGCTAAT
Organism: Erythroxylum anguifugum; assembly: GCA_027478595.1. Classification (NCBI taxonomy): domain Eukaryota; kingdom Viridiplantae; phylum Streptophyta; class Magnoliopsida; order Malpighiales; family Erythroxylaceae; genus Erythroxylum; species Erythroxylum anguifugum. The sequence continues at coordinate 38,680,890 of JANIPN010000004.1, forward strand.
TTGCACTAAATGAGTGCAATACAGTCAAAGGAGGAAAATGCTAAACAGAATATGGTTGGTAGAACTGAAAAATATTAAAATAAATGAGAAGCCACAAATCTACTATACAAAAAATAAGTTTTGTGACTCATGCAATATGTCAAAACTTGATTGATGCCTTCCCTTGGTGCTTGAATATGTTCTCTTTAGGTTTGAAGAAGAGGAGGAAAAAAAAAAGAAAACAATGTAGCACCGCTAGTTGTTTAAATGTAAAATTCTCTGTTCTGCACATACAAATGTAACAAACTTAGTACACATGTCTTATACTCAACGGTAACAAATATCCTTCTTAAAGTTGTTGTAACGACCGTATCAAATAGCTAATGAAAATGATATGTTTTCTTCCTCTCTCATCTTGTTGATTCTTTGAACTTACTATCTCTAAACTGTTGTCAAACACTTATGAATCATTCACCTCCTTCATTCTATTTTTGCTTAACATCTTGGTAACCTCAATAGATTTCCATTGTAGAAAACACTAGAGACTTGTTGTTGCGGTGGAAAATATGCAAATCTCCTTGAGGCTTAAATGAGAAATGAAAAGTTGTTGATGGAGAATCAAACTCGAAGGGATGGGCAGGAAATATAAATAGGTGAATTAAAAATAATGTTCCATTGGTTTATGTAGATATTTGGAAGGAACAACAAACCATTCTCAATAGGGAAGGAGAATACATGTAGTATCATTAAACATCTCTTAGATAATGAAGGTACTGTACCAATGAGGTTGAACAAGATTTCCTTATATTTGATGAAGTTGGAGCTATAGGGTGGTTTTATAAAAGATAGAGGTTCTTCACGCTTGACCATACCCCTAATAATTTGAGAGTCAGCCTAGAGGCAATGCATTTGGAAGGGCAAGCACATAAGTGGTATCAGTTAATCCTAAAAAATAGAACTCAATAGGGACTGATGGAATGGGTAGAGTTCATATCTTCCCTTAACTAGAGATTCATAAGAGATTTTTAAAGACCTTGTGGGTGACTTGAAGCGCTTGAAGCAAGAAGGCTTAATGTTGGAGTATTGTGCCTAGTTCAATAAATATTCTAATAACTCTTGCTTCTAGAAAATTACTTGATAGGGTTCTTCTTCATTGGCCTTAAATTGGAGTTAGAGCTTACGGTTAAATTGCTCGATCCTCAAAGTCTGCAACAAGCATAAGTTCTTGCAAGGAAACACGAAGCCATAATGGTGCCTATTACTTAGTTGCACTATGATAAGGAAGGGACTAGGCTGTTGCACAATTCAATATGAAGAAGTGGAACGATGATGAACAAAGGGATCGCCTCAATAACTACAACAACTAAGCCAAACAATGCGAATGGAATCTTGCCCACCTTTAGTATCTCAAGAAGTACTAACAAAGGCAATTACCTCAAGATTAACAAAGGGAAAAGTATTGTGAGTAGTAGAGATTTTGATGAAAAAATGGCTAAGGGACTGTGCTTTTGGTGTGATGACTGAAATACACTAGGGCATGTGAGAAGAAGCAATTTGAGTTGTATATGGTAGAAGGAGAAGTTACACGCATGAGAGTTGAGGGTTAGGTAATAGAGGAGAATGAGGAGCAATTAATACCTAATGTATCCCTTCAAGCTATGATGGGATTAAGCAACAAGGAGGAGTACAGACAAATGAGGATTATAGGAATGCATCAAAACAAACTTTGCATAACTTGATTGACAAAGGTAGCACTTATAATTTTTTGAGAGTTGTTAGAAAAGGATGCAAGGAGATTAAGGAATTACCACCTCTTCATATTATAGATTGAGGAGGCTTGAAGTTGGGCTACCATTAGTCTTGTAAAGGATTTGGATGGAGCATGCAAAGGTTGAGGTTCACTACTGATGCATTGGTTATCAAGCTACACTGAATGATGTGTTGTGCAACTTTAGAACTCGCACAATGAGATTCAAGTGGGAAGGCAAGTTGGTAACGCTAATTGGGAATCCAAACAAGAATGCTAATGGAATTTTTGGTAAGGACATTAACAAAATCCTTAAAAACTTCAAATGCGGGAGCATATATATGCTCCAGCTTTCACATCCTATTGAATGCCTCATGCAACAAATAGATTTGGGGGATTAGCCAAACATAATGGATGAATTAAATGGATTTTTAGGAGAATTTGGGAGTGTAATTTAAGAACTTGATCAGTTACTACTTAGAACTGATGATCATCGAATCAAGTTTAAAGAAATAGTGGAACTGTTAGCATTAAGCCCTATAAGATTTTGGGAGAATAAAAAGATGTCATATAGAGAGTTGTGCAAGAACTAATGAGGCAATGATTATTAGCATTCAGCCTAATAGGTATTTCTGGAGAATAAAAAGATGTCATAGAGAGAGTTGTGCACGAACTAATGAGGCAAGGATTTGTCAACTCTTATGCTTCACCTGAGGTGTTGGTCAAAAAGAGAAAGAACTAATAAGGTAAGGATTTCTCAGCCATTATGCTTCACTTGAGGTGTTGGTCAAAAAGATAATTCTTGGATAATGTGCATTTATTATAGAGAGCTCAATAAATAGATTGTAAAAAGTTTCCCATACCCCTAATTAAGGAATTACTTGATGAACTTCATGGCTTAAGCTGGTATTCTAAGCTGGACTTAAGGTCTGGTTACAATCAAATTCATATCCATGAAGAAGACATTCCAAAGACAACTTTCAAGACACGTGAAGACTACTATGAATTCTTAATGATGCCCTTTGGGCTAACCAATGTACCTTCTATATTCCAAAGTCCTATGAATGAGATCTTCAGACCTTATCTCCGAAAGTTCATCTTGGTCTTCTTTGATGATATCTTGGTGTACAACAATTCTTTTCAATAACACTTGGAGAGGTGCTCCAAGAGATCATGCAAAGATGCAAACACTCCATAATCACCAACTATTCATAAAACAAAGCAAGTGTATCGTTGGGGCAAGCCAAATAGATTACATGGGCCATTCAATTTCAACTTGTGGTCTATTTGTTGACATGAAGAAGATAACAACTATGCAACATTGGCCTATACCTTTGTCACTTAAATAATTCAGGAAAATCTTGGGATTGATAGGTTACTATAGGAGATTCATCAAACATTATGGTATTTTAACTAAGCCCTTGATAGAGCTGCTAAAGAAACAATATGCCAGAATATGGAAATGGTGAAAACCAACAAAGAGCTTTTGAGCAACTCAAGAAAGCTTTCATCTTAGCACCAATGTTAGCACCATCGGATTTTTCACGACCCTCCACAACAGAGGTAGATGTAAGTGGGATGCAGATATTGGCAATACTTCAATAAATAAACATCCAATTGCATTCCTAAGTAGGATATTAGCTAAAAAGCATATGGGACTCTCTACATTCGAAAAAGAGTTTTTGGCAATCATTAAGGCCATCAAACAATGGCAGCATTAACTTAATGGGAGAACATATTAGATACAAGCATACCTTTGGAGCCTCAAATACCTACTAGAACAAAGAATTGCGACGTTTTCTAGCAATCATGGTTGCCTAAATTGATGGGATACGATCTTGAACTGGTGCATAGGAGTGGAGAGGAGAATAAGGTAGCTAATGCCTTATTTGAGGAATCATGGTTACCTCATTTGAGGAACGCGATAGTTCAGATTCCTGTACATGCATAGATTTCGGATTAACCTCTTTCCGCCTTGAGTACACCTTTCCAAATCTCACATCTTTAGAAGCAGATTTAGGTTCAAAAATGGGTTTGGTTTCGGTTTCAGTAGATTCTGGTTGAGCTGAAGGTATTTGACTGATTTGACTAGGTTTAGATATAAGTAAAGGATCATTTTCGGACACTCCAAGAAAGAACTCCTTATCTTCCTTGAGATTCTCCCCCTGAAGATAAGGTTGGACAAAATAGGCTTCTTGTTCATTAAAGGTAACATCTCGGGACACATGAAATTTCTTAGAAGGAGGATGATAGCACTTATACCCTTTTTGAGTTGAGGAATACCCTACAAAGATACACTTCAATGCTCTAGGATCCAATTTCCCACGGTCTTGGCTGTGAATATGAACAAAGGACACACACCCAAAAATGCGAGGTACAAGATTGTTTGTAGTAGATATAGGTGGGTAGAATGAAGAGAGTATCTCCATTGGACTTTTGAATCCTAGGACTCTAGAGGGTAGTCTATTAATGAGATGAGTGGTTGTTAGGACCGCTTCCCCCCAAAAATATTTTGGTACATTTTTCTTAAATAACAATGCTCGTGTTTGGTTTAAAAGGTGTCCATTTTTCCTCTCTGCCATCCCATTTTGTTGAGGTGTTTTGACACAAGTAGACTCATGACTTATCCCTTCTTTTTGACAAAAGAGAGTAAGAGTTTGGTTGAAGTAGTCTTTGGCATTGTCGGATCTAAGTTTCTTGATTTTTATACCAAACTGATTTTTTACCATAGAGATGAAATGTGGAAGCACAAAACTCACTTCAAACTTGTGTTTGAGCAAGAAAACCCAGGTAACTCTAGTGCAATCATCAATACAAGTTACAAACCACCGTGCCCCTGACACATTTGAAATAGTTGAGGGACCCCAAATATCAGTATGAATAAGATAGAAAGGAAAAATGCTTCTTTTATTGTTAATAAGAAAAGGTATACGCTTGTGTTTAGCAAGTTCACACACCTCACAATGAAGACTCTCGAAATCTATCTTTGTAAACAAAGCAGGAAACAAAGACTGAATAATCCTAAATGATGGATGACCTAACCTACGATGATGTAAGAAGATTTTTTCTTTATTTGTCAACACTGATTCAAACAAGAATCGGTAGGGTGATTTGCTCCTGGATAGGTTTGATCCGTTAGTTTCTGTTACGAACTCAATAAAAAGAGGAGGAAAAGATAAATTTTATTACTAATAATGCCTACTTCGAGAAGGACAACTCTCCAGAACAAGATAAACCTAAACAAATTGTCTACCGAAAACAAAACTATCCTGGACTATTTATAATAAGAGTTCTTGGTGTTATTTACGTAACAAAATACGATAAAAAGATGGAATTGTGCTCCTGATGGAATTGTGCTCCTGATATTAAGCTAACTAACTGGATATAACCTTGGGCCTATTCTTCAGCTAACAAACTCATCCACAAAGTTATCCATAACAAACAAATTCATAAACTGATCCACTACTAGATTTTCCTCAGTTTCACGTGCTTTACGATGTGTTCGTGCATACACTCTCAAAGATTGTGGAGTTGTATCAGCACTTCTGCCCTCGAAATGCGACTTGTCCTCAAGGCGAAAAGATGGAAATTGGCATGCAAGTAAATCATAATTCTCCCAGGAAGCCTCCTCTAATGGTCTGCCCTTCCATTCAATTAGCAACTCCAATGTAGGCAATCCACCTTCACGTACCCAATGATGGAAAGAACCTGTGCTGGGTATAAAAGGAGCTCACCTTCCTGAGTCATCGGTAGTGGAGGGGGAGATGAGGGTAGCTGATCATGTGCCTGTCTTATGAGAGAGACATGAAAAACCGGATGCACCCGACAGTTAGAAGGTAGTTCAACTTCATAAGCTACTTTTCCAATTTTTCGAATGATTGTGTATGGCACGAAAAACCTAGAGGAAAGCTTCTCAAATTTTCCTTTTGCCAATGACTTCTGACGATATGGTTGAAGACGTAGAAACACATAATCTCCCTCTTGAAAGCTTAAATCGCGATGATGAGAATCTGCTTGAGCCTTCATTCGTGCTTGAGCTTTTACTAAGTTAGCTTTGAGAATTCGCAACATCTCATCATGTTCTAACAATTTGTGTTCCAAATTTGCTACCAGAGTCTCACCTGAGATGTAAGGATAGAGAGGAGGTGGTTGCCTTCCATACACCACAGAAAAAGGTGTTGTTTTGGCTGACATGTGATACCCCGTGTTGTATGAATATTCTGTCCAAGACAAGTAAGTACTCCAAGATAATGGTTGTTCGTGAGAAAAACACCGAAGATAAGTTTCTAGAAACCTGTTAACCACTTCGGTTTGGCCATTGGTTTGTGGATGGTAACTAGTACTCATTTTCAATTTTGTTCAACATAATTTGAACAACTCCTGCCAAAAGTGATTGAGAAACACAACATCACGATCAGAAATGGACTTTGGTATGCCATGAAGTCTTACGATCTCTCGACAAAAGTTGTCGGCTACTATTTTTGCTATGAAAGGATGCAAGAGGGGAATAAAGTGAGCATATTTGCTCAATCGGTCTACCACCACGAAGATTGTATCATAACGATGGGATTTGGGTAGTCCCGTAATGAAATCAAGCAAAATATCCTCCCATATTTGATTTGGAATGGGTAAAGGTTGGAGAAGACCTGCCGACGCTAACGCTTGATATTTATTTTGTTGGCATTGCAGACAATTTTGGACATGGTGTTCGACATCCTGTTTAAGACCAGGCCAGAAAAATTGAGCTGAAAGACACTTGAGGGTTTTGAGAAAACCTTCATGCCCAACTACTAGAGTATCACGAGCCTCGAATAAGAGTTTGTTTCGCAGATTCGCACCAGTTGGAATTACTAATCTGCCTTTATAATAATGTTTACCACCAGCTATAGAGTAATCTGGGTGAGAACTCAGGTCTGCCTTTAAATCTGCCATTAGTCCCTTTGTTTGTGGGTCACAATTTAACTCTTTCTGTAAAACAATAAGATCAAGTGAAACTGGCAACACCAACGTAAGTAATTCAGCATGTTGGGGATACCTGGATGGAGCATTAGCCCCACGATTTTCCTTTCCTGCTGTTTAGATAATTGTGAAATCATACGGCAAAAGCTTCATGAGAAGCCGCTGCTGCTATGGTGTTGTGAGGCGTTGTTCCAACAAGAATTTGAGGGTATAATGATCAGTCTTCAAGAAAAAGTGCTTAGGGCTTTGTCCACTTGGACCCCCTTGGATGTCATTAGGTGGCCAAGAAAATTCATCTGTGGGTGGCCAAACAGACACTTTGAGGATTTGGCAAAGAATTGATGGTCTTGCAATAGTGAAAGAGCTATCCGAAGATGTTGCCCGTGTTGTTCCTCATCTTTGCTATAAATTAGGATGTTGTCAAAGAAGACAAGAATAAACTTACGAAGATGGGGTCGAAACAAGTCATTCATTGTTGCCTGGAAGGTTGACGGTGCATTGGTTAAGCCAAAGGGCATAACCACAAATTCGTAATGTCCGGAGTGGGTGCGAAATGCGGTCTTTGCAATATCATTTGGGTGGACTCGGATCTGGTGGTAATTCGGACGCGAATCTATCTTCGAAAAGATCTTGGTGCCATGGAGTTCATCTAGCAATTCATCAATGTTAGGAATGGGATACTTATTTGGTATGGTAAGCTTATTGAGAGCTCTATAATCCACACAAATACGCCATGTTGCATCTTTCTTTTTAACTAGAAGGACTGGGCTAGCAAATGGATTGCTACTAGGTTGGATGAAGCCTTTTGAAAGCAATTCAGTGATTTGGTTCTCAATTTCTATTTTTTGATGATAAGGATAGCGGTTCGGTCGAATATTTGGTGGTTTGGAATTTGGTAAGAGGGGAATTATGTGTGTATGTTGACGGAATGGAGGTGAAGTTTGGGGCTCTTGAAAAATGGAAGAAAATTCATGGAGGATGATGTTGATTTTTGGTGGTACGGTTGTTTGAGAGTTATTTTGTGGTTGGATGGTTGGTTGAAAGTTATTAGTGGCAAGGAAACATTGAAGAGTGGCTGGAGATGGCGCTTTTCTGGGAACACCCTACATCTTGTATTTCTGACCATCTAGATTGAATATGAGGAACATTTCATTCCAATTAGCCTGAATAGTGTTGAGGGAGGCTAACCATTGAATGCCTAGGACCAGATCGGATCCTCCAAGAGGAAAAGGATAGAAATCTTGGATGATTGTTAGTTCAGAGATCTGAACTTTCAAATTTTGACATAGGCTATTGCACTGAATAATTTCTCCATTGCCGATCTGCACTCCAAACGGTGGGACAATCTGCAGCAAAATTTGGAGGTCGCATACTATGCTTTCTGAGACAAAGTTGTGCGTGGAACCACTGTCAATTAGAATCAATACTTCTCTTTTGCCGATAAATCCTTGCAACTTCATAGTAGTGTCGGCTGGCTTCCCCAAAATAGCATGAAAGCTGATGGCTGCAAATTCTGAGATTTGGGCTTCATCATTTTCGTCCATGATAGGTTCTGCTGAAATATCCACTTTTTCTTCACTAGCCTCCATGATTGCTAAAGTTCCTGTTTTGCAACGGTGACCAGGTGCGTATTTTTCATTACAGTGGAAGCAGAGTCCTTTGGCAAATCGTGCTTGTCGTTCTACCTCCCAGTTGCGCTGCATGACAATTGGGGTTGATTTGTTTATTGTTGTGGTGGTAGGGGGCTTAGTGGGATGGCTTTCACCTGGACGGTAATTAGTGTTTGCAGTCTTTGTTGATGCACTCCAAGTAGGCCCTCTGGTATAACTACGAGTTGTGCTCAATTTGGATTCAAACTCTTGTGCTAAACTCATAGCTCTGTAGATGGTGCGTGGCTTGTGGATGTGAAGGTCAGCTTTCAAATCATCTTTAAGACCATTTAGGAATACTCCTAATAGACAATGATCTGGCCAATCCACTACCCGGGTTGATCTCCGTGCAAATTCCTGCGTATACTCTTGGACTGTACCAATTTGCTTGATGTTGCAAAGGTATTCATCAAGTTTTTGAAATTTAGCAGGGCTATAGTTCTCTTGGAAGGGCTGAACGAGTTCCTCCTAATAGATCATGGTTTGATTGTTGTTGAGCCAGGAGAACAAATCCAAAGCATCTCCCTCCAAATACTTCATGGTTATGTTGACCTTGTGTTCGTTCGGCGTTTGATAATAACGGAAGTATTTTTCCGCTTTTAAAATCCAGCCCCTCGGGTCTCCTCCGTCATATTTTGGAAACTCGATCTTGGTGTAAGGACGTTGTCGTCGCCATGACTGAGATTCGTCTTCATCTTCTTCATTATCCTGCCCGTTGGTTCGACGTTGATAGCGTGGTTGAGGATTGCGTTGATCGTGGTCCCGAGTGGGGTTCACGTGTTCCTTTCCTTGTCTGTGAACAGAGGAAGATGGGATACTGGTGGATTTTTTATTAGCTTCCA
>JANIPN010000004.1:38821102-38834371 GCA_027478595.1 Erythroxylum anguifugum
TTAAAGCAGCTACTTCAGCTGCGAGAGCGTCAATGGTGTTTAATTTGGAAGCTATCGCAGTGAGTTGTTGAGAAATAGATTTTGAACTGGTTTCTAGGGAAGGGTCATTTGTGGAGTTGTTCGTTCTGGTGTTCACCATGGTGGATGGAAAAAAAAACCTGGCTCTTATACCAAATTGGTAGCAATCACTGGTTTTTCAATTTGTAAATGTAAGAATAGTCCGTATCGAGAGGACAAAGCTCCAGCTATATGAGAATTTCAATTGTATTCATGCCTCAAGTGTAATTCTTTACAACTATTTATAACAATTGAAAACAACTAATTGCTAAGTGATTGCAAAAATAAAGGAAATAAATCCGCAAGTATCCGCACGTCTGTTAACTGCCTTAGACATGAACCTTGACTTCTTCAACTTTCTTCAGCACATCACGTTTCCATGTTTCCTCCTTCGATAATAAGTCCTCAAGGGTGGTGGGGTCCTATCAGTATGTTTTGCCCCTTAACATTTGTATCAAAATTTTAAAATGACTATTTTAAATGTTTTTCAAAATATTAGGTCTTTTTTATAAGTTATCAAACATTAGATCTAACTTAAATTTTAATGCAAATGTTAAGGGGTAAAACTTACCTTCATCCTTGTAGAATATTATGAAGTTTAACTTGAACTTGAAGTAGGATATCTTCAAGGTTTGTTGGCAGGGAGCTAAATTTGGCATATAACTTTTTATTTTTCTATATTCTCTTTATTCTTTTACTTCTTTTGTGTTTCCTTATTGTGATTTCTTAATACAAGTGGGATATAAAGTTGATTCCTTTCCAAGTCTCTTAAGTGGATTTGATCGTATCACTTGGGATCGGAAAAATTTGCATCTTGGGGTTGTGTGAGTGTTGATAATGATGGAAGGAACTCAGTCCAGTGATGTAAGAAGGTTCGAAGAGAATACAAAGAATTTGTTTTGGGAGATGGATTTGAAGTACTAAAAGACAATTGATGAGTAGAAGGAATGGGCTACAATTGCTTCAGTAGCATAATCAACATAAAAATAGTTAGAAAGATGAAGTTCAATGACTACTTGAAATTTAATAGAGAACTCACTACTTGGTTCCCACTCGCTTTAGTAAGGTGGAATGTCCACAATTTGATGGAATAGAATTGAGAGGTTGAATTTATTGACATGAGCAATTGTTAGTTGAATCACTACTCAAATTGAAGGTTAGGGTTGCAAATATTTGAGTAGAAAAGCTTTGCAATGGCATTAGTTGTACATGGATAGATTAACCAATTAACCACCTAGCTAGGAAAAATACTTGATATCATTGGAGCAAAGATTTGAGGAGGCAGTTTTTTGATCTAGCTGGGGAATTCAAGGATCTAAGACAAGTGGGAACAATTAGAGAATATTGAGCATTATTCGATTTCCATTCCCATAACCTGATAATTCTTGAGCTTTATTTAGCAATTTTTTTCTTGAAGGGTTTAAAGGAGATAGAGTATCTCGTGAAGTTATTAAACTTGAGGATTCTACAAGCATATTGTCAAAAAACAAAAAATTGTGTCTTTTCATTGCTATGGAACTGCTAAAAGCAATTTGAGGTCTTCAATTTCTGTGAAAAAGGGTGTCAAGTTGTATATTAGTTTTATACCATTTTAGAAAAGTCAATTTCTTGGTATTCCAAAGGTTGTGGGATTCTCTAAGAGATTGTTCTCTTTTCCTAGGGGAGTATAGAATGTTAGGAAACTATTTTCATTTCCTAGAAGAGTGTGGAACCTTTGAACATAAATTCCTAAAGATTGCTTTTTGTTTTTTCTCCTTCTCCAAGGTGTGTATAAGCCTATAATTCTAAATTATTTGGGAATAAGACAATTCCTTTTTCCTTCTATTTTTTGACGTGGTATCAGAGCCTTAGGTTTTCTGAGTAAAATTCTATGGCTTTCATTGCAATTTTTTAGCTGCCTTTGTTGTTGCAATCACCAGTCATCATGTAGCCTTCATTGTTGCACTTTTCCAGCTAGACCATACCCCTTTTTATCATTATGATTTCTTTTCTTAAAATCTCTAATTAGAATAAACATGTGAAATAGAAAAAATTAATTTGATCCAAAAACTCACCCAAAATTCTAAAGAAGTTCAATGAAAAGGTGAGCTTCCAAACATTTTAGTAACATATTAATTTAATGGCAAGATCTATAGTGGTCTAAACTAGTAAAAACCATCCTAGTAAAGGAAAACTAAGTCACCTATTAGGAATTGGTCCTGAGCAAGGAGAATTAGGTTTTGAAGCTTGGGATGAGGAAGGCTCTCTTATTATGTCATGGATTTGGAGTTCCATGACCCCTAAAATTAGTGATACTTGCATTTTTCTCTTTTACAAGTCAACAGTAACAAACATTCCTATTGGACAATAGGAATTTGTTTGAAGTCCCTTTTGACCAAGTCTACAAGAGATCACTCACTCACAGGAAAAGGAGGAACACAAAAGATAAGTTTATTGTTGAATTTGAATTTGAATAATTTATAGTTGTTTATATTTTTTAGTTAACACTTTATAGCCTTTTGTTATGAAGTTATTAGGAAGTGTAGGGTTGTCAAGAAGAATATATTTAAGCTTTTCAAAGCTGGAAATAAAGTACGTAGAATTTTACTTCTATAATTTCTTTCTTTAGGTGATTGAAGGGTTCTCTCTAATGAACCCTTGCTTCTTAACCTACCAAAAAAGGTAACAAAGGAAGAGAAACCCTTAAAAATAGCCCATCTGATATTACTTTGTAGGGTCCCATAACCAAAAATTGGTCTAGGGCCTGAAACATTTTTCCAACAACAAAGAGATTTGGGAGACTATTTGACAAACTTACTCCAAAATTAAGGATGTTGCTTAGGTGTATGAAATAAAAGTAAAAGCAAGAATAATAAGATAAGGAGAAAATCGGTCACAAAATATGCCAATACATTACAAAGTCAATAGCTAGAATTGGACTGTTATAGGACTTTTGAGCTGCAGTGTAGTAATTGTTTTGCTAAAATAAAATATTTTATCGAAAAGGATAGTGTATATGATTTTCTTGCATGATTGGAGCTTGAGTTTGATTGGCTAAGTGTGCAAATTTTGGGAAAAGTAGAAGTCTCATCGCTAAATGAGGCAATCTCACCTGTCAGAGTTGAACAAAGTAGACGGACTTTGATGCTTGAATCACAAATAGTGGAAAATTTAGCATTGAAAATTATTGCCAAAATTTTTAGAAAAATGTCAACTGAAGTGCCAAATAGAAGTACGGAGCATAGGGTAGCTAAGTTGGCCAAAGGAGGGCAGAATAAAGATGGTACCTACTGTAAGAAATCATGACACACCAAAGAAGTTGCTTGAAATTGCATGGTAAGCCACTAAGCTGAGAATGAGACAACAAAGCAAACAAGAAAAATGCCTCTAGTTTAGCCCACATCACTCTAAATATTCAAGAAAAGCTGTAGGAACTAAGGGAATTCAGCAATGAAGATATTGAAAAGCTTAAAAAACTACTGGATCAGATAAATAAATTATCACTTGCGAGTTCATTTGCTCTTTTGGGTAATCCTTCTTGTTCAATTGGATTTAATTCCTTGAAAAAAAATCGTTTTGTCATTTATGGATAATAGATTCAGGCGTTACAAACCATAAGACATGCTCATCCAATCAATTAAGAACTTGCACACCTTATCCAAGTAAGAAAAGTTATTGTTGCTAGCGGGCTAATCACTATTGCTGGCATATGAAACATACAACTTAACCCTTTAATCTTATTAAAAAATGTCCATCATGTTCCTAAGTAATCTACAAATCTTGTTTTTATACATAAACTGACCATAGATATGAACTACATAGCCATTTTGTACTCATGACATCATTGCAATCCTTTAAGAATCTATCAAGATTAGAACTAAACAAAGGGAAGTCATTTTATCTTTGCAAGTGTAGTACTGATGGCTTAGAGGCTCTCAACCATATCTAGTCTATAGGTGAAAGATCTCCCTTTTAAGTACCTAGGTCTTCCACTAGCCTCTAGGAGATTCAACTGCAGAGAAAGCATTCCTCTCATTAAAAAGGTACAAAAGAGAATTAACTTATGGCATAATAGACATCTCTCTTATGCAGGGAAATTACAACTAATCATGTTAGTCCTCAATTCTCTACATGTCTATTGGGCCTCTCACTTTTTCCTTGAAAAAAGTGACGAAATCAGTTGAGAAGGCTATAAGGTTGTTCCTTTGGGTTGGAGGTAAAGAAGGAAAGTTCAAAGCAAAGTTAAAGTGGACAGAAGTGTGCAATCCTTTAGAAGAGTGAGGGTTGGTGTTAGTCCCTTTCCAGCGTGACTTTGTTAGGGAAGAGACTGTAGAGGCTGTTGAATGATAGTGAATCCCTATAGGTGAAGTAGATGCATACTTACATATTAAAAGGGAGGACTTTTTGGAAAATCAAGAGGAAACCTATTAACTCCTACTTCTTTTCACAAATTTTGAAGTTAAGGGGAACAGTGGCAGGAAACATAAGATGTGTTAGAGTTTCTTATATTGACTAAACATGAAAATGTTAAAGGGTTTATAAGTGGTAAGGGTCAACTATCCAAATGACTAGTTTTAGTCATTTTGACAATGGTTGACCCAAGCTCAATTCTTGTTAGTGGACTCTACACTTTACCCATATTATAAATTATAATATGGTATCAGAGCTGGTTTGGTTTGGATTATAAATTTTCCGGTTGTCCGTCTGGATGCTCAGTCCCAGCGGCTCGATTTGGTTATCACTGCGTTTATTTCAAATGGCAATTGGATGTCCAGTCTCAGTTGCACTTGAGGGGGAGTGTTAGAGTATCCCAAATTGACTAAATATGAAAATATTAAAGGGTTTGTAAGTCGTAAGGGCCAACTATTCACTAGTCATCTGGTAATGGTTGACCCAAGTCCAATTCTTGTTAGTGGACTCTACACCTTGCTCGTATTAAAAGTTCTAATATGGTATCAGAGCAGGTTTGGTCCGGATTATTAATTTCCCAGTTGTCCGTCTGAATGTCCAATCCCAGCGGCCCAGTTCAGTTATCACTGCGTTTATTTCAAGTGACAATTGGATGTCGAGTCTCAGTTGCACTTGAGGAGTGTTAAAGTATCTCAAATTGACTAAACATGAAAATGTTAAAGGGTTTACAAGTAGTAAGGGGCAATTATCCAAATGACTAGTTTTAGTCATTTTGGCAATGGTTAATCCAAGCCCTATTCTTATTAATGGGCTCTATACTCTACCCATATTAAAAATTCTAATATGACATCAGAGCAGGTTTGATCCGGATTATTAATTTTTCGATTGTCCGTCTGGATGTTCAGTCACAGCAGCTCGGTCTGGTTACTACTACGTTTATTTCAAATGACAACTAGATGTCTAGTCCTAGTTGCATTTAAGGGGGAGTATTAGAATATCACATATTGACTAAACATGAAAATGTTAAAAAGGTTTACTAATCATTTTGACAATGGTTGACCCAAGCCTAATTATTGTTAGTGGACTCTACATTCTACCCATATTAAAAATTTTAATATTGGATCAGAGCAGGTTTGGTCCGGATTATTAAGTTCCCGATTGTCCGTCTGGATGTCCAGTCCTAACAGCTCGGTCTGGTTACCACTGCATTTATTTCAAATGATAATTGGACTTCTAGTTCTAATTGCACTTGAGGGGAAGTGTTAAAGTATCTCATATTGACTAAACATAAAAATGTTAAAGGGTTTATAAGTGGTAAGGGTCAATTATCCAAATGACTAATTCTAGTCATTTTGACAATGGTTGACCCAAGCCCAATTATTGTTAGTAGACTCTACACGCTACCAATGTTAAAAATTTTAATATGGTATTAGAGCAAGTTTGGTTCGGATTATTAATTTCCCGGTTGTCTTTCTGGATGTTCAGTCCTAGCGGCTTAGTTTGGTTACCACTTCGTTTATTTCAAGTGACAACTGGATATTTAGTCCTAGTTGCACTTGAGGGAGAGTGTTAGAGTATCCTATATTGACTAAACGTGAACATGTTAAAGGGTTTATAAGTGGTAAGGGCCAACTATCTAAATGACTAGTTGTTGTTATTTTGGCAATGGTTGAACAAAGGGAGTATTAGAGTATCCCATATTGAATAAACATGAAAATGTTAAAGGTTTATAAGCGATAAGGGCCAACTATCCATATGACTAGTTGTAGTCATTTTGGCAATGGTTGAACAAAATCCAATTCTTAATAATGGGCTCTACACTCTACTTATGTTAAAAATTCTAATAAGATGCATAGTGGGGAATGGCAAAAGGGTCTCTCTGTATGGTGATAATTGGTGTTTGAATGGTCCTCTACAAGGCTATCAGGTGTTTGAATTTTTAAAGACCAGGGTCCCCAAGAATAGGTGCAATACCTAAAATTGATTTTAGGTCAATATTTGTTCTTTGTGCAAGGGAAGCTATGAAACACTAGAACACATATTCTTCAAGTGGAACTTCTCTTATCAAGTATGGAAGTCTATATTGGATATATGTTGCATTACAAACAAATGGGATACCTATATGGAATACATGAATTGGTTTCTATCCTCTAAAATGCCTACAATAGACAAAACAATGGTTATAATTGTCTTTGGATTTTGCATGTACAAGTTGTGGGAAGAAAGAAATACCGGGTTGTTTAAAAACAATAGTAAATCGACTGATTAAGTCAAAGTAGAGGTAGCTTATTAGGTGTGGAAACAGTTGATGAATCCTAAAGCTAAGACATGTAGTCGACTGCCAGTGACATCATGGAGAATTAATGCAGATGCAAGAATGCTTTATGAAGATCAGATGTCTCAAGTTTTTTCAGTCATACCATAGGGCATGCATGCATCTCTTTCCACATCCCATAAACTATGTATTCATGTATTAAAGTAGAAACATAGAGCAGAGTTCGATTGAGTACCTAATGGTTGACTACTTCAGATGTGGAAGGTAGCATCTTTAGGTAGCTGGAGTATAAGATAAAGCTTCCTTCTTGCCTAAAGATTAACCCATCATGTATCTTATGGAATTGCTTATGGAATTAACATGAAAAATTGAAATGATGTGAGAAAATTACAAGAAGAAACTTACAATGAAGATGAGGATTTGTGATATAGAAGCTTGGATAAGATAGCATGCAAATGTAGGATGTACAGTTTAAGTGCCCATGGTGTGGGTAGTGTAATCAGAGGGTGAAGCCTTTTAAGGCCTAAAACGTGTCAAATGTCCAACCTTGGTATAGGCTTATGAAAATCCTTTGTAAATTTTGTACCATACTTGTGGTTTTCTTCTTATCAATGAATTATTTAACTTTTAAAAAAAAGACTAGCATGTAAATCAACACCAACTCCTATAAATCCCAACTATAAACTTGGTGAAGCTGAAGAAGATTCTTTTGTTGATTGTGAAATGTATCAACATCTAGCTGGAAAACTTATTTAGCTAGCATGAAATGTATCAGCATCTAGTTGAAAATCTTATTTATCTATCGCATATATGGCTAGATATTACATATAAGGCTAATACAATGTCAAAATTTTACTAGGAACTATTTTTTGGTATATGTCTAATGTTTACAGTAGGTATAACTTATATACAAAATTATAGTACCTATAAATGTAAACTAATGATTCTAATATAATATCTAATATAATGATTTATGGGATATTATCAAATCCCATGATTTATGGGATATTCTAAAATACTAGGAAACTTAATCAAATACAAGCAAGCAATTAATCAATATACATGATTTTTTCACAAGAACAAAACTTAACAACCCCTTCCTAGTAGAATTGATTGCTTGAGTTGTTGGGTTTTGATCTTGGAATTAGGTATAAGAAGGGTAGTTTGTAGAGATTAGGAAGCGGTGAATTATGTGCTATGGTTGTTTCAAGCATACATATGGAACTGATGCAAGGGGTTAAAGCAAGTTGGAGGGATTTGTAATTCAAGATATTTTGTAGAAGTTAAAGAAAGGAAAGTTGATTGATTTTGTCTATAGTTGGTCCAGTGAATTGTTGGCTGAAAAGGGAAGATTGATGGTGGGATATGTTTCATATTTAAGAACTAAAATCATAGCTCAATTTCATGAAAATCCAACTAGGGACTTTCTAGGTTCTTAGGAACTTACTTGCATTAGTGACAGATTCAAAAAGATGTGAGGGAATTTTTAAGGAGATGCGGGGATTGTCAAAGGAGCAAGTATGGAACAATTGCCTCTTTTGGAATAATCCCTTAAATATATTCCCAACAGTTTTGAATGGAAGTATGGATTTTATACAAGGACTTCGAATTTTTGACCAAAATTTGTGATCCTCATAGTGGTGGATATGTTAAGCAAGTATGCTCATTTTATATAACTTGCTCATCCATTTTCTGCTATGGTAGCCCATTTATTGATTATGTTTTCAAGTTAGATGGCATGCCACATTCAACTATTAGTGATAGCGATTTGATTTTTACAAGCAATTTATGACAAGAGTTGTATTGCATTTGATGAATGGCACTGAATACTTCTATTGCCTAAACGAAAGTGGTTAATAGATTAGTTGAGACTTAGTTAAGTTGCATGACAAGTGATTCTCCCAAGCAATGATTGAGATGGTTGTCTTGGGTGGAGTGGTTGTACAACACGAGCTTCCATTTGACATTTAGACATCACCTTTTAAAGCTTTATACAAGTGCCCACCTCCTTTGCATATTTCGTATTTTTCTAAGGACTCTTAAATTGCTCGTAATAAATCAAGCTTTGGTGGAAAGAGAAACTACATTGTAGATGGTTCATTCCTCATGAAAAGGGCTCAAAATATGATGCAGCAGGTGGTAGACATACAACAAACTAATGGAGGTTTTAAGATAGGGGACGTGGTGTATAATAAATTACAACCTTATAGACAACAAAGTATGTATAGAAGAGTTG
This sequence comes from Erythroxylum anguifugum, assembly GCA_027478595.1. Taxonomy (NCBI): domain Eukaryota; kingdom Viridiplantae; phylum Streptophyta; class Magnoliopsida; order Malpighiales; family Erythroxylaceae; genus Erythroxylum; species Erythroxylum anguifugum. The sequence continues at coordinate 38,830,060 of JANIPN010000004.1, forward strand.
TGCACAAGCTATCTCCATTACTATAATTGATGATGTTGGTCAGGTGGCTCATAAGTTGACATTACCTGAGAGTCCCAAATTCATCATACCTTTCATGTTTCTTTGCTAAAAAAGTAAGTGAAGAGTAATCAACAAATTTTAGTGTGGTGGTTGGATGATGCTAGCAACTATATGTTGGAGTTCTTATATGATTTGTAGTAGCATTACCCTGACATCAGTCTTGTGGACAAAGGTTTTTGAAACATGAGGTATTGATGTGTGAAGAAGATTCATTTTGTGTCACTTAGAGGAAATTGAGAGCTAAGGTGTTGCAGCAACATTTTTATTAGTTATGAAATGATTGGTCCACGCATTGTTGGGAAATTGGGGAAAAGTTGATTGTGAGTAATGACTATTATAAGGTCATTACTAGTTGTTAGGAGGGAATTCTGGCATATATTGTATTTCCCTATTGCAATTTCTTAATACAAGTGGATTATAGGGTTGGAACCTTTCCAATTCTCTTCAATGAATTTGATTGTATCAAATGTCTTGCCTCATGTGGTTTCCTACAACACACAGTGACCATGAAGTAGGACAGTCTAAAGCAACAAACATATGGGTAAGTAAGAGAGAGGGGGGGAAAAAAAAGGGAGATGCTTAGGAGAGAAGAAAATACACAAGGAGGCTAGAAATCTAAGTATATATTGACAATAAAAATTAGGCAAAGTTTATGAAAATGAATCCTTCATTTACAGTAAACATAAGTCAAACTAATAAGGAAAGTAAACATCTAATATCATTATAAAAGTAAATCAAAAGTTAAATATACGCATAATATAGTTATGAATTTTTATTCGATGTTCAAACATTGGAGTATGATGGAAGTGGAAAGGCAATTTTATGTGATTATAGTGCCTGATGTGATGGACTAAATAAAATGTTCAAGGATAGGGAAAATGTAATTTTACTTTATTGCTATTTTGGAGTTTGACTTTTTTTTTTAGTCCTTATTCGTGTTGTATGGTATGGTTCTTATACAATTCACTGTAGGCTTGAACTTCTTTCAATGTGGAACTTATATCGCCCTTCTTAGATGGGTGCATATGCATTATGCTTTAACCTTTTCTTATTATTCAATTTGTTTGGTCAGCATATTTTTCTTTTTAGACAAGCAACTGGTGAGGTAAAAAATTGTTCAAGCCATACTTCTCTTTGCAACGAATTGCTGGTGCATCTATCTGATGATATTTATTTTGTCAACTTCATTATTCTCTTTCCATCATGTGAATAGCCGTAGATTTATCACATTGAAACTAATTTCTAACTTCTTATTTAATTTATTTTTAATGTGACTTGATCTCTATGAATTGTGCTTGAATATCCTTATCTTTTGGTCATTAGGTATGGCCCACAGATGGCTTTGGATCCTTGAGGCAATAAGTGAAAATGAGAACATATTATAAAGGTACTAGTTGTTGGATTATGTAGACGTCAACATATATGGTTTAATTCTTTGGTAGAAGGAAATAGTTGAAAGTTAACTACATAGTTCTTTTTAAAATTTATGCTTGTTAAGTGTGATTTAGTTTGCTTCTGTTGTGATTATTTTTTGTTAGAGAAGAAATGAAAAGGAAAGGAGAGGAGAGGAGAGTATAGAGAGAATCACAGAGAAGAGAGAGAAGTAAAATAATTGATTCATATTTGCTTATTTATGAAAACGGTTATATGGACTTTTTATACTCTTTTTAAATTCAAATACAATAGTAAATTTATAAGTAACCATTCTTCCTATTATAGAAGACCTTGTCCACAAGGTTTAACAACAAAATTACTAACGAGGCTTACAAAAGGGATAAAAGGGGAACAACCACCCTTTCTTTTTCTTGACAAAAATGAGCTTCTTTCCATCACATTTTTGCAACTGACTAATAACACATTGATTGTCATTTTCTTCCAAGTATTTAAGTTGGTGTTGATGAGGGTAGAGTGATTTAAATTTCTTTGACAAGTTGCTCTTCGTTAACATCAATGGTAAATGAGTCACCGGCTTGAGATTTTCATATGTATTGCTCATTGTTGTCTTGTTTTGTAGTTACTATAATACACATATTGAAATTTAAGTTGCTCTCAAAGCTCCCTTCTTCAAAATTATTGTCCATCTTTTCACCATTAACATTATTTTAAATATTTTATTTTTTCTGTTAGCTATTGCTATTTCTAGAGCAAGCGTTGTACTCTTTGAAGTAGCCATTCAAGTGTTGTACCCTTTGAAGTAGCCATTCTTTGTGATTCCATAAATTGATTGACCGTTGATCTTAAATTATCTATCTCATATTTATGACGATCATTTTGTACCTAAATTTTATGTATCCATTTCACTTTGTATCTGAGACTTGTTGAGTTTTTGAATACTTTCTTCAAACTTCTCGAACTGTTGGTCCTAATCATCTTTTGTCATGTCTGCAGAATTCTAATTCAAGAATTATAGTGGTTATTTTTTGTTAGAGAAGAAATGAAGAACAAAGGAGAGGAGAGGAGAGGAGAGAAGAATCTAAAAGGAGTAGAAAAAGAGAAATACATAGAAAAGAGAAGTAAAATACTTAATTCATATTTTCTTACTTATGAAAACAGTTACAGGGACTCGTGATAACTCCTTTTAAATTCAAATACCGTAGTAACTTATATACATAATTTCTAGATTCTCGGGGTACCCATTTGAATACTTTTGAATGGTTATCAAATAATTAATTGGTATGATCTCTTAAACGAATATCAGTCATTATGGTATTGTGAACTTTAAGGTTACAGATACTGTAGGCCTCAATTATTTTATCAATTGGTGTAGGTGTAGTCAATTTTGGCAATTCCATTGAACTTTAGCTGGTAGGTAAATTGTTGGCAACTAGGGAAATGAGTCGACTTGTTATATGTGGGTACTTTTTTACATTGTGTAGTTGAGAAGTTGTAACCGAAGAAGCACGGAAACAGACACGGACACGCGACACGACACGGACACGGACACGGGGACACAAACTTTTAAAATTTAGTGGACACGGACACGGTATATATATATATATATTATAAAATTTAGAATTAAGAAAAAAATTCAGAATCCATAATATGATAAATATTGATTGATGTGTTTCAAAACTTTCAATATCTTGATAGTTCATACATATTTTGCACTTTATAAGTCCCTCTAAAAAAATATGGAGCATATATATGCATTTTTTGTGCGTGTTCGTGTCAGACACGTGTCCGACACGGACACGTGTCCTACACGCGGACACGGCTCCATTTTGCCGTGTCCGTGCTTCTTAGCCTGTATGTGTATCACCTAAGAATGCATATAGCACAATAATAAAAATTAGAAAAAGTATACAAGACAAACAAATTGAATTTAAGCAAGTCTAACAAATCCATGGCTTTACCTTCTCGGATAAAAATTCTCTACCCCCAAATCTTAATCCCAGAGAAATACGTAGTCATAAACAGAAACAATTGCTGGATGCAGAAACCGTTTTGCAAGCCACCTGAAAATGAACCAGGTTCTATCAAAACTACAGCTGAACCACAATTTGAACTGCAAGTTCTATAGTAAGCATGCAAGTACGTCAGATTTATATATGTAAAAGATTAAGACAGAGCAGACGTGCAGCTCTTGAAGTTGAAACAGTAAGATGAAGTGAAGTATTCATTCCAAAATCCACGTCTCTGGCCACCTTTTGAAGATTCAAAGTCTACAAGCATATTGTATAGTCTCCACATTTGATATGAGCCAAAATTTGGGACTTTCTTTAACTCTGTTCACCTAAGTGATGAGATAAAATGATATCAAAGGGTGTTGTTAGATATTACTTCTCGAAATTTAACAAACCATTGAGCATGAGATGTACTTTTCTCGATCTGTGCTTGCTGTTGTTGATCCACCTTCTGCAGTCCTTTGTCCATCACGAATTTGGTGTAGTCAACGGCTGTTGGAGGAGCTAAACAAGGTTTTTTCGGAAGAGCTGGGAGAAAGGAAACCAGCACCCTGGCAACTTCGTGCATGGTGGGTCGCTCAGAAGGGTTGCGCTTCGTGCACAACAAGGCTAGTTGGAATGTCTTTCTTACATGAGTTAGATCCATACATGTGACAGAAACTTCAGGGTCTAAAGCTTCCATCACCGTATTATCATCTGCCTTGGACAGTATCTGAAACAGTACAACATAAACAAGCTTGTTACTCGAGACAAAAGAAACAAATTAATGAGCAAGTTGCTCATTCAGACATGAGACTATTATAAACTTCATGTTGAACAACACAAATGAACGCAGCAATTTCTGCATT
>JANIPN010000004.1:38834471-38846540 GCA_027478595.1 Erythroxylum anguifugum
CAAACACGTGTCGGACACGGACACGTGCGCGTCTGACACGGACACGTGTCCGACACGCGGACACGGCTCCATTTTGCTGTGTCCGTGCTTCTTAGGTTGTAACCAATGTAGAGAAGTAAGTGCTGCCCTCCATTCTCTTTTATCCTTTCTATTTAAAATGTCTAAACAACAGTAAACTAATAGAAACTAAGAGCTAAGTGTTGCAAAATTATGTATATCGATTGATTGTATTTGATTAAGTTTCTTATTACATTAGAATATTCCATAAATCATGGAATTAGAATCTCATAAATTACGGATTAGATATTGTATTAGAATCATTAGTTCCCATTTAAAGGTACTAGAATTTGTATATAAGCTATGTCTGCTGCAAACTTTAAACATATGCAAAAAATATAGTTAAAAATTTGACATGGTATCAGAGCCGAGTCAAGCTCCTTGGATCAAGTTGTTTCCAGCCTTCATTGCTGCAAACGTGTCTTTGGTTTTTCTCTTTTGGATCAGTCTTTATTGCTGCACCCTATTTCCTTCAATTTCAACCTTCATTGTTGTCTCCTCCCTGTTTTATCTCTTTCATCTAAGCCTTCTTTGCTGATTATTATACTCTAAATCAGAGCATTTCTTCCAGCCTTTATTGTTTGAATTGCCTGAGGATCAACATCCTTGTAAAGTGAAGAAAATGTCAAAAGTTGAAGAAGCAAGCAATATCACTACTAAACAGTTGGAAGAGGCTGCTCAATTCGAACATCTAAGAGAATCAGCATCACAAAAGCTGAGTGGTCTTAACCAAGAAGTGATTGAGAGACTGAGATCTCTTATAAACAACCATGAAAAACTCTGGTACTTGTTATTTGGTGTATTCAAGAAAGTGTCCATTTTCATTTGGATTAAATGCCTCAAATACAAACTTTACCGACTCTTAGGTCATAGACTCAGGAGCTACAGACCATGTTACCCGTTTATCCAAATGTTTCTCCATGTCCAAGTAGTAGAACAATAGCCACAGCCAATAGATCTTTAACAACAATAGATCTATAACAACAGTAGCAAGTGTAGGGGATCTCAAAATAAGCCCATCAATAACTAAGAAATGTTCTTTAGGTTCCTAGACTATCAACCAACCTTGTTTCCATACAAAAACTCATCCTAGATTTGTGTTGTAATACGATTTTTTATAGTAGTCATTGTGTGTTTCAGGACAAGGATTTGGGGAGGATGATTGGACTTGCAAGAGAACAGGATGACAGTCAGTTGAACATACTTAAGGGCAGATTATCCATTCTTTCATATCAGATTCTGTTGCATCCATTAAAGAAAAATTTTTGCTACACCATTATCGGTTAGGCATTCCTTCATTTTGAATTATTAAGCTATGAGTAGGCGGTATGTACTTTTGTTTCTTCTTTCAATTGAGTTTAGTTATTTTTTGTTCACTTAAAACTCTTGAACATGCCTTAAACAGATCCAAATTCAATCAAGATGTAGGAAACGCAGCTTTACTTGAGAAAAGTTGCCTTTAGTTTCAGATGTACTATGTTATTAACCTTTTAAATGATGCTCTTTCTGTAAAGAAGAAAATTTAAGCGTTAATTCTTAGCGTATGTTTGTTTTTAAGGCATCAGAATCACAGGTATTATGACATAGGAAAGTTGGGATTAGAAAGGCAGAGGGAAAAAATGCATTAAAATGGGTATGATCTCTGTCAGCATATCCATAGTTATGAGCGGAAAACAGCTTGTTTCATTGTTGAATCACAATGTTAAAGAGGAATGAAGATGTGACGTGACATTACATCTTGGTGTATGGATAATGAAATTTTGATTAGGGCTTCCTGAATTTGGGGTTGGAAATGGATTAGGACAAAGAATGTCATTTTGTATTGCGGTGTTTCCTAAGCCCATTTCAATGTGTAGACCCCAAAGTTTGATCTTGTGCTGAAATTGATTCTCATTGTTACGACTTCATGAATTGTGAGCAACAGTTGATTAAAATGCAATTGTTCAAGAAATATTTATGTGGACTGATTTCATCATTATTTTGGTCTATCATTTCTACATGTTCTTCAGTTTCCAGCCTCCTGATGCTTTGCACTGGCTACTGAACTTGCCCAAGGAAGAAGATAAATGTGTGTACGCAATTGAAGCAATCTAGTTACTCTGGCATTTAGACTCAAATTGGGCTATCAAACTAGTGGGAAAAGCATTGATAATAATGGATTTGGACGTGCCCTTCCCCTAATGGAAAGAAAAGTAGTTAAAGTAGAATCTTAGACACAATACTAGCTAGCAATTCCTAACAGACTTTGGACGACACTTCTGTTTCTGTTGAAGTGAAGAAGTTGGATATATAAAAGTTTTCCCCTTAGCTTTCAAGTCTATGGCAGAACTTCACCACCTGATATGACGAACTCGTGACCTTCTGTGCACGGTTGAACTCCGTCTCCAATCCTCCTTCGGTCTGTGTTACTAATAATAATAGAAGTATGCAACCAATCTGTGGACTCAACTGGACAAATTTACCTTAGCAAATACGTACTTCCTTAAGAACCAAGTAAATCAGTACATTCTCTAATTTAATTTTTAGTATTGACAGGTAGTTAGTTACGCATGACATTTCTCTACAAGAAATATTAAGTACCCGACATCCTCTTGACACTTAGATTTCAGTAGAAGAAGAAGAATCATCCAAGTATTTTTGGAGTTGCTGCTTCCTTAGCCAACTTGACGCATCGTCATCACTCCACCAATACATGAAAGTCGCAACTCCTCTTCCTCGCTACTTGTCGACTGCTAAACGGCTGCTATGTTCCTCACCAATCTATGAGGGGTTCACAACTCTTACAGAAGACGTGTGTGCTAGGCTTTTGGACCGATACCCACGTATCGAAACGCTTAAAAAGCTGCATTGCAAGATTTTACTTGACCCAAGTCTGCGCCCAAGCACTTCTCTTGCCATCAAGTTAATGATATGCTATTCTGCTTGTGGAGAGCCCAGCTTTACACGCCACGTGTTTGATGAAATTAACCAAAGGAATGTTGTGATCTTTAACGTAATGATCAGAAGTTACGTCAACAACCGTTTATACCCAAATGCTTTACTTGTTTACAAAACCATGTTAAGCCAAGGAGTTAACCCTGATCACTATACATACCCTTGCATCTTAAAAGCTTGTTCTGGGTCTACCAATCTGTGGCTCGGTATGCAAATTCATGGAGCCCTTGCTAGAGTTGGGCTTTGCTCTCATCTATTCATTGGAAACGCCCTAGTTGCTACGTACGGCAAGTGTAAACGTTTGGTGGAGGCTCAGCAAGTTCTTGATGAGATGCCACGAAAAGATTTGGTTTCTTGGAATTCAATGGTTGCTGCATACGCACAAAATAAATGTTTTAATGATGCTTTGGAGCTTTGTAGAAAACTGGAAGCTCTAAAATTCCAACCTGACGCTTCTACAATGGCTAGCCTCTTGCCGGCAGTGACGAATACCTCCTCTGAGAATATTCTGTATATTAAGGGCTTGTTCGTCGAGCTCCGCAAAAAAGATTTGATTTCCTGGAATGTGATGATAACAGTATATGTGAAGAATGCCATGCCTAACGAGGCAGTCGAATTGTATAAACAAATGGAAGTCCATGGAGTTGAACCAAATGCTGTTACAATTACGAGCATTCTTCCAGCTTGCGGGGATCTTTCAGCCGTGTTGCTAGGAAGGCGAATACATGAGTATGTTAAAAGGAACAAGCTTCAACCAAATTTACTCTTGGAGAATGCACTAATCGATATGTATGCAAGGTGTGGATGCTTAGCGGATGCCAGAGCGGTGTTTGATCAGATGCTATCTAGGGATGTCGTTTCATGGACTTGTATCATATCTGCCTATGGTATGAGCGGCCAAGGAGACAATGCTGTGGCACTTTTTGCTGAAATGCGAAGTTCTGGCTTGAGTCCAGATCATATTGCTTTTGTTTCTGTCTTAGCTGCTTGCAGCCACGCAGGATTATTGGATAAGGGACGATTCTACTTTAGCTTGATGTCCGACTATGACATAGTTCCGACCTTAGAACACTGTGCTTGCATGGTAGATCTATTAGGACGTGCTGGGCGATTAGATGAGGCAATCAGTTTTATCAGAAAGATGCCTATGGAGCCTAATGAAAGGATCTGGGGTGCTTTGTTGAGTGCTTGTAGGGTTCATTCTAGCATGGACATTGGACTTGTGGCTGCTGATCATCTGTTCCAATTGGCTCCAGAACACTCAGGTTACTATGTCCTGTTGTCTAACATTTATGCCAAGGCAGGAAGATGGCAAGATGTTACTAACGTGAGATCAATCATGAAGGAAAAGGGGATAAAAAAAGTTCCTGGTATCAGCAATGTTGAAGTCAATCATCGTGTTTACACCTTTCTTGCAGGTGATAGGTCACATCTGCAATCAAGAGAGATCTACAAAGAATTAGATGTACTGGTTGGAAAAATGAAAGAGTTTGGATATACGCCTCAGACTGATTCTGCCCTTCATGATGTAGAAGAGGAGGATAAGGAATGCCATTTGGCAGTCCACAGTGAGAAGCTCGCTATTGTTTTTGCTATTCTGAATACCAAACCCAATATTCCAATCAGAATAACGAAGAATCTTCGTGTTTGTGGAGATTGCCATATTTCTGCCAAGATTATCTCAAAGATTTCCCAACGTGAAATTGTTGTTAGGGACGTACACCGCTTTCACCATTTTCATGATGGGATTTGTTCTTGTGGGGATTACTGGTAACAGTTGCAAATTCCAAGTAATTTCTAGATTGCATTTTCCCCCTTGCTGTGAGAATTTGGTCTTCTAAAATCTTCCTTAGCTTGCTTTCTTTTACATTTCTTTACTGATTTTCTTATCATTTGGTCTCCCTTTCTTTCTATCTCCCCTTGACGTTTCTTGCTAATTCTTAGAATTTTGATTCTTTTGTATCTTCTTTTCTCTAATCTCTTTTGGACCTCTCTTTTCTTAAGTATCAACCTTTTTTCTTTTGTTTTTTTAAGCTTCTAACTCCTCCAATTACCTCATCATTTCTTCCTCCCTATTCCAAACCTCCATCCTCCTCTTATCTCTCCTATCATCATCTAATCAACTGCTAACCCCAACCCCTTTAAAGATGCAAACATCAAATCTATAGCCTTTAAACTCTTAACCCCTTATAAAAATTCTTCTTTAACCCTATCCAAAACCATAACCCAATCCCAAACTTGACCTTTGAGTCTTTAGTGGTTTCTTCCATCTTCAAACATCTCTCTTACTCTTCTTAACTACTTTCTTCCATTTTTAGACATTTCACTATACCACTCTCCTCTTCATTGACTTAAATCTCCTTTAGACCCCTCTCTAGTGTTCCCCCTTTTAGGGAGAAGCATACTAGGAACTTTGTCCTTAGTAACCCCACCTTTTTAGAAGGAACAATACCACTACGATTCTTCCCTCGTTCCTTTAAAGAGAAATAAATAGTTATCTTTATAGTAACACCAAGAGTCTTAAAATTTATAAATTTTCTCATTACATTTTTCTTTAACAAAAGAATAGCTTATTTGGTTGTCTATAAATTTGTAAATACTAAATGGACCAAATACAGATTGTAAGAAGTGTTAGTCCCAAATAATGATGTCTCTCTCTTCAAATTTACCTCCTTGGAAGGCCTCAAACAAGCCCTAAACACCCTTGGCACATTAGTGGAATGCTAATTTTAATCTGAAAGTGACAATAAGGATTTTTCACTCAACTTAGAAGAAATCAATATAGTCCCAATCTAGGTAAAGTTTCGTAATCTTTTTGGAGTATTGAGTACTGAAAGACAAACTTATCCAGCAAACTCAATTAGAAAACTATTATGCTAGATACAATGATGGCCATGTTGCAAAGATGCAAAGAGTTAGTTTCACTTGAGTTTGCATTAAAGTGGAATTAGGAAAAATCCTCCTAGATTTTTGCATATTGGTCCTAGAGACCTTATGACTCCAAAATAGAAGGTGAAGCAACATGGATAATTGCAAACAAGAAATTCAAAACAAGATCTTACAAGGAATTGATTTCTGCAATAGATATGCCCCATCAACAAAGATTTGCCAAGCACATCTCCAAGAAGCTTCGGATCTTCTAGCATCAGCACCAGCTGCGGACCAGGCACTAAACCCTCAAACTTAACAGGACACCAATCAAGCAGCGGTCTCCTTATGCTCATGTCATTCCTTCCCCTCTTAGAAGCTTACGAAAATTTAAGAGATTATCATAAAATTATGGTCATGATCAATTCATTCTCAAAGTCGGCCTGAAAAAAGCTTTCGTCATCATAGACATTGCATATTGCCACTAACTTCTGAAAAACAATAGAATAACCTAGCTTATGACTAGAAGCAATATTCAAGGCATAGTTACATGTCAACCTTGCATTCTCCCTAACTGGTAAGTGTTTCCTTCCTTCATTTATGCTTCATACATTCCATAATGCAGTTACTTCATTGTTTAATACTTACCTCTTCGCATTTGTTGACGCCTATAACCATTCTTTAATTCTTCTTTTAGTTATGTAGTCATTTACTCCTTGCTCTTCTCCTTCTCCTAAAAACTTCTACTGTTATTATCATACCAAACAATATAAATGGTGCTGCTCAAGGTAATTGCAAAGAGTCTTGTGTGAGGAAGTGGGAACCTACATATACTGTTCCATGCCATTATATCTTCCAAACTACTCATAGGCACCTAAGATTACTCTAGCTAATGGCACAACTCTACATCTCTTTAATAACCACGCAGGTAAAAACTAAATGGTGCACTGTTTTTTATTTTTGCTTATAGAATATGCAGAATTGGTTTAGCTCCACTCCTTTAACTTTAGTTTTAGTGCGTCATTTGTTTATAGTACTAGCCATAGTATGAAGCTAACTTTAGGACCAAACATACTGGTTCCACACTATCTGAAGCCAATTTACTTCTTCCATTAGAGTTTTGAATAGATTTAGACAAACCATAAAGATGAATGTTACTTATATTTTGTTGATTTTCTCATATGATGATTGTATAATTAATCCTTAGACTTGGAATACTAAAGTGTATTATGTGGGAATGAATTATTATATTTTTAATACTATTTATGATTTACTTTATATAAGGTAACTTAATAGTTAGTATTTAGATATACTGTGAACTATTGTTTAATAAGTCAATAAAGGATTTATCACTCTAAAATAATTAGGAAAATATTATATTTTCTTAATTAATAGTAATATGAGGAATTCTCTAATAAGAGTTAATTGACATTTGATTTTTTTTTTCAAATATCAATTATAAATCAATTACTTATTAACAAGAGCGAATATAATTGTATTTTAAAGAGTAGTTACCAATTTTGTACTCTATGCCTAATTAAAACGACGATGAAATGATTAAATTACACAACATAATCATATATAGATTAAGTTAAATCGCTATGACATTTTTAATGTTTGACTAATTACGACATTTTGCTAAACATCAATCTTGATTTATGATTATAAATTTTTAATTAGAAAATTAAAGGCAAATTAAAAGTATGATTATAAATTATTTAATTAAAAAATTAATGATAAATTAAAAGGAGTTTAAATTTATCTAAATCTAATTAAAATTTTTAATCTTTGCCAATGTATTAGGAAATTAATGGGTAACACATAAAAGAGTAGTTAAAAACTAAATTTAAATTTAAATTAAGTTGGACTTAATTATGATGTTTGAGAAAATTGAAGAATCAGATATGAGATGTTTAATTTTATTAACATTAAATTATATTTATAATTAGAGTTATACTTTAATTATAATTAGAATATTTAATTTTAATAAGAAAGAAACTCTATTATCTCTCTATAAATAAAAGGAAGGAACACAAGAGTTAGTACTCTTACCATGTAATCTCAAATGTTGAGTTCTTTTTTATGGATACTATTAGAGGCTAGATACATGGATAACTTGTGATTGACATCTTAAAAATATATTTTTGCAAAAATCTGAATCAAGTACGATTTAATTACTTATGTATAATTTATATTTTTCAAGTTATTTAATTAATGAGATTTAATCAAAAATTATGAAATTTTATTTTTCTGCTTCAACCATGATTGGATCATAGTTAGTTTTTTAACAACAGTATCAGAGCCTCTTTTAACTGTTTAACTTGATTAAAGTTGTTTAATTGTTATTAATTTGATAATATTAAGACTTAATAACTTCTTTTTAATGAATTGCGTAATATACCTTAGGGCATAATTAGTATTGTTTAATGTTTAGGAATTACAAGATGAAGGACGCATGCCTCCCCTATTTATTTTGTACAACAACATTTTAGTAAAAATTTCACTAAACATGGAGTTTGGGGATCCCCTATTTATTTTTTGTTTTCTAGAAAATTCAATACGTATGCCTCCTAGATGTTTTCTTTGTTTCTATAATAGTTTTTATATATATATTTTTAGAAATAACATGCACACTTTCCTTTTGTAGCGTCCCCTTACCGCAGGGTATTCACTGGGACGTCCGGAGGTCATTCCGGTTCATATCCTATGATTATGGCGCGCTACGATCAATCACTGCATTCACTTCATATGGCATGGTATCATAATTTACTTATAAAGCATAATAAGAAAAACCACAATATTTTAAAACCAACTTCTTCCTCATTTCATTGCGTAAACTAAAAGTCTACATTGTGTCCTTCAATACTCCTTACATGTACATCATCAAAAACCTAATACAATAGTACTACACGAAAGAGGAAAATATTCAAAGTCTAACTAATTTGTCCAAAAATCTCAGCTGACCGACCTTTAAGCCATAACGAAATCCAAAGGGGCCTTTTAGTCCTGTCTAAAGCACTAGGTCTCCTGTCTCTTACCTGAAAAGCCACATTACAATTTTGGATGAGTTTTGCGAACTCAATGAGTGAACCATCATTGAAGATTTCACCAGATCACATAGACACATCATATATCGCACAATTAGTCATTCTAAACATACATTTATTACTCAGATATTCACATAACATAGCATATCATATAGTCATTCAATACAGCTTTGCAAAACATTCATGAATTTCAATCTTATATGAATGCTATATGCATGAGACTCACATTCGTTCTTATTGTTGTGACCGAGTGCCTATCACAAACTTATACAAATACTAGCCCATAGGGTTCAGTCAGAACAGAATCATGGAGTATAGCTCTACGTGCAGAATCAGAAATTACGGAGCAAGGCTCTACGTGGAAGCGCTTCAAATTGGCTACTAAAGTCACAATGCCTTTATCTGAATATGCATTTTATGAAATGCATCAAATATATATATGTCATGTATCACAAGCACATATGATGCTCAAACAAAGTTCATAATCATCGAACCTAAGTCCGGCAATCAACTTTCGTTGAGAATCAAATGTCATTCAGTTCAGAAATTTATATCAAATCAAAGCACTTCCAATACATGCCCCACTATTAAACTCCTTGGACTTCAAGTCCGAAATTCAGAAACAATTAAGTAATATGGAAGTTTAACAAATCAATTCAATTCAAAACAAATCAATCCTACGAAATCATCTAGGTTGACTCACAGTACACTCCAATATGCTATTGCCTAGATGGATTGGCAATGTCTAGAGGTTGACGTTCCAGTTGCTCCTCTATATCAACCAACATACACATATATCACAATTTGCACAATCATAAGTGTTTAATAATGCACATGACTAAAATTAAATATGTACAATGCATATTTATAACAATCTCGGGTATCTTACCATCAATTCCCATCAAAAAATCATTCTTATATCTAAAAATCATCTAAGTATAATTTATACTTAGGTTTATGCCTCACTAAAATCATTAAAATCTCTATTCGTTTCTCATTGAATCACTTCAGATCTTTCCAAGACACCCTATTTGGGTCTACTATTCACGTTCAATCAGAATGTGAAAATGAGGCAATTTGGTCATACTCTCTTATAGAAAAGTGTTCCACTATGTCTTATGATTCTATTTACACCAAAATCACTCAATTTGGTTCATTAATTTGGGAGATATGCCTTAAAAATTATCGGTTGTTCACATCAACAACCGTGTACTATATACAACTTCCATCTAGAAATTTAATATCTTAGAGGAAGAATCAACATTTGACTTCTTGAGACAATTTGTAAACCTTTAACTCTAGTTTACTCCAAATATAAAAATCATTTCATTTGGAATCTTACAGATCAAGATATCATCAAAATACAGGAACATGTTCAGTAAAATATCTAGCTCATACTCTTCCCACCGATACCCTTACTTTGATTATATTAATCTTTTTCGAGTCAAAACCAAAAGCTATAATTTCTATGGAGAGCTAGAGAATTGCATTATGAATCAAATGCTTCAAAAATCAGGTCATTTGGAGGTCGGACGACAAAGTTATAGCTAAAAGAATCAACCAAGGTTCTGTCCACATAAGACGAAGCAAATAGCAGACGAAGCAAAGAATAGACGAAGCAGATAGCAGACGAAACAAAGAACAGACGAAGCAAAAAGTAAACTAAGCAAAGAACAGATGATATGTCTTTACAGACGATACATCTTTATAGATGATACAGATGGTCAACTTAAGACGAAGCAGAAGTCAACCTAAGACGATACAGATATTCAACTTAAGACGAAGCAGAGTCAACCTAAGATGATATAGACGGTTAACTTAAGACGAAGTAGAAGTCAACCTAAGACGATACATATAGTCAACTTAAGACAAAGTAGAAGTCAACCTATGGCGATACAAACAGTCAACTTAAGACGAAAAGTCAACCTATGATGATACTATCTATACTCCTCAACTAAAAAATGTTGGGTCCCGTTTCCAGAACCCAACCACTTACTCCAATAATAAAAAATTCACATACTTTCAAATCGTTAGAAGGATAGAAATCAACCGATCAAATTCCTCATAAATCAATACCGAATTTATCCCAACTTCAAATCTCAATTCATATGATTCTTCATATCTTTTTTTTATAATTCACTTATTAATAAATCGCAACAATTTATATCAAAGATCATCAACTCAACCTATACCATTCATACACAAATCCATAATTCATTTACAACATAAGATATGTGTTCACAAACTATAATGGCATTCCAAGCCATATTACAACATCAATGTCAAATATCCGAATACAAAAGACACAAAACCCCAAAATTCTCAACATGTGCACAACTAAACAAAACCCTTTACTTTCTTTCCTCTTACCTCGTTCTCATCACCTGGAGATGAGAATAAAAGGGGGTGAGCTTTAAGCTCGTGGGTAACATGCTTATAACGAAGAATAAGCAAAACTGTTAAAACGTTCATTTGTCATTTAAAAATCATAACGAATTCATAAAATGCTTCGTTTTTAAATTCTCAGTCAAATTCGCAATTCTAACTCAAAGTTCATAGTTAAAAATACCATCACATCAACACAACATATCCATTTAACCATCAATATAGAACACTTAATTTATGCAACATACTTGACAATACAAAGAAGCAATGCACAACCAAAATGGCTCGAGAGTTCCGTGGAACAAAACGGATAAACCAAAGTTTAAACTGTGAACAAAACGAGTCTAATTTTCGGATCTCGTGGGCAACAAGCGGGCAGCCGGGAAAAGGCTATACATCGACGTGCACGTGACTAACGAAAGGTTCCTCTCTCGCCCAAACAAAAACACATATTCATTTCATGCTCAAATCATTTTATCAAAAGCTTTCATACTTTCGAGCTTTTCTATCTTTTTATTCATACAAAATGTCATGACATCTTTCAATGGCATAATTAAATCATTATTCATAAATCGCAATGCAAATTTCAATAATCACAATAATTCAACAATACACATGCATTTTTTCACATTCACAACAATTCAATTTCAATCAATTAAGCATATACACACATAAGCAAATTCTTTAAATCATTTAAAAGTAATAAATGAAGTAATTGAAATCATTTAGTCATTTGATTCCAAAAACTAACTTTTATTTCTTGATTTCGAAAAAGAAA
>JANIPN010000004.1:38930652-38947526 GCA_027478595.1 Erythroxylum anguifugum
GCTGCCTGAACATATGATGTTCCTCCCGGGATTTTCCTACATTTCATGGGATAAATGTAAATTGTAAATAAAATTATGATGAGATTATAATTATTAAATTCATATTCTATCCATGTATTATCCTTAAATTTTTCGCATTCATTGTTCTATTAGGAATAGATATTAATAGAACGTAAAAAGACTAACACGTGATATGTTTCTTACTTATAAAGGAAATAATCAATCTTATATATTAAAGTATGAAGATATTTAAATAAAAATTTGGTTACTTGTTAAAAACAAGTTTATAGATTTGACCTTATATGAAAAATCAAATTAAAATAATACTTGTATATCTATGGCAATTCTCATTGTGATGATTGTATAAGTCACCATTTGACTTGATATCATTAAAGTATCTCATATAGGGATTTTTATGTTTTGATACTACTTATAACCTATTCTTAGCAATGATAGCTTAATTGATAGTCATTAGATACAACATGAATTATATAGAGATGGTTAAATAATTAATATAGGATTCATCAATAGAAAGTAACTAGAGAGAATGCTTTCTTATTCTAGATTTATGCTTTGTTATTCTAGATTTGTATTGATTCAAGAAATTATTGGCTAAGTTGGAATGACACTTTGCAAATGGTTATCAAATGTCATTAATTGAATAATTACTAATGATGGAGAACTAACATAATTAGAATCTGTAATATCCCAGATCACCCGCTTACAGATATTGTCCGCTTTGGGCCTTGGCCCAGCTAAGCCCTTACGGTTTTGCTTTTTTCCAAGGCCTTCCCAAGAGGTCACCCATCCTAGAACTATTCTCACCCAAGCACATTTAACCTCGGAGTTCCGATGGGATCCGGTGCATTAGGCCATGGAAAACGCGTCTTTCAGGGTTAGGTTGACACCTGGTATCACCACTCACTCATCCAGATATTGTCCTCTTTTGGCTTAGCCATCAAGGTTTTGTTCCTCCTGCACACTCGTTCGGGAGAACGCTTCTGTAAGGGAGAGGTATCCGTATCCTTATAAGGCGTACTTCGTTCCCCTCTCCAACCGATGTGGGATCTAACAGATTCAAATAAAGTAGACATTAATTTCATGCTCTATGTCTAATTGAAAAATTGTATGATAAAAGAATTAATTTATATAGAAATTATGCACGAAAAAGTTATTTTAAACCACTTTGATATTCCAAAATATTTGAATAGTCATGATATATTACAAGAAATCAATCTTGATATATAGATATAAGTTATTTAATTAGAGAGTTAAAGATAAATTAAAGAACTTTAATTTATCTAATCCTAAATATGATTGATGGTTATAATTTATATCGATTGCCAACATATTTGAATACCTAATAGATCATGCATAAAGAATGAGTTGAAGATATTTAAGATACTTATTAAATAAAGACCAATATAAGAACTTTACATTCAAACCTAACTTGATTAAGATATTGGTCCTTATTTATTATCTTATATTTAATCATAAAATTTTCCAAACTTTACAATCAAACCTAACTTGATTAAAAACATCTTTTCTCTCTTATTTAGGTATAATTGATATTTAAGTAAAATTAATTCTAATTCTAATTAAAGTTTAACTGTAGTTATAATTTTATTTCAATTAAACTATTAAAATATCCAACACATAGTATAAATAGATTTAGGTTTCCAATGAGCAAGCATTATTTGTCTAACCTTTTTTACATTAGTTATGGAGTTCTCTCAATATGTTATGTGGATACATTAGAAGATGGACAGTTATGCAGCTATGGTAGTTAAGATGAAGCTAGTTTCATAAAAGGTTCGAGAGGAACAATAAGGAAAAAAAACTTTAAAATAAGGTATAAATTACTATTCATACTTATTTATATTTTATGTATTACTCATGTTGTAGATTTAAAGTGATCCTAACTTTCAAAAAATAAAAAGCAGAAAAGATTTCGTAATAATTTTGCTAAGTACAGGTCGAACTTTGCCTCGATTTTCCAACAAATAGTTCCTTTTATATGTTGGTTTGTTAATCAACCAATTTTCCTACTGAAAGTCATTCAATTTATTTCGTCCACATTAGTGGTTTAAAATGTAATCATATTAAAATCTCACAAAAATATTTTTATTATGAATTTTCAAGTATTACCAATGCGCCATTAACAATATATCATTGCAAACATGATGAAACATTCCTTTAAAATGAAGGTTAGATTGGAATATGACCATTGAACCGATCGAATAAAGTTTTACTACATGTAATTGTCTTATGGCTTTATATACTATCACGTTTATGGCATTTAATAATTTATCATAAAAGATAGCACAAAATTTGATAAGAGAATAGCCACATTTGTAATTCTATTATTTAGTCTTTATCTAAGTTCTCTTATTACATAAAATATATAAGTAAATCCTCTTTTATTTCCATTAAAAAGGTTTGCTCATTCCAGTTATATATAAAACTTTAATATTGAAATTAATAATAAAACTATGCAAATTATATAATAACACAAAAGTAAAAATAGAAAAAAATCAAAGTATGAAGACTGAAATAGAAATTTTCATAAATAATAATATACTTGATAATTTCAGGACAATTTTTCTAGTTTTTTACACATTCTAAATTGAATAACATAAAAATATCAGATTATTTCGTCAAAAAAAAAAATTATAAGCGCCTCGTTCCAAGGGGGATTCGTTGCCTTGAAAGGAAGAAATGGCAAATTTACGACACCGAAATCCACATGTGAGTAGGCGTGCCATAGTCACGTGCAAATTATATGAAAGACATCTTAAGGTGATCTTGTAATTTAAAACATGAAATGACAATTGTAAATACGAAAATGAGTTTAATTTTGTAATGGGAGCCTTGTTCAATCGACCATCACTTACTTCCTTATACCCGTTATGGTTGCTGCAATTGTGATAATAATTGCCTGCACAAGCAGTTAAACTGTCATAACTCTTATCTTATTACTAACAAAGAATTTTATTCCCGTAAGAACAAAGAATTTGTTCTATTTTGACGTGCTAGAACAATAAACCTCTATTTAAGATGCAATTTCCAAAACTTAAGGGCACGTAGAATTAGTCATCTTGTTACTAATTAGTTATAGGAAGAAAGAGCAGAGCTCCTTAGCAACAATAACACTACCTCTTAATTAATAGAAATTATATTTTTATCTGGCATATAATTTGTTGTTAATGTTCGTTTATGCCCTACAGCTAATTAGCTAGTTATAATTTAGTGACACAATTATTTAAATTCATTTTTTTATCTTATATATATATATATATAGATGTATATGATAAACTTTATGAGATAAATATATATTACAAATAAAATTATGATGAAATCATAATTATGATATCCGTAATTGCATTTATTTATTATCCCTGAATTGTTCTTAATGTTCTATTAATGTTGGACAATAATATAATGTAAAAGACTAGAACATGTTATAGTTTTTCTCATAAAAGAAGTAGTTGATCTCATGTGCTAAAGTAAGGAGATATTTAAACAAACGAGTGGATGCTTGTTGGATATGGGTGCAACTAACCTCATATCATAATTCTATTTAGGATATTACTTGTATATCTATGAAAATTCTCATTGTGATGATTTTATAAGTGATCATTCAACTTAAGATCTCCAAAGTATCTTACATAGAGACTATTATGTTTTGAAACTATTGATGACTTATTATACTCAAGGGTAGCTCAATTAGTAGTTATTGACTATAGCATAAATTATATGGAGATAATTGAGTGATCAATATAAGATTCATCAGCCTAAAGTAATTAGACAGAATGTTCTAATATTCTTGATTAGTGTTAATTTGAGAAATCCTTAGCCAATATGAAAACACACTTTGAAAATGATTTTCAAATATTATTAATAAAATCAATTACTAATGGTAGAAAAATAACATGATTGAACTTAAATAAAGTAAACATTGGTTCTATACTCTATATCTAAGTAGAACATTATATGATTAAAATATTGAATTATACAAAAAAAATGCATGGAAAGGATAAATAAAGCTACTTTGACATTTATAAATATTTGGGTATAAATTATTTAATTAAAGAATTGAAGATAAATTTAAGGAGTTTAATTTATCTAATCCTAAATATAATTTATGGTTATAATTTATATCCATTACCAACATATTTAGGAACATAAAACATAAAGAATGTGTTAAAAGAGAGAAAAAAGGTGTTTTAATCAAGTTATACTTAATTGTAAAGTTTGAGAAATTTTAAAATTAAATATAAGGATCAATATGAGATATTAGATCTTATTTTGGTCTAATTAGTTTTTAATTAGAGTTAATTGTAATTCTAATTAAAGTTTAATTGAAATTATTAAATTATTAAAATATCCAAGTCATATTATAGATAGGCTTAAGCTCCATGAGAACTAACACTTCTTGCCTAATCCTCCCAACAACAGTTGTAGAGTTTTCTTAACACATTTTATCAATCCTATTAGAGGTTGGACATATGTGTAGCTATAGTGGTTGTGATGAACCAATTTCATAAATGATTCGAGAGAAATGACAAGAAAACAATCAAGATTCAAAACGAATAATGATTCATGCTTTATTATATTTTATATGTTAATCATATTATAAATTTTTTAGTGATCATGGCTTTAAGAAAATTAATTAAAATAGTTCTCCTATTATTTTGATGCGTGCAGGAGCAAATTCCATCTCAATTTCTCAATAGTTATATCAAAGCCATCTTAATTCTATAACTTTATTAGAATGTTTTATTATTTTTAATCTTGTATTTTGAAATTGAATATATATTAAAAAGACCTAAACCTTAAATTAAATTAGATTCAACTTACATCTAAAAAGGTTTCATATTAATACCTTATAAACTCTAAACCATTCAATTAGAAACAGTTAAGATTTGATTAATTTATGGAAAGTTTATATGCAAACCGCATTTTCATTGGAAGAATGAGCCACAACCAGTGTTTAATAATTTTGACTTTTTTTAAACTTAAATCTTATCTACATAAAAC
This sequence comes from Erythroxylum anguifugum, assembly GCA_027478595.1. NCBI lineage: Eukaryota > Viridiplantae > Streptophyta > Magnoliopsida > Malpighiales > Erythroxylaceae > Erythroxylum > Erythroxylum anguifugum. The sequence continues at coordinate 38,935,693 of JANIPN010000004.1, forward strand.
TAAACTATCATAATAAGTGGGACTAGTGAATCACATTGCTAATCAAGTTTTGATGTAATAGATGGTGAGTTGATACCAACAGTGGTTGTTGGAATTTCTAGGATGTTTTGCAATTTCCGTAGTCAAGCCTGTTGTCTAGTATTTATATGATTTTTGTAGGTTGTTCCTGTTAGTTTGTTTATATGAGGCTTTAATAATCCTGGATTGTTGGAGAAGCTTGACCAGTGTAGCTAGAAAAGGTTGCACGATAAGTGATAATTTCTAAAGAATGAAGAAGATGATGACAACAACATTGTTAGTTGTTGAAAACGTGTTTAGGAGACTGTATAGTTGGCAAAAATTAGTTCCTAGTTTTAAGGAGTTTGTTACTTTTGTTTCTATCCTGCTGTTATATTTTCTTTATCAGTTTAGATTCTTTTAACATTCAAATTATGAAGTAGTTAGTCTGTTATGTGATTGATCTGAATGTACTTGTAACATTATGGTCAAAAATTGAATTTTCTACAAGTTCTTCAATCTTATTCGAAACTCTCATATTTTTGCAGTAAAATTATTTTCTTTCTTTTATTTGAATAAAACAAGTAGTATCAAAGTTAATGATTCGACAAGGGATAAGTATGGAGATGGTAGTCGGATCCCGTGATTGCTTCCCTATGGAGATGGTAGTCGGATCCCGTGGTTGCTTCCCTATGCAGAAGAGCAAGGAGACTCCTGGTGGGCCCAGACCAATAGAGTAGAAGGGCTTTTGGAGATGCCATATACTTAAGCTACCAAGTAAAAAGGCTTTCGTTGGAGGAGGAGTCCAAGCCCAATGTAAAAATTCACAATGGAGGGGGAAATTGTTGGGATGTCAAGTATGAGTAAGAATCTCATATTGGAAAGAAATGGAGCTAATGAGGGACATATAAGTGGAAAGAACTCATAAACCTAATGCTTAAGGTTTTAAGTTGAAGTGTAGTGTCAAAGCCCACGAATATATTCCCTTACTAAGCCCATATTCAAGATCTCTCGTATAAATGGGCTCCCAGATCCAACACTAGTTTTATGTAGCAGTCGGAAGAGGTTTATTTTAGAGCTACACGAGATAGAGGCTAACGACTCTAGCATGCCATCGAGACAAAAGAGTTGACAAGATGCATCAGAGTGGACTACTGTGAGTAGCGACTATTGAAAAGAGAAGATAGGCGACTAGTTGTGGCATGATGCAGTAGCTGGAGGTCAACAATAAAGAAGTTGACGACAACCTTATAGAAGGGTGGCGACACCAAGGTTTCATTTTAGGGTTAGGGCTTCTAGAATAAATTAGAATCTACAATAAATTAGAATGAAGAAGGGATGTTTGGCAATATAGCTAAACTATATTGGTGTTTAGACATAAGGTTAGGTTAGGCTTTTTCTTAGGAATAAGGTATTCCTAGCTTAGAATAATGCTTGTATGAACACAAGTTTAGAATAAGGTTCATTTAGGTAAAAAGATATCCTATTCTAGGGTTGGAATAAGACTTACTTGATTATAAGTTTAAGTTTGACTTAAACTAAGAGTAAGTTATTCCAAGCCAAGAATAAAAGTTGTTTGATAATAGGATTAATGTAATCTTAATAAAATTATTTTCAATATGGAATAACGCATTCCTAAATTAATTATTTTCAATATGGAATAATGTATTCCTAATTTAACATAAGTTTTTAAAAATTATTTTAAAATCAAAATAATTCTAAAATTAAGGCAATTATTTTTCTTAATGTGATTAATATTAATAATTGAATTGAATTCTAACTAAAATTTATAATTTTTTTAAAATTAGAATTAATTATATTTCAATTAGATTGAAATTAATTGATTAGATTTTTTTATAATTAGAATTAATTGTATTTCAATTAGATTGAAGTTAATTGATTATTTTCCCTAAAATTAATAAATGTGTTTTTTTAGTAATTAAGAAAGACGTTTCTTAATTATATTTATTTATTTATTTCAATTTGATTAAGATAAATTTAATTGTTTAGAAAATTAATTGATTAGATTTATGCTAATTGTGAAATCTATCCTTATTTATGCTACTATACAACACACATATATAATATAATATAATATAATATAAGAGAACTAGAAAAACTAAAAGTTAAAGGGTACTTCATACTTGCTTAAATAAGATTCCATATTCAGATTCTATTTCCTTTCTTATATTTGTTTTAAAAGAGTATGAAAGGTACAACTTCATAAAATGTAATGTAATGTATCGAAAATTTTCATATTACTACTATATTATAATTTAGTCAATATGTGAGTGATCCTTTCAAACATTGGAAAAACATATACCTTTTTATCATTAATTTGTGTATAAATAACAAATATACGAGTATTTTTGGTAATAAACTTTATTGTATTCTAAGTTAACTCCTAAACTATTGATACTTTATTTACTTATATTGCTAACTTAGATATGTTTTACACTAAATAAACATGATAATGCAAACCAAAAATTTTTAGAGAAGCCAAGTAAAAAAAATTTAACATGTCATTATGGACTATTAAGTATTTAATCTTAATATTAAATTAAATTATTTATTTTCTGAAAAAAATTGTAACTCATTACTATTTTATTTGAATTGAGTTAATAAAAGTTTAATAAGAGTTGTAAGTTATAGGGTCCAATCAAAATGAGATCCTATGTCACTTTTTCCATTGAAACCTGAAGAACTTCAATTTTATTGATAAAAAAATGTTTGCAAATCATAGATAAATCCTTAAAATTGACATTATTACCTTATTAAACTAATAGTTTCACCTTATGTCTTTCTTTTAATAATTAACAGGTAATAATGAGTTATGAACAGATTTTTAGTTAAGGTATAGTATACTCTCTTGATGTCAATATTTTGAGTTACAAATCTCCAAGATAAACATTTTATTTAAGACAACAAAAATAGTTATTTTGTTCAAAAGGTTCTTTCTTTTAAATTGGTTTATACATTACAACCAATCAGTTGATTATATATTTGAAATATTTATTTTCTTTAAGAAATTTTTTCTTTTATATATATATATATAAATGTTTATTAAATTAACTAACTTGTAAAATGAAGTAAGTATAATAAATATGCATTATAAATGGAACTATAATAAGATTATAAGTTCATATTACCATTAAAGTATTATCCTAAAATTGTTTTTTAGTCATTTTTATCAAGACTAGAGATTAATAAAGGCTAGCATATATAATATATCTTTCTTATTAATTATTTTATACCTTATAGCCAACCGGTTGGTTACACATTTATAATATTTATTTTCAAAATTTTTTATTGTCATATATATTTATTAAATTATCTAAATTATAAAATAAAGTATATGCAACAAATATATTTAAAAATAAAATTATAATGAGACCAAAATTATGAGTTCATATTTCCTTGAAAGTGTTATCATTAAATTATTTCTAGTCCTTTTATCAAGATTAGATATTAATATAGCAGAAAGGCTATAGCTAGCACATAAAATATTTATTTTTTATGAAGGAATTAGTTGATATCACAAGGAAAATAGTTAGATGAGTAAATGTAGAGGTTCTTGCATGAGAACAAGTTTTTAAAACTAACCTACCATAATAATTCCATATCAAGATTTCATTGTAATGTTATATAAGTGATCATTTGAGTTATAATTTTTAAGTTATATTTCACAAAGAGATCACTATATTTTCATATTCTTTGGGATTAGACTAACCAATGGTAGCTAAATCGTAGTTATTAGGTATAACATGAAATACATAGAGAATCATCACCCTAAAGTAACTAGGAAGAATGTTTATTTTTAACTATTATTTATCTAATAAATCCTTGTAGAAAATAGGATAGCACTTTGAAATTAGTAGAAAATATCTCTAGAAGAAAACAATTGCTAACGGTTGAATAACTAATATGATTGATTCTAATAAAGTACTCATTGATACTTCATATCTAATTAGAATGTAATTATACGATGAAATAATTAAATTATACAAAAAAAATAATTCACTTATATGCTAAATCAACTTTCTAATTAGTTATTGCAACTTTTTAAATTTAAAAACTTATGACATCAGTAAAATCAATTTGAAAAGTAGAATTTAAGAGTGAAGAAACATAGGGAAAACTCACCATAATAGTGCAAGCAGTGAGTCCCGATTTCTCTCGTGGATCTATCTTGGAACAAAGTAAAACCATGGCCCCCGCGTACCAAGGAATGGCACAAAGAAACCACCCAATTATAAACCTGCATGAGATTCAAGAAGAAACAAATAAGGCATGCAAAGGATATTATATTAAGTAATCCAATGTGATCATAAAATGAAAATATGTTTTAAGTATACATGCATGCATGAGTTCTTAGCCAATAGTATGAAAAGTCAAAAGATGTAGCAAACCTCATCATACTAAAGACTTATGTAGAAGAAGCATAGCTAGAAACTTATATAAAGTTTATATGAAGCAGTGGTATATAAAGCTCAATGGGGTCGAGCACAATGTTAATTAATTGAAAAGAAATTTTGTAATTAATAGGTACCATTATATTATAAATATTTTACATCCATTAAAAAGAAACTAATCTTTTCTAATTTATTAATTTTTAATAGTAAACTGAATATTTTGATTTTAAACTTGTAATTGAAGTGACATATCATACATCTGTGTGATAGAAATTAATTGTTAAAAATTACGTAACATAATAAAAAAAAGATAAATAATGACAAAATGAAGTGCAAAGTATATCATAATTTAAAAAAAAAAGAAAAGGATTCATAAGTTTTGAAATTAGCAATATGGATAATCAAACAATAATACAATAAAATTTTAGACGACAATTTCAAGAATACATGCTTGTCCCTATTAATCATTTAAGTTCAATTTGAAATTTTTTTAAATTAAAATCAGGAAATGTCTTTTTTTTTTTAAAAAAAAGTGATTTGGTCTAGGTTGCTCTCTATGAGGTATCTTTTGGTTTATATTCAACATGTAAAAAAATTTTATTTAACAAAAGGGGCTTTTTCGACCTAATCGTTTTGCAAAAATTTCAAATTTTTTAACTTGTCCCGTTTGAACACTTAACTTGAAAAAAACTATAAACTTTTAGTCTAATTTTGTCAAAAAAATAGTACATTGATATTTTCTTTTAACAATTTTAATAGGTCTCACATTGATCCTAGCTGGCAACAAATAAAAGTTTATCAGTTTTAGTGTATAAAAATCGATAAATTAATTAATGAACTAATAGGTTTTTTAAAACAAAAATTATTAAATTAAATCAAACAGAAAGTTAAAATCGAATTAAAAAGTTAAAAGATTTAAAAATTTTGTACAGCTGAATAGCCATTTTAGTTGGCTATTAAGAGGAACTTCCTTTATGAGTAGTTTTTCTTTTGAACTCGTAATTTTGTTTGGGTAATATAAAGTTCCTTTTAGCTCATATACGGATGGTCGAAATATTATGTAGACTTAATTTGTTTGTTAGCCACGATTTCTACTAATCTACTAGTGAAGGTGGACGAGATTATACTTACAAAAACCAACCTATACCAATACCGCAACAAGGAAGGCTTGGCTTTGCTTGTACTAGTACGGGTCTTGCTTCTGCATAAACGTACCCTTGAAATCATAGGACGTAAAAATGAAGTTCATCAGATAAGCAACAATCGCGCATAAAAATAATCTATTTATATGTATATGAATGTTTTTGCATGCGTAACTTCAATTTCTATCCAACTTTTAGAACCGAAGACTACAAATGTGTTCGTTCGTTTATCTTTTAAAGCAAGTATAAAAAAAGGTCCTTGATGGACGACATAATAACGTAAATTATAACCCCATGATAAAACCACTGTTTACCTAAGAATTACTGGGAACTCTTATTTTGGTTAAGAGTAATTATGATTTAGCTAGATAGGCGAATGATTTCCATATGAAGTTAGTGGAAGAAGATTTCTTTTAATGATTAATTGGTTACAAGTTACCGTCTGATAAAGAAGATAAGAGAGTACCAACTCCTGGGTTGCCAATATTGATTTCATTGATCACTGTAGGAGGGTATGGTGCAGGCTGCTCGGGAGGGTAAACTGTGGGATGTTGAGGAGGGTAAACCGCCGGCGGAGGTGGAGGGTAAACTGGTGCAGGATGAGGAGGAAGGTAAGGATTTGGAGGAGCAGAGGCGTTGTTGTTGGGTGATAGTGGTGGTGGGAAACCCATGACCGGCTGCTGTGAATCAGCATCACCTTGAGACATGCCGTTACGAGGTAGTGAATGCGGTTGGTAATGGTGATCTGAAGTTCCTATGTGTTTTCCGTCTTCTGCACTCATTTACTGGCTTTGATTGGTTTGACAACTTGTACGATCAATGGTTCCTGGTTATGTCACATACATAATATATATATACAGAGCAGATTTGGGAGGTAAAGCAAAGAAAGGGAATTAAGGATCTGTCAGAGGGTAGGAATGGTTTAATTTGTCGTGATTCAATATCCTTTGGCCATTGTAAGTTTGTTAATTTTTATTGGAAATAGTCGTCCAGTTTCTTGTCATTTTCACCAGACATTGTCTGATCTGCAAGTTTTTACGAGGATCACCCGACAGCCTATGCGATTGTCCGATAGAAACTATGCTCGTTTTTTTGGTTTATAATCTTTAGTTGGGTTACAATGCAACTTTGAAACAAATATTTCCTTCCTTTATTTATCTTTAACTACTATCGAAAAGGTAAATTATAAATGAAGTTGTGCATCTTATTCTGCCTTACTGTTACGTAGCTATTAATAACAGTATTATTTGCTTGGATTCATGAGATTGGTTGACTTTGGCTTAGAGATACCTGCAAAACAAATAAAGACACGCCGGGGGTTGATTCCCGGTAGGCCCCTCCAACGCTTAAGTCAGTCTTTTTGTGAGGGTTTTGGTGGCTAGGAATTAAGAGAAAATCAAGGTTCTAATATCGTACCTGTATCATAGCAAAGTAGTACTTTATATAAGGAATAACTGCTAAGTTTAAGTCATTATTCATAAATGGACCGACCTGCTCACAGGTCGTTCCAGTCTGAACTTAGGTTTAGCACGATCGACCCGACCAAAATCAACACAAAATATCAAAACCAAACTTTTCTAGTTAGTAAATAAAAGTTGAAAACTAAATAGCATTAGTGCTCGGAGAATTGAATTTGAAATAATTTATTATAAAATAATTGCTAGAATATTGAATTCCGTTGCCTTGAGAAAAGAAATGTTAATAAGATTAGTTTAATAATTTATATTTTGTATTGATCAGGAGATTATTAATTTATACTAAAATGAGATAACGCCTCGTTGCTAACGAATCCTGTCCAAAATAGAAGTCCCAGAATGACTCCAAATCCTGTCATCGTATCAAATAAATAAATGCGTTAAATTGAAGTTCACAGTGAGTCTCCGTACCCTTGGCTTTTCAGCGACGTTGTTTGTGACGAAAATTTCACCATGTTTCAAATTTTTCCATTAACCAGAAAAGACTAGGATCCTCACTTTTCATTCTTAGCTGATCGTTCTGTAAACCCACTAGGCATTTTTATACAAATCAACTCAAACGCCAAATTACAAATATGCATTTTAGAAAATGTTCTTAGAAATTGTCTTCTTCATTATTGAATTACCACTTTCCTGGGGTTTTCTTCATCTTAAAAAACGGAAAGAAGTTCCTAATGTCGTTAAATATTATTTAAATGATAGAATAATTTTTTTTACATTATGACAAAAAAATTACATAAACAAATCTAATGATCTAAGAATTGTTTATAAGTGTTGCATTTTTTGTACTCTTAAAAGTTTTTTTTATCACAATTTATTTACTCATAACCTAAGGGAAGTGCACATATCACTAATAAATAATATCGTAACGAATAAAATGTTGATGTAACATGGAAGCTATAATGATTTAGAATATTCTCCTACTATTAATGTAGCACCCCACTCTCTCGAGACACGTACGCGACATTCTGAGTGATGTTCAAGTACGAGTTCCGCAAGGGTGGCATGCTAGAATGGTCAGACTCTCGAAAAACTTCGTACAATTTTTTTTTCACATTAAACATACACATATGCGGAAATCAATAATCAATTGGGCCCTTTCTTTTCATAAACTATTTCATTCAAGAGTGTTACTACACTCATTAATCAAACTTGTTTACAACATTTCCAAATTGGAAAGTTATTACATACAGAAACATATTCAAATACACATTATATAAAAATTGCAAAAATACACAAATAAGAAAGTATAAATGTAGAAGCCAACTGATCTCAACCTATATCTCTTACTCGAATGTAGTAGCTGTACTCCTGTTTGCCTAACGGGGTACTCTTTCGAGCCTGAAAAATAATTACAAATTCTGGGTGAGTTTTGCGAACTCAGTGAGTAACCATCATCGATGGTTCACTCAATTTGTGCATCACATCAATACACGTAACAATTTATTCACATCTTTGCATTTTCATGAATTATCACATTTCATTTTCAGGACAGTCATCATAATCATTTCAATCATATAAGGTACACATATCAAGTATAAATGCAGTGCACATGAGACCTACTTTCCATTTGTTACTTTGTTGTGACCGAGTGCCTAAACTATCCCGTATCCATTGTGGATACCGGGCTCATTGATAATTGTCTTGTATCTGTAGGAGATACCGAGCTCATTAAACGTTGAACTTGAGGCTCTGATGCGCATAACTAAGCTTAAAGCTCTTTTTCGATTTCATGCATTCATGTACTGGAATGCATCAGTCACATTTGCATATTCTCATTCGATTACATATTTTCAATCAGTCACATGATCTCATTTGCACATTCTCATCGGACCTTAGTTCGATATTCAGAGATCACATTTAGAAGCACTTCAATAATACATTCACATATCACAGTCATCGGACTTTCATTGTCTGGAATCAACACATCAATTCATATTCATTTATCATTCACAACACAATTTAAGAAAATAATAATTGAGCGAAACTGTCTAGGTTACTCACAGTACGCTCCAGATTAGCATTTGCTTCCAAGTTCTGAAAACTTCTGAATGTAGACGTTTATATTGCACATCATAATTATGCAATATACACGTTGCACACACATTAATAATTGCACAATTATAAGTATTCGCTTATCACACGTGTGGATATGGAATATGTACAATGCATGTTCATGACAATCCTGGGCATCTTTCCTTTATTTTCTTCACAAATCAATCCCATAGCAAGACTCGCCTTAAGTATAATTTATACTTAAGTTTATACCTCAATGAAACCATTGAAATCATAATCCATAACTCAATGAATCACTTTCAGATTTTTCCCCAAAAATTGGCTTTTGGGTCTACTGTTTTTTATTATTTAGATAATGAAAATAAAGTAATTTGGTTATACTCTCTTCTAGAAAATTGTTTCCTTATGTCTTATGTTTCTATTGACACTAAAATCATTCAATTTGGTTTAGTAATCTGAAAGTTATGCTCCAAATATTTTCGGACTGTTCTTATACTGAAACAGTATACTATGCACAACTTCCATCCAGAAATTGAACATCTTAGAGACTGAATTACAATTAGACTTCTTCAGATAATTTGTAAGCCTATATATCTAGTTTACTCCAAATTAAAAACTGTCTCATTTGAAATCCTACATATCCAAATATAATCAAAATACTGAAGTGTGTTCAGTAAAATATTCCTATTTACACTGTTCCAAAAAATTCCACATTTTCATTTGATCAATCTTTTTCAAATCAATTCCGAATGCTAGCAATTTTGGTGTAGATATATAATAATGTGTTAGGAATCTATTGGCTTAAGAATCAAGTCATTTGGAGGTATAGAGAAGAAGTTATAGTCAAAAGAAGCAAAATGGTTCAGCTTGCACAATGTTCTCGGGTGCAGAAAGTCACAGCTAATAATTTATGAAGCACAGTGTTTTGATGGGACAATTAAACATCACTCTTGCAATTAAACTCACAGGCGTGAGAGAGGAAAGTCACAGGGGTGCAGGAGTCACGGGCGTGGGAGAAACATGGGTGTGCAAGAGTCACTGGTGTGACAGATAAAGACAAAAATTGGGTGAGAGCACTAGTCAGACCCGTCCCACGTTTATCACTCAATCCCTCTCAATTCATTTTAGATGGCTATGATTTTTGGTGGAGAGGTAGAGCAATGTCTTAAGAGTCCAATGGTTAAGAATCAAGTCACTTGGATGTCTAGAGAAGAAGTTATGATCAAAAGAAGCAAGACTGTTCAGCATAGGAAAAACTTCAAATGCACGTTTGTGCTTATGCGCGACGGTGCATTTTCCCATTTATAAGCACGATGGTGCATTTTCTCTTAAATCCAAAAGTCACCATCGTGCACGTTTTCTTCTTCTTCTTCTTCACCGACTCTCTACTTCAAACCTCCATAACTTTTGATCCAGAACTCCAAAAATTACAAACTTTATATCAATGGAAAGCTAAAAGAAAGATCTACAACGTTCATGAAGACAATTTTTTCAAAATCTATCGAGATCAATACAGGTAATTCATGGAAGTTCAAATCAAGATTTAACCTCTCTTATCTCTTGATTCTCAACCAACTTCTCTAACATGTTTTCCTTCACTAAATCCAACACTTCAATTTTTATTTATAGTCTTTCTACTCCATTTCATTCAACTCATTCACCACAAATTCACAGTATCCCTAAGTATGCAAGTTTACTCAAAATTCTCAAAACCATTAAAAAAACAGATATCAGTTATTCAACTCTTCATGTTCTGCATTCACCATTCTCTGTATCTCAACTTTTGTACACATTCTCTATTTTTCTTCTCAACTTTCATTTATACACTCATTCCCATCTCAGGCCATCATTTTACAACTATTCTTCAACTCAAAAATCATTCTTTTGATCATCTCTAAAACACTCATATATTCACGTACACACATACATATACATTTATCCACAGTGAAAAGAAGCAGAGCATGTATAAGTATATCACCTTTTTATATAATAATTTTCTACATTAATCGCATACACCATTTCATTGCTCTTTCTAACTCCAAAGATCATTTTTACTATACCTGATCACTAATAACCATCAAATACTAAATAACACCATATCCATATTTTCCCATCCTATTTACACAGTGTTCATGAAAATGTACGTAAATTTCATGATCATGTCAATGATAGTAATTTCATCAAATTTATTTCGTAAATCCACAACTCTAAAGGATTTACTCAATACTTACTTGTTAAAAATTCCAAGATCTTCAACTATCCCAAAGCCCTAAACTCCACGAAATTCACATACACTACTGTATAAATTGACCAGCTTCGTTTTTTTCTTAGGGTAGAAGAGACAAATAGCAAGGTGGGAGTGGTGTGGGATAAGGAAAAGCAAAGAAATGTGTTGGAGGATATTTGATGAAAAACTCTGTGTATTGGAAGGAAACTTGAAGAAGGTGGCTACGAAGAAGGTAACTAGGACTGAGTATGTTGGGACCCGACCCCGGAGTCCCAACTATTCGGAACGGAACCACAATCGAGGACCTTTGGGCCCTCGGAACAAACAAGATATCTTACTTGCGGAAGCAACATTCATGCATATTAAAGCCATTAACGAAATCATTTAATGATGTTAAATCAATAATCCAAAATGTAATTTCATTATCACAAGTTTCATCAATCATACAATCCATGCTGAAACAAAATACATCGAAATGCTCAATAATGAGATGCTCAATGGACTATCCAAAATCAGACTAACTTAGTACCAAAAAGCCTCTAACTATTGAGGAGCGCTCGATGCC
>JANIPN010000004.1:38980394-38995888 GCA_027478595.1 Erythroxylum anguifugum
GTAAAGTGGTTTGCCAAATCCTAAGTGGGAGCTTAGGTAGAGGACGTAGGTCTTAGCACTGAACCTCTATAAAAACAGTGTTTGCCCTTCTTCTCTATACTCTTAATTTAATTTGATTAAATTTTTTGTGTGTATTAATTCCGTGTTTTTGTAGAACTCTGCGAAAAAGATTAAAGATCTATTCAACCCCCCCTTTTAGATCGTTTACATCTTCTGCATCGAGCTCCACTTCATGTATCTTCAAGAAACTAAGAAATTCATCAAGCTTTAATACGCTCAAGTTCTTAGCTTCTTACCTTCGGTCTCCATCTTTTCGGCAGGTTTCTGATAATCTTTCGAACATGATCTTGATTATCTTAAATTCTCCCAAGAGCTTTAAGTCCATTTACAATAGTTTGAAATCGTCCAAATATCTGATTGATAGACTCATCTTCCTTTATTTCGAACAGCTCATACTGGTGTACAAGAATGCTTATTTTGGACTCTTTTACCTGTTGGTGCCTTCGTGTGCAATGGATAGTGTATCTCACATCTCCTTCGCAGGGTCGCATCCATAAACTTTATCGTATTCACTTCTGCTTAGGGCACAACTTAGAAAGAACTTAGCCTTTGAATTTAACTATAATCTTGCTTTTTGATCAACTGACCATCTGGTACGTGGAATGGCATTCCCTTCATCATCCATCGGTGTATACGGTCCATTCTCAATCATCTCCCAAAGATTAATATGTGTAGATTCAATGAAGAGTCGTATCTTGTCTTTCCAGTAATGGTAATCTTCACCATTGAACGCAGGAAGTCTAGTGACGGAGGCGCCTTCAGCTATATAAACGTGTAATTTTACCATGGATCTTTATCCTCCCTTTGTAACGGTGGTTCTTGGACATCGTGTTCTTATACCAATTGAAGTAAATCACGCATTAGTATAGACTTTACGTTCAATATACAAAATGCACAAGAAGAGGGGTTAAATTGTGTATCCTTTTTGTGAATACAATCCCCTTTTATATTTCTTTGAAATCTTGCTTTTTCAAAGTTTATTAAGTAAGAATCACAATGTATTGCAATTAACTTCTATATACTTGTATAAAACAGTAGAAATTAAAAGTCGAGAGTTAGAGAGTAGACACAACGATTTTATCCTGGTTCACCCCAAACCGTGGGCTACGTCCAGTCCTCAGAACTCTTCTAAGATTTCACTATTCTTCTCAAATGTACAAGTATTCTTTTTCCACAGAGCCTCTTCAAGTCTCTTACACCAAGTATTGTTTCCGCTCACTTAGCCTCTTCAGGCTCTCAGCTTTTCTTCTTTCTTACAAGAAAGATATTGCGAGCTTTGTTACAGTAATGACAGCTCTAGTGTTTCGCACAACAAATACGGTGTTTTCTAAAGTTCAAAAACTTAATATCACTATCTCAAATCACTAACTGAATTCACTAACTTTTTTAGTCTTCGACTCCGACTTATATTTATAGCCTTCGTCTTCAACTGCTTCTTGATAACTGCTTCTTTCTTCTTGTTTCTTGATTCTTGTAAAAACCGTTATTCAGTTAAGTTATGTAACTAACTCAAACTGATTAACCGCTCGACGTAGTATCGAGTCTTCGTCTTAGTTTTTCTTCCATCTTCGTTTGCTTCCGTCTTAGTTTTGCTTCCGCTTCCGTCTTACTTTTGCTTCTGCTTCCATCTTAGTTTCTTCCATCTTACTTTTGCTTCTGCTTCCGTCTTAGTTTCTTCCGTCTTATTTTTGCTTCTGCTTCCGTCTTAGTTTGCTCCGTTTTACTTTTTCTTCCGCTTTCTTCTTAGTTTCTCCCGTCTTACTTTTGCTTCTGCTCCCGTCTTGCTTTTGCTTCCGCTTCCGTCTTAGTTTCCTTCTGATCAAAACAGTTCAACAATTTCTAATATTATTATTATTTGATTTTCACCAAAATTATTAGACGTGAAGTTATTTTGACTTAACGTTTGGGATATTATTTTTTTATTTAATTCAATTGATTACCAAGTGGATTTAATAGTGTATAATTGTTGGAATTTTTTATTGTTTTTAGTCATGTTTTTATTTGATTGGAGACATCCTTGATAATTTAAATGTGATAAGTAGAATTAGTGATTCATTTGGAGTTGTATGGGCTGCATTTTTTATGTTTGTCAGACAAATTTTAGTTGTTAAATATGTTCCCTTGTGCTAAACGTGTTTTTGATACTTGAGTTGAGTTGGTTCAATTTCTGGTTGGTTTTTTACATTTAATTTGTTAAATGTCTCGGATTATCTTGGATATGTCGAAATTACATGACTAAACTAAAATTTGAAACATGCTTGTTCATTTGTAAATATTAGGTTAGATTTATATTTTATTTATTTGATTTTTAGTTTTGAATTGAACATTAAAACAAATCCCCCCCCCCCCCCTCAAATTCTTTTTCTTAATATATATACTTAACTAAATTGATAGGTTTCGTTATTTATGATTATTTTGGTTTAGGATTCTTTATTATGTATGTTTAATCTCTTCTCAACTTGAAAAATAGTTTAGCTTAATGTCTTTTACACGAAATAACCATGTATTGGACATTACATATCTCTTACTATTTTTAACATTCAAAGAAGATCAAAATCATTCTAAAGAAGCAACTCACATCAAGAGATCCATATCATCACCCAGGGGATACCTTTCAAGGAGTTCTTTGTTACTTTTGTTTGTTATTTTTCAGTTCGATAATAAAAGAGTTCTATATTTATGATTTATATGTGTGTTCTTAATGCTAGTTAGTTACAAGTGAAAATTTAAACTTGATTTTAATGTGGGTAGACATTGTGGAAAGAACCTATATGAAAGTTGACCTAAGAACATATATTCAATGGTGTAATAGATATAGACCTACATGTTATGGCATTAGAGAAACCTTTTCTAAAGTTTTGAAATTTTTAGTACATTCTTAGGTAGAGATAACAATTAATTAATCAAGCAATAGATGGTTATATATCGACAAATGATAATTTCATTACACTAGGAAACTTTGTTAGTCCAAATAATATAATCTCTAAAGAAGTGAATCAATGGTACAAGATGATGCCAAGGGAAATCTAATAAATGTATTATTATTTAATTATTCTTGTTGATTACTTATTAGTTTGTCTTTGATTTATTAGTTTGATTTAGTTTTAGTTTCAATCAACTAATAATCGCTTTATTATTAATTAGATAATAGTAGTAATATTAGATGTAGTATTTATACCTTTTCTTATATAACCAACCTCCACTTATTATTGCACTAGTGTAAAAAATTATGTCCACTTGCCTATAGTCTTATACTAAAATATTAGAGATAACAAAATATCAATCAAGATTTATATATTAAGATTGACATTTAATAACATATCATGATCATACAAATATTCAAAATATTAAAGTAGTTTTGACTAACCGCTTCTTGTATTATTTTTTCATATAATTTTTTAATTAAACATAAATTTATTTTTTACTCCTTTTGAGTATAATAATGTTAGTTCTCCAATAGTGCTAATTGATTCTTTTAATGATATTTAAATTTCTTTTAAGTAGCATTTTACCTTAACTAAAGATTTTTTTCAAATCTATACTAACGAGAATGTTGAATCATTCTCCTTAAATAATTTATACGATTAATTTTATATTAATCACTTCATATAATTCATATTATGATCAATAATTAATAATTTATATGCTCTTAATTATGATAGATTTATAATGATTTCTATATAAAATACTTTAGAAATCTTAAGTTTAAATATCACTTATACATTCATTATGTACAAATGATATTCTATATATAATTTCATAATAGGTTAATTCAATAAACTTGTTTTCTAGTAAACATTCCAATTTAAAAATCTCTATAATTTAATTTATATGATTTATTTTTTCTTTATAACAAAGAAACATAAAGTAAGATAATCTTTTGCTTTATTAATGTTGAGTCTTAACATAATAACAATCAAGAATTAGACATAAATATAATATAGATGTCATTATTATAAATTCATTTGCATTATATATTAATTCAATCTACTTTTATCTTATTAATTAGATAATCAAAAAAATAATATAAAATAAAGAGTTCATTTGAGTAATTAAAAAAAACAGTTAGAGCAATCAACGGATTTCTTGTATATCAAAAACCAAAACTTTTCAATATAGGAAAAATCATAAAAGAAAAGAAAAGAGAACACTTTGTGCTGTAATTAAAGACCATCTTTTGTAACTTAAGGGGTGTGGTTGAGTAGCAGGGACTCATCTATTCTTAACCAAAGGTCAGGGGTTCGATCCTTGACTTTGGGTATGGAGCAGCCTTAAATCCTTGGGCCAGCTGTCCCATCCTGTGAGGTGTCTACAAACCAGCGAGGGGATTAATCACTAGGTCCGCCGGTGGATACCCTGGTCTAAGACAAAAAAAAAGACGGATCTTTTGTAAACCAACTGTTAATATTTGTTGTGAGTGTTCGTGGCTTTCAACTGTATTGATAAAGCTTTGGCGAGCGTCCCTAATGTCTGTTGACAAAAACAAAAGGGTGAATAGTTCAACCAAATGTGTAAAACCGTATATGGTAGTAATGTTACGTTTTAAAAGGAGAATCGTAGAATGACATCAATTGTAACTAAAGATAGACATATACCAGGGAGGAATCTAGTTCTGGGAACATGGCATGACAAAATCTGAAGAAGTCTTTTAGGATACAGTTACGGAAAACAAACAGGTACGATTAAGGAGTACTTTTACAATTCCTTTAATATAATTGTTTTCTCTGAATCCGATCCCATTATTTTCGTTCCTTGGACGACCAAAATCTAAATTGGATAACTCACTAACAATCCTATGTACTAACTAAAACATAGTGTAGTTGCTTGTCCTGTTTTAATCGAACATAGTGTAGTTGCTTGTCCTGTTTTAAGCGATACTCCTTCCAATCTTCAATAGTCCAATCTTCAGCGAACCATGTTTTAACTGACCAAATGAACATTAAATTTATGCGGCAAATGCCCATTTGTTTGACCACAATTTTAAGCAACAATAACACATTGCAATACCTGCAAAGTACTTCAGTATCTGCGAACCTCTAACGAAATGCATTTTTATATTGTTCCTCAGTACTAAGTTGATACATTAGGCGCCTTACTTTTGCTTAATTGTCACCCAATTGCAATGAGACACATACATCATCATCACAGCCATTTCTTAGCGAAGCGAGATTTTCAGACACAGCATTATCTGACAAGTGGATTTGATGCAGAGGGGACTGCCTGCTGAAACTTGGAATGAACTGGTGTTCAATACTGGGAGCCACTTCGATCCTATCTTCCAGATGAAATTCTGCTTGCATCAATGACCGTTTCATTTCTGAGTTGATGGGCTCCACGTCTAGTGGCACATGCTGAATTTGAAGACCAAGAGACTCAAATTTCTCTTCAACCTTGTCTCTATGTGGTGAGGAGTCCTCCATAGTTGAGCCAATAGCTGTTGCTGAGGCAGCTCTTTGCTCTTGTATTGCCACTATAAGCAGCACATTGGACACATAATTAACTACTTGAACAACAAGACTAGCGACACAGAGGGGGCTAAGAAAAGAGAATTATGGAAAGTAAATATCAAAACTAGATTAGAAACAATAATTTCAATAGGATCAACTTCTCTGGAGAAAAGCTATGGAGATAGTTCAACTTTGCAGCTAGATTAGAAACTTTGAACAGTTGCCAGAAAGCCGAACCCAGACCACCCTACTCTTTCATGAATAGTTCACCCTTCCATCTTCAATATTGGAGAAAGAACAGAACTACCATTATTAATCAAGAAAAATGAGAGAAAATTTTCGAAAAGAATGAAGAGACTGCATAGCTTTTGATGCATGACAACAAAATTGGATGATAAACTTTAAACACCCAGAAAGATATTCCAGCATGGTTTAACCCTCCATTATAACGGACTATTTAAATAAACTGCATCTTTGTGGAGGGCCAAATTTAATTATTTGAAGAGTAAGATCTTTTACTGTGTTAAGTCTTGATAAACTTTCTACTGCAGGTGGATTTACCTAGAAGCTACCGGTGGCTGCTATATCTAGCATCTCCTAGTCCTACCTTCTAATTTTATCCTACTCTTTGCTGAAAGTAAAAGGAAATCTACGGTCACGATCATTAAAGGGCCTAATAATAAGGACCAGTTGTACGTTGAATTCTAAAGTTTTGTTAGATCCGTCAGAATCTGAGGTTTGTTGTTCAAGTTATATTTTAGCGCATGGCTTGTTGAAATAAGCTTTTGGAAAGCAATAAAAACTTCCACCAGTTGAAGTTTTATTATTATAAAACTGACTTCCATATTTTCGCAAATGTCAATTAAAAAATATCTGATATGTACATGTCAAATTTGGTTATATTTATGCATATCTGATGATTTCCAAAGTCACTAAGCTTCTAATTAAAAAGACTATACACATGCTAGAGTTATTTTAATTTATATTTCAAGCTATCCATTGATTTTCTGAAATGGTGTATAATATTTAACTAACAAATATTTGCTGATAGCTATCAACTATCAGTCATTAGCTATAGAATAGAAGCTAATGTCAGCAGCTAACAACAAGGGAAGTGGTTTCTCAGAAGAAAGTTGGATAGACCTCTAGTTAATCAGGTCTGGTTAACTGATTTCCAAGGAAGTAAAGCACTTTTCAATAAGCCATTAATCTCATATCACTTCCAGATTGATATCAACCCCCTTCAGGTTTCTTAATTTTCTGGCATAGCATGAGGGCTTTCATGAGCTTATGCAGGACGGAATGAGCTCGAATGTGCAAGGGTTTGAGAGAATAAAATGTGAGAGGAGGCTTAGAATAATGAAGGATAAGCTAAAAACTTTCCACAAGGCTCTTATGGATAGCAAAAATCTGGACTTTAATTTGATCAAGAGGAAATTAGACTCTACACAAGCTAGTCTCTACCCAGATCCTGAGAATGAAAAGCTAAGAATTGAGGAAAGGCAAGCACAGGAGAATTATATCAGAGACTTGGATGCACATAACATTGAGACAAAAATCAAGGGTTCTTTGTAGCTACAACAAGGTGATAGATGCAATTCCTTCTTCAAAGCAATCCTGAGTAGAAGAAACCTCAATCAGATCCCATGCCTAACTAATGAATCTAGGGAAAGAGTATGGGGAGAAAATAATATCAAGAGAATGGCTTTCAGGTAAGGATTTCCTAGGCTCTAGCAATGGATGTGAGTTGTCTATGCAAACACCAAAGCATTCATTACCCCAACTATCACTCCTAATCAAGGTCACAACCTTACTAGGTCAATTGTTCTGGAAATGTGGATGAAGTGTTGAGGAACCTGGACCCTAACAAAGCCCTTGGTCCAGATGGGCTAAATGCGTACTTATTCAACAAACCTAGTAATGGACCAAGAACCAAGTCTATAAAGCTGTCCTAGAATTCTTTAATATTGAGATCCTTGTCAAGGAAATTAATCAAGCACACTTTTGTCTAGTTCCAAGGTTCCTAACCCAAGAAACCTGAAGCATTTTAGACTTATTTCATGCTGCAATACTCTACAAAATCATCTCTAGTATTCTGGTACAGAGGCTGAAAGAGGTGATAGGTTCTTTCACAAGCAAAACCCAAGGTACTTATATTGAAGGCAGAAGTATAATGTTCTTCTTGCTCAGGGGCTGTTTTCAAGGCTATCAAAGAAAAGGTTCAGGGAAGCTCTGTGCACTAAAAATTGACTTCAAAAAGGCTTTTGACTTGGTCAATTGAGACTTCCTGCTTCATTCCCTTGAAGCTGTGGGCTTCCGAGCTTAATACTGAACTGGAAAAGGTAACGTGTGACCACAGTCTCCTTCAGTGCATTGGTTAATGATGAACAAACTCATTGATTCAAAGAAAAAAGAGGGGTAAGGCAAAGTGACCTTTTATCCCCATATCTCAATCTGCATAGACGTGTTGCTAAGACTCACAGCATCCAACATAGAGGAGAATCCTTCTTTCAAGTTTCATAAAAAATGTCCGAGAATAAAGTGTTCAACCTTGCTTTGACAAATGATTTGCTGATGTTTTTGCAAAGCTGACTCTCAATTAATCATTACCATCTTCAGGTCCACTAACAAGTTCAGCAAACAATAGGAATTGAAGTCAATACTGATAAAAGCTTCCTTATGCTTTCCAGGATGCATTGTACCTCAGTGATCAGCTTGCTGCCTTGAAAGGTTTTAGAATTCTACAACCTCCTTTCATTCATTTAGGAGTTCCAACGACAACTGCAAGCCCCTCTTATAAAGAATGCAAGAAATTATTTGAGAAGACTGAGAGAAGGATAAGCCAATCGTGCAACAAGAGTCTTTCTTATGCTGGAAGACTCTAGTTGATCAAATCGATATTATGCAATCTGTACACCAATTGGTTATTTCATTTGGTCCTGCCCAAGAAAGTTGTCAAGGACATTGAGAGATGCTGAGGAACTTCTTGTGGAATGGTTATGACTACAAGAATTCAGGTTCTCAGGTAGCATGGAATGAGTTGTGCAAATCAGTAGGTCAAGGAGGACTTGGCCTCAGATTAATCCAAATCTCTAGTAAAATTTTCCTAGATAGAAGGATCTGGTAACTGATAAGGAAAATCTATGGTCTCAATGGATGCACACTTTTCACTTAAGAGAAGCTAGTTTCTAGGGTTTTAAACAAAATCAAAACATACCCTGGACCTTTCATCACATATTGATGCTCAGGGGAATACATTGCAAGGAGTTTGAAAGTTTAACTGGCAATGGCAAGCGAACTAGTTTATAGTTCGATAATTGGGAGTAATAAGGGTTCTTTACACTTCATCCCTAGTATCTTCCAACTTAGATACATGCTGAAGCCTAATGCTAGATGCCTGGTTCATCAGATTTAGGAGAATTGAATGATTAAAGGAAGCCATTCCTAGTTACCACCCAACAAAGGATAAGGGAGATAGGATAATTTGGTCCAAACATAACTCGGCTAAGTTCACAAATAAGTTTGCTTCTGAGCTGTTAAAGTCTCAAGTCCCTAAAGTCTCCTAGCATAGGGTCATACGGTTTACGAGATGTATCCCAAAAATTACGCTATTATGTAGCTTACAATGCTTTAGAGACTGAGCACATCTGCTAAGGTAAAGATTAGCTTGGCTATTAACCCACATTATAGCTTTGTAACCTTGAGCTAGAAACAAGAGATCATCTCTTCTTTTAGTGCACTTACACCAAAGAGATCTGGCTGAAAATTCAGGTGGCATGCAACTTCTCCTAGAATAAAACAGATTGGGACAGCATAATGTCTAGAGTTTCCAATGCTTCACTCCCAAAGGATGATAACTTACTTCTAATGCTTGCATTATGCACGATAGTTTATGAGATCTGGAAGAAAAGGAATCAAAGGAGGTTTAAGGGCAAACAATTTGATATTAGAACTTTCAACTCCCAACACCCTTTCTAGGATAAAGGAGCTGTTACTAAGCAATTTCAACAATGCAAAATTTTCCAGGATTGTAACCACTAGGTGGGGATTCAACTACCCAAATGTTATTTTGAGACCCTGCACTCAGTCTATCATGGTCCATAATTTACAGATTGTACACTATGGCCTCTAGGCTTCGTTATTTTGAATGTATCAAGACCCCAGTGAAATCACAGCTTGTTTCATCTCTTGGCTGAATTTATGTAATGCTTTGCCTACATTCTTTTTGGAATACAATTTATTTAATTTCCAAAAAAGCCAGTCTAAATCTGGTCGCACAAGAGGTGGCACTAAGCCTAGGCAAACATGTTAAAGGGCTGTGCACTTGCCATCAGCAATGCAAATAAAACAATCACAGTGTTATCGCATGAAAAATTCATCTTTCAGTTTCCATTATGCCTTGAGTTTAAGGCAGGTGGTACCCTGACTTCAACCATGTCAAAGATGATAAATAGTACATAAAATTCTCTTCCTATTTCAATCATCTTTTGAAATGATTTAATTTGTGACATATCAACAAGGAAGATATATCAATTAGTTTTGTTCTTGTTAATGTTTTATTGAACTTGTAGAATATCAAAGAATGACAGGGCTAGAATCAGGAGGAATTTATAAAAGCATCAAATGAAGACGATAACAAAAACTAGGCACATGATCAACTAGAAAAAGCACAAACCTTGAAGTCCTTCATTAGTTGTGATAAGATCAAGCTCAAGAAGATTCAGAAGACGACCAAGATCAACCCCACTAGTCCAATTCTCTGGAGGCTGGCCAACCTTCAGCTTAAGTCGTCCACGATTAGCAGTACCACCCCATATGATTCCAATAGGTTGTGGCTTTTCTCCATTCTCACTCTTCATTAAAATGAGGCTTCCACTATCTCCTTCAAGATCAAAAGTCTGTTGGTTCTCACCCACAACGAGATAATCGGTAAAGAAACAAATGCCTTTCTCATCATTATATTCAAGTGCAAAGGCTAATACAGTTCCTGTTGTCAAACCAGAACTTCTTCCGACCTTCATAACTTGCTTCCCAATAAGACTGCTTATTGGAGACTGCAAATCTACATTTTTGACATCACCGATCTCTCCTACACCTTTTATAGATGTAGTAACAGTGGACATGTCAAAATCATCAGCAAATGGAATAAATGCCCCATCTGCTCTCACAAATGTCTCTGTAAGGTAAAACAAATGGCAGCCAATAAATGTTGGGCTCAACGTTTGAGTTGAATAATACAACCATTAACCATTAAGGATTTGAATTCAAACATAATCTAATAAGAATATAACTAAACTAGATGAAGATAATCAATGACACAGCATAGCTAATGAAATATAGAGATGATTCAGGATGTTAACTGTATGTCACATCAATTGATACAGAGTTATTCAATGAATGGACTAAACTAGTAGAATATGAAAGAAAATAGTACAAACAAGAAGTTGGCGTGGTATGTATTAAATTGGCTACGAAATAACCTTGAAGAGATTCATCATGTGATGCCCTCATCTGACTATCTAAAAGTGTAATTATAGAACATTTATATGTGACGAACTAATAAGAGACTAGCCAATATAATATTCCATGTGAAAAGATCATGTTGAGAATACCCACATGTGAGTGTCCCATATCGGAGAAAGAGGAGAAAGAAGACTAACATATAAGCCTAGTAAGCTATTCCATCTATAGTCAATTGGTTTTAGGATGGAACTTCACTTGGGCTTGTGTGTGGTCTAACTTTCCTTTTCGTGTGAGTCCGTAGGCCTATTGCAAATTTAACATGGTATCAAAGCCAAAGAAGATCTTGGCCTACTATTTGCCCCAGAAGGGGGTCCGTTATTTAAGCAACTAGAGAAGGAATTGAAGTCTGCATGGAGCAAGTGACCCAGCATATTGTTTGCCCTAGAAGGGGGCCTATTTGACCTCAATCAAAAGTTCAGCCCTGATAAGGATTGTCTACGTACCTCTCCAGATTGCCTAAGTAAAAAAAGACTCACATGTGAGGGGGAGTGTTGAGAATACCCACATGTGAGTGTTCCACATTGGAGAAAGAGAGGAAAGAAAACTAACATATAAGCCTAGTGGGCTACTCCACCTATCAGTAATTGGTTTTAGGATGGAACCTCACTTGGGCTAGTATGTGGTCTCACTTTCCTCTTTGTGTAAGCTCATAGGCCCATTGCAAATTTAACAGATCCACATATTGAAATCACCACAACATGCACATGATGAGAGTTTTCTGTATCTAAATTAGCTAAACGTGGGCTTTGGAATTGTGAAACCATTGGACTAGGCTAGAGTCATATGTTATATTATTAGGTTCACAAGGATATTGTTGTGAAACTAGTTTAGACAACGCATACAATGTCATGTCTTTATCAGGACTTAAAAAAGAGATAAAAGGAGCAAGAAAAGGAGACACTTAGCTAGTAGGTTGGAACATCAATAATATAGGGCCCCTGCTCAAATTTTTTAATGATATAAATGATTACACTTAAACATAACGACCTCAAAATTGTTGAATGTGATAGCGCAACCATTGGATTGTATTCACAGTTTCAGCTTATGCAAAATCGTATCACACGTGAATTTATGACCACAAGAGTATTGAGTTATGATATGAACTCTTTACCAGGGTTTATTCCAGCAAAAATGCCATACCAAAGCTCATCTGTGATAAATGAAGTAGCCCTCTCAACAGCACCAAGATATACCCCAGGTCCAAGTGTTGGGGGCAAAGGATGAAACATTTTTTGGTTTGGATAATCCAAGTTGACAGCAACATGCCTATTAGTCAGAAAACCAACTTGTCGATTTCCAGTCTGGCTCCTCACAATAGAACTCAATGTTCCGTAAGTCTCTTGACTAGCTACCTACATGCACAAGCAACATATAATCTTTGATTTCCACTAACTATATATGATGCTTAATGTAGATAGTACATCATCTTGAACTTAGAATGCTGCTTTAACTAATGAAACATAGATGGGACTCCAATTCTTTTAACTATTCTATTATCAACTACATGGCCCAATAGCCTTTTGAGATTAGGTTTTGTTAGGAAATGAATATAGTAGACTAAAGTTGAAAAATAAAGCACAAAACAAAAAAGAAAAGAAACTCTTCCATTAATTCATTATGAAAAAATAAAGAGAAAAAAATTAAGCTAAATAAATGAAAGAAAATCTTCTAAGCATGTCAATAAATGAAGTTAAATGAAAAAGGAAGGACAATTTTAACTAGGAAAAACGTATCAAAAAGCACACAACAACCCCATCCCTCCCCCACGCCAATAAAAGGAAAAAGTAGATTTCCTTGCAATTAATATAATGATGTTGTTTTTATTGTAGCCAACAAGGAGAAATACCTGAGAACCAGAACCAATGCAAGGATCACCCCCACCCAAATCATCCACAAGCTCTATGTAAAACTGTTCTTTGGGGGTTGGCTCGGGTGCACCAAAATAGGAGAACTCAACCACATCTACATCACACCATACACCTCCAGGTCCCTGATTATAAAAATGTATGTGGATGGAATTGTAAATTCTTGAAAGGACTTTCTTTAGTGACAGTGGCACAACACCTAATTTCCTTTGCAACAAAAATCTAACTAGACATAGGTGACATCATTCCTCACCTCTAGAGCATTAGGCAGGCATTGGATGGGGCTGAGCCATTGCTTGTGAACTTTCCTAGCAACAAAAACAAGAATGGCTGGAATGTCTGTGAGCACACCTCGTTGTATGCGAAATCCCACTGCTGTGCAAAGACTGTAACATCGCAAGATCTTGCTGTGAAATGCCCTTATTGTCATCAGCTCGAGCAATGTGGTTGCCCGTTGCCCTTTAGGTAGACGACCTAGTGTTTCAGGTAGAACCCCTTTCTGCAGATTGGCAAAATAGTTAGCCCTCTCCTCAGCAGTATCTATTAAACGGCTGGAGGTAGGCCATGAGAAGTATGCAGCACTGTTTTCACAGTGCTGTCCACTTGACGCAAATGGCTGGAGAGTTGGGGGACTTAGGGACGGAAGACTGGGATGACTGTAAATGTTTCTTTCAGCATCCAAAGCCGATTCATCTGATGGTATTGAACCAGAGCAACGGACCCTCATATCTCAATGTAAAGAAAGACAATCTTTCAAATAACTGCAGAAATAGAAAGAAAGAATCAAGGAAAATCGTGGAGCCTTGAGAAATAAATAAGTGGAGGTATAGCTAAGAGGAATGAACGGAAAGAAAAGGAAGAAAAGCAGAAAGCGTAAATGAGAGGTCATTTAAGTGGCAGTATATGAACACGTTGATCATTTAGATCAAAAGAACTAAAGCTTGCATGGATCATTGAAGATCAGAAAAAAAGAATGACCTAAGAAGGCATCTACACCATGCAAGCAGAAATGAAGAGTAATAACAATAGTAAACAGCAGCAGAAGTGATCCTATTGTCAAGAAAATTTAGTTAAAGATTCTGTGAACTATACACACCTACACAGATAAAGAAAACTGATTTCTAGAGCATAGACCCCAGATTCTTCGGAAATCTTACCCAAAGTTTAGCTACTAAAGTGAAAAAGGTCGAATGTGGGAGGAAAATAAGAGAAGTTTGTCTAATGGAAATCATATTGCTTGCAGATTCCTAATCCAAACCTTCTTGCATTAATTTATTTCTATCAAAAATACTGTTCATTCTGTAACCCAAATTCAGTCTTGTCAACAATTTCCTTAACCAAAATTTGCTTTCATGCCCAAGTTGAATAAGAAACAAAGGCTAATCCAAAAGCGTAGGGTCTTATATTTACTTTAGAAAATGTGAAACCCACTAATCATGGCCAGAAAAGAAAAATGTTTCAGAACAAGAAAAATAGTAAAGAAAATCGTATAAAGCATGGAGTTTCAAAGTAACGGAACTTGTTTAATGTTGAAACACAAGCTAGTGCAGAAACCCTTTACCATAAAAGAAATAAAACTGGGGAACTCAAAATCAACTTTCCCATTTTGTTTCATGCTTATACGTATGTAAAAGTAGTCAAAATGAATATCTCATAGAAACAATTGTACCTTGGTCTGTTGGCGATAATTGCTTGCGGTTGATTCAATTTGATGCTATTTAACTGTTGAAGAAGTTAACACAGGTTTCAGTCTTCAAGTTGGTGTATGACGGTAGCTTTAAAGAATGCTCTAGCAAAGAGTAAACAACATAAAAGAAAAAAACTCAGAGATCCCAGAGCAGAAGAAGTTCGCTTTTGGTTTGGAAGAAATGTGAGAGTAAACTTACTACAAACAGAAAACGGTTATAAAAGAAGAAATGTAGAATAAACCAAGACAACGCACAGACTTGATTTTCCATGCATGCGCCATTTAAACAAGCAAGATCAACAGAGAAGAAAAGAAGTGAACAGTGGGATTTCGTAGTTAGGTTGAATTCAGGAGCCTCACAGCTTTAAAGGTGAGAGACTAATGAATGTAGTGGCAAATACCACTAACCATGGGAAGGTAAAGTTAAGGCATGCGTGCATTTTTCTATTTGATGTTAAACTAGCTAATGCATGCTTTAAAGGGAATATTTTTGAAAGCGAGAGTAGCTTGACTTGGTGGCAAGTGTCTTACTATGCTCGTAGCCCTGGACTTCACTTAATGCAGTCATCTACTCATTTTAACATAAATAACTTTATTAAAAAATATATTATTAGTTTTGGTTCGGTCGGATTTTGTTGGATCGGATTGTCATTGTTTTGATCAATGATCTTGCGTGATCTTGACTATCGAACACCTGCAAAACAAACAATGGCCGCTGGGGGTCGTTTCCCGGGAGACCCCTCCGACGCTCAAGTCAGTATTGTGGTAGGGTTTTGGCTACTGTAAACAGAGAAAAGTCGGGTTGTATTCTCGTACCTGAATCACGGTAGAATAATACCTTATATACCTGGAGTTGTCGCTAGGTTTAGGTCTTTACGTGAGTCGCTGTGTTTGCATAGGAGTCCTACTCCT
>JANIPN010000004.1:38999489-39018235 GCA_027478595.1 Erythroxylum anguifugum
CTGATAGACTTGTCTATTCTGCTTTTGGATGACTGTATCAGATTGTTAGTATGATAGTAAATTTACCGGTTGCTTGTGTTATATTGTTGTGATTTTAATTATTGCGATGCCATGAGGATTATTAGTAGAAATGTTCTGGTGGTGCATCTTTATCGTGGGATATTCGTCGGAGCGACCTTCGGGTTTCCCGTCGTGTACCCTACGATGAGGGGGCGCTACATAAAGAGTACTCAAGTCCCAAGGCATGTGGAGCCTTTATATTAGGTACAAAATTAGAATTCAAAATATTTCAAAGAACAAGATTAAAAAGGAAGAAAAAGTGATCTAATCCTACTCTTCAACAATGAAGATTATAATAAAGAATGTAAGAGGGGTCAACTTTCCTTATAAACAACGAGCTCTTAGTAATTATATTGATAATAATAACCTCTATATAGTGGGGCTTTTGGAAACTGAAGGAAATCACCGTCAATAAATGAAGTTTTTTAAAGGACAAATAGAAATCCTTTCAAACCATTAACATCACTTTAATGAGACGATAATACTACTCTATAATGTTAGTAAATTAGGTTCTAAGTTCCTTAATCATAAACCAAATGATACACTTGCTTGTTAAGATAAAACAAGAGATGGTGGAGATGTTTATAACATTTGCATATGCTTATAATCTAAGCTTTCTGAGGGTATCTTTATAGAAAAAATTATGGAAATCAAAGTTGTCATTAAAGGCCCTTAGATATTGCTTAGGGACTTTAATCATATGATGCATTGACATGAGGCTGAGGGCAACATCAACCTGAAAAGCCACTTAAATAAACTATTGGACTATGCAACTACTATCTAAGTAACTAATTTGAGAATTTAGAGAAATTTCTACACTTGGTCCAACAAGTAAAAAGGAAATAGGTTTATTATAGAAAAGATTAACAGAGCTGTGGTAAATAAATACTAGTTATCAATGTTTCCAAAAAGCATTGCCTACTTTAATGATCCTCTATTCTCCTACCATTCTCTAATATTGATTTAAGATCTCTTTTTGAAAACTCCAAAGGGTGACCCTTTTAATTTTAACAACTACTTAGTTGACAATGAAGGATTCCATGAATTAGTTTTAAAAGGCATTAATAAGGAATTTAAGGGGAACAAATCTTATATTTATACTAGGAAGCTCAATGCAGTGAAGGATGGGACGAAAGTGCTCAATTAGCAAAAGGTCAAATGTTCCCAAAAGTTGGTCAAAGATAAATTGGAAAATTTAAACTCCTTTTAATCCCAACTCTACCAATCTCCAGTTGATCCTCTAATCTAACATAAGGAAAAGGAAACACTTCAGGACTATGCTCAAGCCTTATTGATTAATAGCTTAATAACTCAATAGAGGTCAAGATTCCTTTAGATAAAAGATTGGGATGAACTCTAACTTCTTCCACAAAGCATTAATATTTAGAAGGAATAATAATATAATTATTTCACTAACAAATGAAGATAAGTTTACTTCTTTTTTTTTCTTTTTTTTCAGTAGGATCTTCATAAAGAAGGTTACATTTACTTCTCCAACTCCTTGGGTAATCCATCTTAGGGGAAATATTTTGTCCCTCTATTAAATTCAATCATCAAGGAAGAGCTCAAATAGCAATATGCTTCTTTACTAATTACTCCAATGTTTGAACAAGAAGTAGAAAAGACATTGTTCTCTCTTAACCCTCAAAAGGCCCAAGGATATGATGGCCTTAATGGTTTCTTTTATCATAAAATTTATACATCACTAAGAAAATAGTAACAGAAACCATTATGAAATTCTTTAGTAAAGGAAGGATGATGAAAGAGATTAACAAAACATTCGTTTACTTCGTTCCAAAGAGCCAAGCTCCAAACTCACTCAAAGAATACAAACTAACTATATGTTATAACATCATTTATAAAATAATTTCTAAGATCATTATGAATAGGTTGAAGCATATAATTCCTATGTTGATATTTCATAGGGAGCTATCATTAAAGGAAGAAGCATATGTGACAATATCTTTCTTGTAAAAAACCAGAACTCCTCTATTTGCATACTCGGGATCCCTATTACTTCAAGGAGGCCATCTTGTAAAGAGTTGCAACCACTATTAAATAAGATACATAAAAAGATACAAAAAGAATCTCACCCTGATTAAGGGAACCCAGCTTATTATCTAAGTTCTAAATAACATCCATTTATATCGGTCTTCCTACCTATGCTTCGTTAGTAATATTGCCAAAGCTATATATGGAAAAGTTACTCAAGAACTGATTCTTACGGCTACAGGAAGAGTTATGACTAAAGTTAAGTGGAATAAAATAAATTTACCAAAAGAAGAAGGTGCCCTGGGAACTGAAGCTTACTAAAAAGTTGTTCTAATAAAAAGGTCGTGGAGATTACTAAAGATAAGCAATTAGTTGATTACAATAGAGCCGTACATATTACCGAAAGAATGGAAACATTTGGAACGTATAATCCAAAACCTGCTTAAGACTAACTTGAGATGATTGGATAGTTTTCATAAGCTATCTAGCTCATGGAGGGCAATCATAGAAAATTTCAAAATTAGAAGATATAAAAGGAGTGTTTAAGAATTCAAGGGGTGTGGTTGAGTGGCAGAGACTCATTCATCCTTAACCAAAGGTCAGTGGTTCGATCTTTGACTTTGGGTATAAAGCAGCCTTGAATCCTTGGGCCAGCTGTTCCACCCTGTGAGGTGCCTACAAACCAATGAGGGAATTAGTCACTGGATCTGCCGGTGAATACCCTGGCCTAAGACAAAAAAAAAGGAGTGTTTAAAGAGGGAACTATAATAAAATAATAATAATATATGTTCTATTATTATAAATTATTGAAATGTTATTAATGTATCTATTGCGAAGAAAGTAAATAACATTTTACAACGAATTTAAAATTATAAAATAAAAACTAAAAATATCAATAAAAAACGGGTAAACCATCTTGCGTCTCTGTGGGATAGTCACTGTATGACGCAAAAGTCGTAAATATCCTCCTCATATGGCGGGAAGACGGCAGAGAACAAAATCCCTAAACGAAATCCATTTAATCACTGCTCTCCTTCTTCTTTCTCACTCTTCTAATTCAACAAAAAAGAAAAAGCAAGGAATGGAAGAAATCGAAACCTTAGGCATATTCGAAGAGATCGACGCTCTCATCTCTGATAAACTCCAAGCGGTACTAATTTCTACTTTTTTTTTCATTGTTTGTGATTTACAGAAATATGCATTTGGGATTGATTGTGTTATGGCTATAGAAATACAATACAATAATAATAGTCCCAAAGTTTGATCCTTTTTGGACTTAGACGCTCAACACTTGGTTTAAGTGCGTGCTATTGGCTATTGCTATTGCTATTGCACTTGAGCTTGAGCTAGCTTCATGTTCAGTATAATTGCTTATCATGTTTTCAGGTGTCATACAAATGGCTGAGTCGAAATTTTTTAGTGTCCTCAAATGCTGCGAAGCGGTAATTTTTGCATCACTAGTTCATACATTTGGTTAAAGGGTTTACAATCCTCAACTAGTGTGTTGCTGTGCTTAGGTTGCTTCAGGAGTTCGTTGAGACACGTGGCAGTGGGTTGGAAGTAGTTTATACATTGTCTGGCTGGCTGAAGAGCAGTCCTACTAGTTACCACATAAAGCTTGTGTCTGGTCCCAAACTTGAAGGTTGGATATTTTTATTCAAGTGCCTGATACTTCCAATAGCCAATAATAATTTGTTAATTTCACTTGCAGGTTAGAGAGGGACTTCTAAAATTTTAGAAGTCATTTAAGAATTATGGCTTTGATCATTCTTTTCTGATCCTTCTTCTGGACTCCTTCAAACGAAAATTTCTTTTAGATCCTTTCTTATTTGATAGATAATTTGATTTGTAATAACTTTTATGTGGATATTTTGACGCAATGAATTGAATAGCAATATAAGCATCTTTTCTGAATTTGCTGCAGGTGCTAAACAAGAATTTGATGGAAATTGCTCAGTTCAGGTCTACAGTGTGCAAACCTCTATTCCAAAAGACCCTGCAGCACTTTGGAATACCGAATTTGTACAAACAGAAGAGTTATTTAAACAGCCTGCAGCTTTTGATAATTGTTTGAGAGATAACAGGTAGCCTATGTCTTTCCTGTGCATTTTATGTTATTTATCTTCCTTCTCGATATTAATCAAGTTTTGCTTCATTATTAATTAAACTTGGTCATTGTTCTGTAGTTGTCACCAAAGTAACAGTGAGACTGTAGTTGTTCAATCTGCTTCCAATGCATTCTTTACTTTGTGAAAGCTGATGATTTGAATGTGATTTTCTTCATCAAAAAACTTTTCATGTAATGGCCATACCTGTGAATTGGATTGACAGATGAAATTGTAAATTTAGTCCATCCTTTCCCAGTGTAAAATTAGCTTGAAAGGTTGATCAGTTATTGCTTCTTTGCCTGTAATGTTTGTTCTGTTTTTGCCATGCGGAGGGCTACTAAGAAACGATCGATTTTTTTTTCTTTCCTTCCCAGGACACCAATCGCTTTTTGTTCGAGTTGTCAATACAATAACCCTAAAATAATATTTGCTAAGTGGCAACCTGGACCCTAAGCTTTTAGTATGTACAATTGTCTTAAAGATGCCTGTTAGCAATATCAAATTGAAGTTCTGAAACTTCCCCAAATGGCCGTTTTTACCAAATATTTATGTTTTTTGTGAAGAAGAGAATATATTCCTTTTGAGAATACTCAAAATAACAGTTGCAACGAATACTTATGCTACAGGGTTCTGAGAGGTGGTCCGACAGGAACCAAATTCTGGAGTTAAAACTCTGAAATAACTGGATCCTTAAGAGTTATTTTGATGGATTTGCTTTTCTGTTGTCCATTTAAAGTCCAAAAGAGAGGCCTAGATAAACCAAAGGTCTTAACTGCTTAATGATTATTAGATGCAAGTTGATTTTAAAATGGCAGTAGATGCACCAAGGAGTGAAATATATGATATGTGCAATGGAATGCCAGGTCACTTAGTATTACTATAAAGATGGTCAAGTTGACTTTGATTATGACTAAAATGTTGCCATTGTAAACAGTGTTCTTGATTTTACTCGCATGTTCTCACACAACCTCATTCACATTCGAATACTGTGTTGCCTCTTTAAAGCTGTGAAGTGAAGTTCTTCCCTTCAAAATCAAGATGAAAGTTGACTCATTTATGTTTTTCGCCAGTTCCATCTAGATGTTCTGCATGTTCTTTTAACTTTTGTAGTCTTCGGTAATGCTTATCAATATAAAATCAAGATTAAAGTCGACTCACGTATGTTTTTTGCCAGTTCCATCTAGATGTTCTGCATCTTCTTTTAACTTTTGTGGTCTTGGGCAAGGTTTATCAATATTAGGTGGCACAGCAGACTTGAACCTTTTCTTCTCAATAAGATCCTTCATATTAGCTCAGGGAAATTAACTCGTTCATATGCATTTTACTCGTCAAGCTCTGGGGTGTACTTTATGTTAAACAAAATGGTCCATTCCTTGAATTGTGCTCTTGCTTGGATCTTTATGCAGTGGAAAAGTGTTTCATTTAAGCTAGTCATTTTCAGATTAGCAGATGTTGGTTACTTTATCCTTATGATTTCAGTCATCTTTCATCAGGTTCTGTGGGGTTATTAATTCCTTCGTGAAGCGAAATGTTGAAACAACTCCTAGTAGCATTGCAACTGCACAACCAAAAATTTTGGGATTGCCAGGTCCATCCAAGAATTCTTATGAACATGGAATTGTCGCTGTGCCACCTCCTCAACAAACTATTGTTAAGCAGTCAAGCTCTGAGGTTTGTCTACAACTGCCACATCTGGTTAAAGCTGTTGCATTGTAACTAATGTAATCACAAATCATGATCAGGCCTTGAAGCCTCATGCAGATAAAGAAAAAGTTCCCTCTTTGATTACCAATGCAAAAAAAGGTCCTGGTGATAAAAGCACCTCGGGTAACGACAGTTCATTAGCATATTTGTGGGCCAATGCATCTACGAAGTCAAAACCTGATAGTGAACCAGCA
Organism: Erythroxylum anguifugum; assembly: GCA_027478595.1. Lineage (NCBI taxonomy): Eukaryota > Viridiplantae > Streptophyta > Magnoliopsida > Malpighiales > Erythroxylaceae > Erythroxylum > Erythroxylum anguifugum. The sequence continues at coordinate 39,005,548 of JANIPN010000004.1, forward strand.
AACAACAATTACAACCCAAAGTTTACTGGTTAGCATCTGTTCTTGTACTCAAATCTAAAACATTTCACTACTTAGCGTTCTGTCTATCTATTTTACAAGTTAACTTCTATTCAATGGTCTATAAATTTGTTTTTATCAAAGTGTTTCATTTTAAATTTGATTCGCTAAATCTGAACGAGGTTAGATGGTTCAGAAACTAAAGTTGATGCTAAGAAGATCATAGCGGATATTGGAAGTGATGGTGAGAATCAAGATGTGAAGTTTATACGCACTGCAAATGGTGGATGTTATAGGAAAAGACGGATGGTCCTTGATTATTCAGATGATGAGTTTGAAAATGCAGTCAGTCTGGCTTCACCTGAAATGTCAAAGAAACAAATCAATGAAACTTTTATTTCGGGCAAACCCAATTTTAATGAACCAAAAGGAGATGACCTGAAGATCAAGAAAGAGAATCCAATTGTTAGAGCATCTAATCAACTTGTAAGACAAGATTCTACCTCTGTCAGCAAAGGTATCAGCTCTAGTACTTCTTCAGAGAAGATTCGTCAATGTACTACTGGAGATGACGTGGAAGAGAATGTGTCTGGTAATATTGCCTCCAATTCTCCCAAAAGGAGAAAAGTATTGAAGACACGGATTGATGAGCGTGGCAGAGAAGGTGCACCCGTGTTCCTTTTTTTTTTAAGCTTCTGAAATTCCTTCATGGAACGTTTCTGCTTTAATCTGTTATTTTCTTCTTTTCTTTGTCTCTTTTTAGGTTCTTTGTAGGCTAATTTATATTTTCTAAACACTGTTCCCAGTCTTTTGTCAAAAGAATAGTTTTTTTAATCACAGTTTTTAAGGCTTAAGTAATACCATCCAAGTTAACTTGTTAAGGTTTTGGAACATCTTTACTAGATATTTTGAAATGGTGAAGGTTAATAAGTAAAAGTTCATGCGCTTTTCTTCGTTGTAGTATTCAGCTAGTATAATAGTTTTTGCCTGTTGCAGTAACTGAGGTGGTTTGGGAGGGGAAGGAGAGTGAAATGAAGAAAGCTGAAAGTAATATGGCAAAGGATGCAGAAACTGCCATAGTAAAGAATGCTGAAATAAATGCAGTCACTAACACTGTCAAAAACAGGTTAGCGTCATTGCTTGTTGATCTTTCGTTTAACGCTACTATCTTTACTGCCCAGTCATATGGTACTTTTTGAATATAATGCTTTTATGGTAAATGTTAGTGGCGAGATTATATCATGAGAATTATTATTTATAATAAAGGATTTCATTTCAAATACTGCTTCCCTAAGTATCCGTGCTTTTTGCTCCTTTCTGCATCTGCCAAATTCCATCAATAACTTAACAAACTTGGGATCAAAGATATGCAATTTCAATGTAGACAACAGATGGATAAAGACTGCTGTGACATGAGATGTCAGGTAAGAGAAACAAAGAGAGACAAAGGTGGAAGAGGTTTAAGAGGAGAAATTGTTAGAAATGAATGCTTCTTCGATATTCTTTTCCACTGACTTTTGTAGATAGGGTATTGCTGGATAACAATTGCTGTGGCATGAAATGTCGGGTGAGAGAAACAACAGGAGACAGGTGGACGAGGTTTAAGAGGAGAAATTGTTACAGATGAATGGTTATTTGATACTCTTTTCTGTTAACTATTGTAGATATGGTATCGCACATGTATTACATGCTATGACTTCTGGCAAGCCAGAACATTGTGGCTGACCCTTTATGATATAGCTCTGCTATTACGTGGATGCATCTTTCAAACTGCTTAGCAACTGACCACTGATGTTCATATGACCAGGCCACCTGCAACCAAGAAGTCACCCGCAGTTGGAAGCACCGCATCAACTAATGCAGGAGGCAAAGCAGTAAACAAGGGAGGAAATAAGAACCCTAAACAAGGAAATATTTTGTCGTTTTTTAAGCGTGTTTAAGGGAATTTATAAAGATGGAAATGTAATCATGTGGTTTATTAGCTTTTTGCTTTTCAGGTTTTCAGGATTGATTTAGCTTGTGGACCAGGTTTCTTGTTCATCTTATTCTATTCAAAATTTTGAAGTTACATAGTCCATTGTGCTCTTTGCTTCACAAAGTGTACTTTCCACTTTTTTTTTTAGCTCAACGAAGGCTAACCGTTGGAGTCTGCATCTTTCCGTGATTATCCTTTTAAGATCAGGTTGATATATTTTAACTTTCAGGTCAACAGACTTCTTTTTTTGGGTTTTGGGCTCTTTCCATTCTTTTCTTCTGCTGCACATTGGATGACTTTGTTCGAGTCCTGGAAAGCAAACGAAAATAGATTATTGTCGTTACGGAGCTAATTAATTTGCAATCAAGTGGAACATTTTTCCTTTTAATTTCAAGTATTCATGCACACCTATGTTTATAGCCTGGCTTAACTCGGTCTGGACAATTTTTTATTTTTAAAATTCTAAGTGCAAGGCACGATATCGTTTTCAACAAAATGACACTCATCTAAGCTTTTACTCAGCCTGGCTATTTTTTAAGTTTTAAAATGTAAAAAATAAAATGAGAAAAAATAAGATTTATTAACAGGGCTTATCAAAGGTTAAGAACAGCCCTGATACTAGTGAATTACGCGCCTGGAATTATGATGGTTCATGGGACGCACTATCAACTGTTGCTTGATGGTCAAACGTCAGCAGTCCGCACTTCTTGTCCAGTAAATGAAATTTCAGTCAAGCACGCTTTCCAAATAACCAACCAACACCTCAGGCGCTCAGTCTAACCTAATTTCAAAACCTCTACGAACAAAGGTTTTAGGATACTTTCAATTTTGCTAAGAAAGAATTCTCTCGCTGTACTTGAATTAATCATGGCTAAAGAAAAATAGGCATAGTAAGAAAAAGGCAAGCAATTGAATAATCCAAGTTATCGGAATTAATATACATTATTTACAATTATTCATGCCCATGGATGGTGCAAATTGGTCTGCTTTTCAGGAGTCACGGATCAAATTGGTTGGTTCACTCATAACATACTTCGGTAATTCATATTTTGCACCTGCCAATCATGAATGTGTCATAGGATGATCAATATGGCTGTCATACAAGGCATAATTACCAAAATTTATCATCCAAAAGGTAAAAGAAATTCAAGGGCTCAGACATATTACAGAATTTTCTATAGAATGTAGGCCTTAAGTGAATTATGTCAAAAACAATTAGAAAAGCACTGTTTACCTCTCTCATCGTAGCATACTGTCAAATCAGCATTCTGAACAATTACACCAGCACTGTCCACAATGGCTTGAGCAAGGGCAATGTCAGCTTCAGCAGCAGCTCGGAGTGCATCCCAAATCTCTGAACTCCAGAAAGTCATATTTGCCTTGAGAATTTCAATATAAGCATCGACTTTTTCATCAAGTTTGGTAATCATGTTATAACAGAGATTTGGATAAATTGCTCAGCCAATCAGATTAGAATACACTGTTGATTTTGGTCATATGAATATTGTGAGTCCGAGAAAGAAGTTAATTACAATATGAAGTTAAAAATATAGTGATTCCTCCTTTATAACTCAAACTACTGTCATTTCTCAGCTATACTCCACTTGCACAATAAGGTCAAGCTGGGATCACAATTTTGTCCAGTTTGATCATAGTTTTTTCCACAGCATTTTCCATTCTTCAAGACTGCCCAGAATCCTCCAAAAAACGTACAGAAAAACTAAATATCTCATCATATTGCAGCCATCCACTAGAATGGAATTGCCAGAAGTTCTGTTAAACCGCTATGACGCACTAATCTTATAACTAGCATTAATTTATTATACATATTCAAATGCTGTACTCTGCAATATATTACGGCCAGAAATGTTTCTGATAATGAAATAAAGACACTGTTCTAATTTCAATCACAATTTGTCAGTCAAATAACACTACTGGGGAGTCCTTTCATACATCCTAATGAGGTTTCACACTTAACAATCAGAAAGATGAGCTTGCATCAAGAGATTAAAAAAGAAAAAAAGTGATGTAAGTAAATAACATCAGCTTGCATCCAAGATAGATTTAAGTAGTCTTCTATTTTCCAAATTATAAGAGCAAGCTTATATGGCAGCTACAACAGAGGGCATAAACAAAGCTCTACCATGCTATCTACAATAGCTAAAATAGTCTTGCCAGCTAGATTCCTCTCTAAATAGAACAATCTAAACCAAAATAGAAGTTCCTTTTGTCTGTACAGTTAGTCATTCTCAATCACCCAACTCAAAATTACAATGGATGTGATACTTCATCCAGATCCCATATGAAAGGCTTATCTGTAAAAGTATTCTATCAATTACGTTCATAGAGACACTAGAAAATCTTCCCACCTTCCAGTCTATCCAATGACATTTTCCTGTTAATTAGTTCTACAAAGATATTGTTAGCCACATTTATGCCACTGTTAGTATACTATTCACTTTATCGCTTCTACATTTAAATTTGTATTCTGAAACAAAACAAATTATATAAGCTTCTTCCACTTCATCATTTTGATAATGTTAATAGGTAAAAAGTAGTGTACAGGAATCTTTACATTAATGACAAAAAAAGGAAGCAATGGACACTCGACCATATAAATCTCAAAGTAAATTGTCCTATATGTTCATTTTGTGCATCATAAATGCAAAACTTCACCCTGAGTCTTTCCTTTCAAAATTTGTAAGCTTTCTCCTATTGGTTCTCTGAAAAAAAAAAGGCTTAGAGTTGCAATATGAACACACAGGAACTTGTTTCCAAAAGTCCAATGGGTACGACCAGGCACCAGAACTTCCATTTGGTTCTGCCTCGTCATCCATTTAAAAGGTTAAATAACATACGTTTATACATAGGTAGCTCAGTTTCCCTTCACTTGCTTATCAATTCTCTGAATATCACTTATTTCTGCTACTATTTGACTAAATAGAACTGACTTTGTTTACCAAAAGAAAACAAAATTAGCCTACTTTGACCAGAATATCATTATAAAATCTTATTAACGTAATAGAACAAGCAATCACTAGTATCAATGGCATGAAGTTTAGATTTGTTAATGACCAGAATATCATTAATTAATCCTTTTCCGGAACTGTTATTAACCACTGACCAACCATGCTGCTTGTTTAGTTTAAAAGCATATACGATCATTTAATATCTCTAAGATCCTGTAATCAACTGCTCCCCATGTTCAAAAAACAATGATAAATTAGGTATTACAAAAAAAATAAACTACCTTTCCTTCCACCATAATGAGGAGCAGTATCCCAAAACTCGTCACGCATTTGTATAAGCTCTGTCTTTGATATAGGCTGAGGATGCTTCCATGGTTTTGGCTTTCTTATCTTCTTTGCACTTACTATCATAATCATAAGTTACAAGTATTTCAAACTCCAGAAGTTGGTAAGAAAAGATAAACAATGATGAAGGTTATTCCTGCTAATATATTTGCTAGCTACAGCTATAAACCTAAGCTAAGAAAATGAACATACAAAATTAAATCACAAATTGCAACATTCTACCTATGCTTCAAAATAATCATCAGGACGAGAATTTGGATGCCAAGCATGAAAGAAATTGAACATCTCTAACGTACACACTCAAAATTTTCACCCTATGATTTTCTATAAAATGTAACAAACAAGTACCCACCAAACATATGATGTAATAAAAAGCCCATGAACCATTACAACTTTAGCTTGATGGAAGGGAGGTAGGAGCACATTCCATTTAATAGGGCTTAAATCCTGATAGATATAAAAACTGACGGCTGTTTGACTATATATGTCTATATATTAACAATTACCAATATAAAAAAAGGAAAACATAGAGCGTATGACAACATGCCGGTACATTTTGACCATAATATCGAGATCAACAAGATTTCACATGCTCTACATAGATCTTCTTTCTGAACCCCTCTCAAAAAATGCTTGGTTTGGCAATAACATCATATCAAGTATACAACATCATTTAAGATTATCATTGTGTTACAGATTATCAATTAATGTACAGATATTTTTGGAGATTATAGCTTGATCTTAGGAAGATTGATTGTATGGATTGACATTATTTCACTACTGTTAGACCCCTAAGTCTAGACTGCGGGAATGTGCGAGTATTGGCGAGCCTTGGCCAATGCTTGGCACGTAAGTCGGCACGAGGAAGGCGTGTTGACGAGGAACAAGGTGAAGTCTTGCGAGTTGGCGAGCAAAACCCAAGGAACTTGCGAAGTAGGCGAGGGATGCGGGAAGTATCGGCGTAGATCTCGATAGTAGGCGAGATTCGATACGCGTGGGCACGCATAGGTGCGCATTGGTGGAAATCTTCGACGAGATGTGAGATTCGGATGCGAGGCCACGCAGAGTTGGAAAACTAAGTCATGCGAGACTCGAGAGTGCTCGAGAAGGCGCAAAGGTATATAAGACCCCGCGAGGATGTGCGAAGGCATATGAGCGCGACGAGACGCTTAAGCACTTGACTTCGGTGAGGCAGGTCGAAGATATGTAAATTGTGCGAGGTTTTATGCTAACTCAGTTTGTGACTTGTACCTAGTCATAGAGCGACGAGACGACACCATGAGTGAGCTTAATCATGGAAGATGGACTTGTCCATGGATGTGCATTGATGGACTTATGTGCAGATAGGCCGTGGTGAAGACACATCAGGAATGACGTGGCAACTGTGGATGATGTGGCACATGATGATGTGGCGGATAAGATCACGAGTGGATGAACATCATCTTTAAGAGATAAAGATCAAGTGGAAGGATCATCTGAAGATAGAGGAGATCTTTGTGGATAAGGATAATCTTTCCTAGATAGGGTGTAATCTTTTAAATGTGATGTAACTTAATCCTATGAGATAAGATAGGATAAGATTGTGATCTTAGCTAGTAGAGTTCTAGTAGGACTCTTAGTCATCTAGAAAAGCCTATAAATTGCTCATTAGTGTTGAAACCTATTCAGTATTCACTCTTGGAAAGAAATCACTCAGAGGAGAGAGCTTTGAGAGTTGAGAGCTTTTTGGGGAGAGTTCTCATTGTAAGGGCTTCGAGTAGGGAGTTCTTTGGGTGCTTCGAATAGGAGGTACTCGTGTCTTTTGTTAACATTTTGTTGAGAGTTAATGAAAGAGGTAGCTTCAGCTACATTTAAAAATCTCTTGTTGCTTTCTTTACTCCATTACACTTGTGTTCTTTTTATGTGTGAGGGAAACACTTAAACACTTGTGTGCGCGTGAGGTGTTCGAGGGCTAACGGAATTATTTGGCAACATTCACGTGAGAAGGCTGAATCTTGCTTAAGCGGACTTAAGTGGGATTGCCGCACAAAGGTGGACGCGACTTGCGGTAGGAGTTCGGGTTCAAGGAAAGCCTTTGTGACAACTAGTATCAGAGCCAATCTAGAGTGATGGCTGGTGGAAGTAATCTGACGGAATGGGTTACTAGAATAGAGGCAATTCTTGAGTCTCTAGCCCCAACAGATGAGGGTGTTGTTTCTTTGTTGGAACGTATAGCAGCCTTGGAGAGGGAGCTTCAAGCTACTATGAGAGCGCTGGAGGAACAGACGAGAGCTCGTGAGGAGATGAGCTATGATCTGTTGGTGCTCAAGCGTGCGATGGCAAAGCACGAGACAGATGTCCGAGTGGAAAGCACTATGGTGAAGGTGCAAGAGCCACAAGTTTTCGATGGTAAACGAAATGCCAAGAAGCTCGAAAATTTTCTGTGGGATATAGAGCAGTACTTTGCAGCGGCAAAGGTGGCGGATTCGGAGAGGGTGTCGATCATAGCAATGTACCTGGTGGGTGATGCGAAGCTGTGGTGGAGAACGAGAACCTCCAACGACATCAGTGTGGGTAGACATTCCATCGACACTTGGGAGGAGATGAAGAAGGAGCTAACGGATTAGTTCCTACCCAACAACACTTCATTACTCGCGAGGGAAGTTTTGAAGGGGTTGAAGTAAGACAGCTCGATGAGGGAGTATGTGAGGAAGTTCACATCGGTGATGTTGGACGTGCGGAACAAATCGGAGGAAGACAAGTTGTTCAACTTCATTAGTGGCTTGCAAGGTTGGGCACAAATGGAGCTTTGGAGGCAGAACGTGAAAGACCTCCCTAGCGTAATAGCGGCGACAGATGCCTTGGTGGATTTCCAATTGCCACCACCTATTCTAACCCGCAGAGAGAGTAAGAAAAATGGTAGAACCCAAGATGGCAAGGAAAAAGGCAAAGAGAAGGTGAGAGAATCTTCTCAACATAAGAAGAAGCAATCGAAGGGGAAGGTTGCATGCTTCATCTGTGAGGAGCTGCATTTTGCTCGAGAATGCCCGAGGAGGAAAAAGGGCGAGGAGCAAGTGAACTCCGTAGTCGGGGAGCGATGAAGATGACTTAGGAGAAGGAGCCATCAGCAACATCGCCTATATAAATTGTATAGGCCTCGTGGAGGAGAGCCCATGCAAAGATAAACTCGACGAAAAGAGGAGATGACACGAGAAAAAGGTGTCATTGGAAGAGAAGGCTTGCTCCAGTCTTCGACAGTTGGCGAAGGAGTTTTCGAGGGAACCACTCATGGAGGAGTGCCCACAGATTATTTCGACAAGGTTCAATTCCTACCACAAGGTTACAAGTTCACTATAAAACAATGTAACATCACAATCTCCTTGCTTGGCCTTTTTTAGTTCAAAAATTTGAGAAGAAACATAATACATCTCTTGAATTGCATCCCGTACATCTTTCGTTGTTCATAAAAAAAAAAGAGGTTTTCTGATTGCAGGTTACATGGAATTAATCAACCAAGTTGTGATCAAAGAATTTTCGGACCTTCATATTGCCATATTTGGATCATCCGAATGTTGTCTCTCGCGTCAAATACCCGAGTTTTCCTATACCGTCAATGGCCAATTTTATTGTTTATTCAATTGAAAAGGCAAGTTTGAGCTAAGAAAATCACGGTTATGTTGTTCATTTCCAGTCATAACATTGGGATCAGTAACAGTCGGAATGCTTAAATCATCGTTGGAGGATGAAGAGTTTCTCCATTGGCCAGTCATAGCTAGGCGATAGTCCATTTATGACTGATTTGAACGAAGAAAGGAAGACAAAAGATATTGTAGAAGAGCCATGGCTCTGATACCATGAAGAAAGAGGACAAAGTTATTCTTTCTTAATCTTTCTATGAATAATACAAGGAATATATAGGACAATACAACCCTAATTACCTTCTTAAATTAAGAAGAAACTATTTATTCTAAGTAATAAAATTGCGCTAATTAAGAGAATATTAACTAATTATCTATAGAGAATCAGCTAATTAATTCTAGAGATAATGGCTGATTATTTCCATAATATCAACAAAATTGCATCTAGAAAAGAAAAGAAACTGAAGCATTGTTTTAGAAGTATATGAGCTCCCTGCTTAACATAATACAAAGAAACTAAAGGATTGTTTTAGAAGTATATGAGCTTCCTGCTTAACATAATACAAAGAAACTAAAGGATTGTTTTAGAAGTATGTGAGCTCCATGCTATAAATTATAAAATTGTAGGATAAGAAAAGTAAAAAAAAAAGGTTTATAACCACAAAAGCTTCAAGTTCATGGATGAGGAACCACTAAACTCAACTTGGAGACCTTATTGCTATCAAGACCAATGCAGAGTCTCATTTATGCATTTTCCTATTTGTTTATTAAGATTTGATTCTCTAAGAACAAAAAAATATTCAAAAACAATGAATAGAACAAATAATAAATGTAGATTGATGCTGTTTGTCAAAGAAATATGCTTTGTCATAGGGATACCATGGTTTTAGTTTAATGGTCCTTCAAATTCTAGTCAGTGCCAATATGGAGAAAGGAAAAACATGCTTAGGAACTGTTTGGAGTTCGAACTTTTTGGCAAAAAATATTTCTCAACTCCAAAATGTTGGTATTGCAGGAGGTTTAGGACACAACTGACATTCAAGATGAGTTGTAGTTGATGAGACTTCCTATCTATAATGCTTCCAATAAAATCGGCTTCTGACAAAGTTATTTGAATTAAGACAGCCAATTTTGGTACAGATACACTTTGCCGAGGAACTGTAACTACCATAACCCTGCAAATTCATCGACTCGTATTGTATAGTAATTATGAAGTTAAAGTAGCAAGCAATAGAAAACAAATCACTGTGCAATCTCCTATATCTTGCTAGAGAAAATCCTTGAAAAGCACTTCTTAACCATGAACATCTTGGTAGATTGACAATTCAAAGTTAGACTACATCCATATCAATTCAAAGTTAGACTACATCCATATATATATATATATATATATATATGTATATGTAGAAGACAATTTAACATCAATCTCTAGGAACATACCGAACTATGAATTTAGACTAAAAATTATATTCTTTAAAAAATATTCAAGAAACAAGTATTCTTCATCTTCTTATTCTCTTTCAGTTCCTAGGAAACAAACAGTAGGTTTCTCTTTACATGGATACAAACACCTAAACTTCCTCGTTTGTTGAAACTCTACTCCATAGATTTCCTAAGCACAACCTAGAATCTGGAAATTCAAAGCCAAATCATACCAGCCTAAACTGAAAAACAAACCACCAAGACTAAAAACATAGATTTTAAAAAACAAAAGCCATCACCAAGAAACAAAGCTGCACATTTGCCAAAAAAACACAAAAAAAAAAGAGCTACAAGGTTTAACGTCAGTTAACACATTTCTTTTCCTAATTGTGGAAGTGCGTATTCTGTTCAATATAATAAAATTCATCCTTTTTCCTATAATGTGAAGGACAAGCAAGCACGGAAAGATTCACTTCACGGGTGTATGGCCAAATTTTCGGAAGATCTCTGACCTTCCAAACAGAAGGTGGAGAGAGATGATACAGTGATCTTACCGCCCCCTTGGGAATGTGACGATCCAGCACAGCCCATTTTTCTTCTTCTTTCTTTTCTTGATTCTCTCCGCTTTCAACTTGGACACAATCACAAGACAATTCTTCAAGAGAGAGTGAAAGACAAGTCAATGGAATTTCTCCCGACTTATCGTGTTTTTCATTTTTTCCCCTTTTAAAGACCGAAGACTACAACTAACAAATATTATATTTTTAAATAAATAATAATCCCAAAGTTTTCTTAAAGCAAGGAAGGATCACATGGAAGTGACAACTATTTATCATGATTGATCAATTATTGTTTCAAAGCCATTGCAGTTAGCCGTGGCCTAATTCGAGACGACTCCAACTTATCCATCGAATTTTCATCAACTTTCTAATTATCTTCATTATTGTTATTTTGTTAAATTAATATATAATTGTTTAATTGACTGTTAATTAATTTTTTATTGAATTTCAGAAAAATTTAAAACATGCTTTAGTTATGAGAAGTTTTCTTCTTTATTAGATCATAATATAAAGATTTAAAGATTTAACCCTCAATTAGGAAAATAAAAAGGTAGAATTAAAATGATTTTTTTTAAAAAATTACTACCAATGTCTTTAAAAATAGTATTGTAGCAATTTCTTGTCAATGTTTTATATTGGATGTAAACGTTTACTTTATATATCATGGATATTAGTTATCCTCTATTATAATTTTAAATGATCTTTGTTCTATGATTTTTTGTTTCCCAAAATGTAAATAAGTTGGTATCTATAATTGAAATTGTTATGACCTTTTAAACAAGTTTATTTTTTGGTCATAATATCACACCTTAATAACATTTCTATTTGTGTGAAAAACTAGGACTATAACTTAATCCAATAACATCATTATGTTATATTAACCATCCTCTCATCTTCTCCAACCTCAGCCTCTCTAACCACAACCTTTGCATCCTTCCTTGGTTCTTTTATGAAACTTCTTGATCTCTACACTTTATGTTAACTCTCTATATTCTTACAAACAAGCCACTAATTGTTGGGACCTGATTTCGGAACTGGACCCCAACCAGAAAAACGAACGGAAAACAAAAGAATGGACGAGGGAAACGAAGAAACGGATGTGGGCCGAAACAAAACGAAGGACATATTACAAAAAAACAAAAGCCCAAAGCGAAAACGAAGGGCCCAAGCACAAACCCGATTGCAAAACAAACTTAAGTCAAATTCTGACATCCAAGAACGAAAATTTTTCTTTAAACAAACGAATGTATCGCGTTGGAAACCCTAAAGACACTCTCGGTCTAAACCAATCCAAATCGGTATAAATTTTTCTTTTTTATTTTTATCAATCAAAGTGACTTCAATATCCAATTGAAATCATTCACTATCCAACTCAATTTTATTTTCTTCTTCATATTCATCATCTTTGAAACAAAAACATATATCTTAAACATCACACACATATCATGTTAAACCATAATCAATTAGCACTTCTTTATATAACAAACCAACCCACACAAACGCGTCATTTTTATTTTTTGTTTTCTAACAAATTTTGGGTAGCATAACGGCTGTATTTTAAAAATTCCAAAAACCTGCGAATGGTTTTAAACTCACTTCTATATTCCAAAACAATCCAAGTTGGATCCCGTTTCCGGAACTCAACTCTTTTGCTTACTTATGAAGCCTTGAGCTTAATCGTGAAACCTGAGCGTGTGTGTAACCTTGAAGGGTTATAAATTTTTTTTTCATCTTTGAATCCATATGGACATCATCAATTCATCTTCATGCTCATAACGATCCAAAAATTCACTTACAATAGTT
>JANIPN010000004.1:39021426-39032203 GCA_027478595.1 Erythroxylum anguifugum
ACGAAAAAGGATACACAATTCAACCCTCCCCCCCCTTCTTGTGCATTTTGTATATTGAACGTAAAGTCTATACTAACGCGTGATTTACTTCAAATATATATTACTAGCTAAGGTAGGACTTGGTTTCTTGATAATGAGAGCATATGTTTAAGGAATTTAATTCGACAAATATTTGTGGGCATAGAAGATACATTCATATGTACAAAAGTGAAACTGTAGCTAATAAATAAACCACACACTTGCTAACAGGACTTTACATTTGTAGCTTGTAAAAGGAAATTAGTTTTGTCACGTATGATTGAAGTAATAAGATATATTAACTTATCATTAAACTGCATGCATGGTAGGTTGAATGTTAAACTTCACCATACAGGACTACATTTGAACTTATCTTTTAGAAGTAAGTTTCAAGCATAACTTAAAATAATTGAACTAGTGTTGCTTGACATACAATTTAATGAAGAAATACATATCAATTTCTCGTGATAATGAATTCTCATGAAAATGAAAGAATTGATAGATGCATGATTTCAATTAATAGCATCAAGTTCTGCCTAATCCACAAGCCTATGAAATTGACTCAATCACTTTAATGTCTTCTTATAGAAGCTCAAGTTTGGTACCAATAATCATTAAAAAAAAGATCGAGCTTGACTATATTCTAAGGTATTGAGTTTATTTAGATTTGTTTTTGGAAATTAATAAAGAAGTTGAAATATATTGTATAATATATACAAGTAACAAGGAGTTTAGTTTATTAAAAGATAACGTATAAATTGTAAGATGTCATTTTCTAGAAGTGAAAGAATGCAACCATTATTTTGATATAATTTACAATATTCCATGGAAAAGACAAATTGAATGTCAAAACTTCAAACACTTTTTCATGCAATGCTTTAAATTTAATATTTGAAATTGAGGAAAATTATTATCAATTCTTTATTAAAGAAGATGGAGGAAATTTTAGCTAAGTTTCATTAACATGAAAAGAAGAAGAAATTATTAAAGTGCATTCATTTTAATTATATAAATTTCTAATACATGGATTGGAAAGAATCATATTCATAATTACTCTTGCAATGCCTAAAAGTCATGTTTCTTTTGTATGATGATAGTTTGTGATTACTTACAAATGCAAATGATATGATATGCTTAAAATTTAAATCTCAATTCATGCATAGCCATACTGTGAATGAACCAAATCATAACCAATAAGATCAAAAAAACCATGCATCATTCATTTAACTCTAATTAAAACACCTAATTCCAAGTTTCCAACCTAACACAAATCACAAATCTACACAATTTAATTCCAACTTCCAACTTCTAACTTCCAACAATTCAACCCATTCACAATCACAGTTCACAAATGCAATTAAACATAAATAAACAATTAAAAACACACGAAAAAAAATCTCAATGTATTTGGTTCGAAATTTTAGGTCAGGTCGAGTATGAATTTAGATCTTTTCTAGATCTAGCGAGTGGAAACTCTAGAAGCTATGGTGGCAGGCAGTGGTGGATGATGGATGGTGGTAGATAGTGGAGGAACCGAGGAGGGCGTGCGGTGAAACCTAAAAATGGTTCGGTCGTGGTGAGTGGTGATGCGTGGAGACTGAAGAGGAGGGCGTACCGTGGGGGCAGGGAGGAACCGAGGAGGGCGTGAGGTGTTGTCGCCGGCCGGAGAGGGAGAAATAGCCACCGAGGGGAGAAATAGAGAGAGAGAGTATAAAGATTGGAGAGTGCTTGGGAGAGATGAAAAATGAGAGAGAAGCAAGATGGAGATGGGTCAAGGGGATTAGAAAATTTGGGAATTTTGCTAATTAGTCTATAAAATTTTCAAACCTTACGGTACCAACCAGTATACGGCTGGATTTTTAAATATCGGTTGGTACTTACAGTCGGTACCCTTTTAACCGATAACATTCTGATACCAGCCAGTACAAAGCGATACTCATAACGTTGGTTTAATCAACTTAGGATTCAAATAAAATGGTTTTTATAATAATAAATTTTTTTGAACTCTATCAAATATTAAGATTTAAGTTAAAATTTTATGAAACTCTTTGGATAAAAAATTCTCTTTTGCCTTTTAAAATTGTCCATAAACACTATGATCTATAAGTACATAAACTATCCTCTTTTGTACTGTTTCGTCTAGACAGTAAATTAAAATTTCAATCTAAGTCTACTAATAATTAAATATGAATATAAATATAATATTATCCACAGCATCATATAAGTTTATTTAAACAAACTAAAAGGACTTGTCTTATGAAAATAAAACTATAAATGAGTTTTAATATAATAAAATAACAAGAATCTAAATAATTAAAACAAATTGCAGAACCGAAAATGAAACTATTCTAGAAGTTTATAAATCAAAAGTCCCTGCTCTGCCCAACTTAAATAAAAAAGAAAATGATATTACCTTCGTTTAAATTGACAATTTGCCCAATTGGGTCAAGTTTATAAAACTCAACACAAGCAATCACGAAAGATTATACAAGCCATTTCGAGAGGTCAAATTCTCCTGTGAAATTGTTGTGGCAAGCAAATACTTAGAACATGAATCACCAGTCTTATCAGAAGCATCACTTTTTAAGTCGAGATAAAAGACAACAAAGAAATGAAAGAACCCTACACTAGATGCTTAGATATTATGTCCTGAACAACGAGTTTCTCAACAAGAAAAAAGTTGACCACTATAGTTTAAGGGGCCTGAACACCAAATCTTAACTCTGCACAAGTCACCAGTATTTGCATGTCCTCAGATTTCATTCCAACTTATGTTACCACCTCCATAACAAGAAACATCTTGCTCTACTTTATTCTTCGGTCTTACTGAGAAAATCCCAGCTTGCTGTTTTACTTGAATCAGATACTAGCGACGAGGACAAACATGATAATTTTAGCAGTATGCTTCCAAAGAGTAGTAGTAGCTTAATCAAAGTCGGTAGGTATCCTCCAGCCCATACTTGCTCCTCATATTGTAATGATCGAATTTTGAATAATTGTAACCAACAGGCTTCATCTCAACTGGTTTTGGCTCTGTCCCGGTGGGTACTGAAGCTACCTCTCCACTTTTATCCCTGTGGCGATGCCGTGTCCTTTCTTTATTGCTTTTGGACCTATTATAAGGCGGAACTTCACCTGATGCATAGAACTCTGCTTGCTCTTGCTTTTTCGAGGAACGATGCTTGCTTGATAGTGAAGTATCCTTGAAACTGGCTAGTTTAATCTTAGGTGGCTTAATTTCTGAATATTTATCATTTGTAATAGGAGTGTGGACCTGTCTCATCTCAGATAGAGGGGGAGGAGTACTTTGTTTTTGAGTGAATGGGGGCTCTACCTCATCTTCAGGCATTCTTAGGGAATTTTTCAATGGTGTGAGACCTTTCCGAGGTCTAGTTAATTTTAATTTAGAAGGAACCAAGTAGAAGAAAACATTAGCCAATGCTTCAAGTGCAAGCTTAGACAGATCAATCATAAGCTGTCCAAAAGATGGCCACCCAGGTTCTTCTTTCATGCTCTCCACAATTAGAGTGGGTTTCTCCATTTTCGATTGCTCTATGAATTCAGTGTCTGAAAATTGTTGCTGCACATGTAAGTACATACGTATCAGATTAAGCAACCGATTAACAATGCACGAAAGGAAATCAACGAAGCCAAAATCAAACATCTTCTTCAGGCAATAGTTTCATACGTTCACCCTCTAAAATTCTTTAAACTATTCATATTTTAAAAGGAAAAATGAGAGATTAATAATAGCCAATCTAAATGAAGAAAGAATGAAAAAACCAATCCATGGTGTTTCCCAAAGGAAATAGACTCAACAGTTCTGTTGTGGGAACTTTTTCTAATAATCATATGCATAGCATCTGGCCCCTAAGAAGAAAGCAATAAAATGGATAGTACTAGTTCTTCTTTCTTTATTAACTGGGACACATTTGGATCAACTTCCTTAAATCCTTTCCTTCCAGACAGCAATAACAGTCAAGCCTTGGTGGTGGAGATGGCAATAGGCCTCATCGACCACCGACGGAAAGGTTCAATGATGGATAGTACTAATTAAGATGAAAGCATATCGAAAACTCTTGAAGAAAAAATCATAATCAATCTTTAAAGTAAGAGTTGTACATTTCTTGAGAAGAAAGGTAATCCAAATCCCTGCTGAAGCATAGACACACAATATCCAGCAAAGACAGCACCTAAAACCATGAAGACATCTGTAAAAGAACCATTACAACAGTCAGAGTGGCATAATCCAAATGCAGAATCTAAACATAAGCAGAAACAGCTCCCTTGGCATTGCAACAAGAGGAAATGGCCTTTACAAGCAGCTTGTCTTTTATGCCTTCTTTCCTTCTTTTGTATATATCTTTTGGAGGGTTAGCCTTGGGACAGGGTGTGCACAACAGACCGGGAAAGTTGATCTTCAAACTAATATTCAATTTATGACAATGGAATATGAAGACATTTGTTCTTTCAATGGTCTTAGAAAGCATTATTGGGAAGAGCATCTTCATCAATCATCAAAAAGTCAAATATTGTACATAGCCACATTCAGTTGGAAGAAATGTAGTTTTTGAGCTAAGGCAGATACTAAGTTAGAGAAGATTTCAGATTCATTTGTCCAGTTAACAAGACATGTAGCTATGATGGCAATGAAAATAACCAATAAGTAATATGTACAGGATTACCTACATAATATATGAACCAATAAATTAAATATAAAACGTATAATTGATTGGTGTGATGATAAGAACAGTGGCAAACAGTATGAAACAGCACATTCAAAAGCTAGAGTAGACTAATTGACCACAATGAATGAGGTATTCCCAATCTTTTAACTTTAAACATTGATTTATTTCTCTTCCATGATTGTGTAGAGCGTTATGTAAATTTGGGTATACCCTGCAGCTATGAACGTTAGATTCAACAAAAGCTGAAAACTTCAGCACATCCTAAAAAAGAAAGCTGATGTCACCCTAACACTTATTGCAGCAACCCAAGGTGGCTATTGCAAATTCCATGTTCGCCAGTACTGGCATGCACAAAACTTCTTGCAAGCTATGAACCAAAGATTCATCAAAAACTGACAACTTGAGCACGTTCCAAAAAGAGAGCAGATCTCAACCCAACAATGTATTGTAATAGCAGAAACCCAAGGTTGCTATTGCAGATTTCATGTCTGCCAGTACTTGCAAGCAGAAAACTTCCATACTGTGAAACGAGATTCTCGCTTGCACTCAACCTATCCTAGTTTTCATTGGGCAATGATTATTACTCACTGAATCTGTGTCTAAGATCAAATGTGAGGCTAGTTGGAAATTGATATGACACCTCCCTTATTCACCTAGTTTAGACGGAAATAAAAAAATCATGTGGAAGCACAAGGCAATTGACCAACTCAGCTGATATCAATTTTTGGGTGCTCCACTTCCCTACTCTTCAGATCCTCTAAAGCAGCCACTTTCCCACTATACAACATTTCTCAACTAAAGCTCCCACTTCCTCACTCTTCAAGAACATTTAGTTAGTTTCTCTAAGTTTTAGAAGTTGGTTATTATCTTTGAGTGTTTAAATACCAGTTGATGGTCTAGTTTTGAGATCATCAAACTCATTTGTTTTATTGTACTGGAGTCTTGTCCTCTCCATACGGACAGCATCCTTGAGCACTTAAGATTCTTGCACTCAAACTTGCAAGCAATTTCACTTTCCTCTCTGTAATTTCTATCAGAAATTTAAGCCACTCTGGGACCAGAATGTTTACTTCATTAGCCTCTTGAGGGTTTGAAGAATGTCATGACCAAACCTAAACCAAAGTGGCTGTAACAATTGAAGTAAAAAATTGCAAGGTTTTAGAGTTCCCAAGGACATTTTCTGCAAAGTTTCTTCATCTTTCTGTTACAACAGTACTCATATTGCAAGTCAGCTTATCCTTCTGTTTAATTATAATCCTATACAAAAGACTATGTTAAAGTAGCAGTACATGAATAAGTAGATGCTATATTGATTTTTCAGACTTCACAGAAACAATAACAATAAATTATTCTTATGGATTCTGCCCTCAAGAGAAATGCATCAAATCATAGAATAGAAGCTCGATCCAAGGTTTTATAGATATAAATCCAATAACTATACACCATTGTCACTCCCTCTCCAGGACAGCGTTTGGAAAGAAAAAATTCTGATGCAATGTTTTCTAGCCATCCTTCAACTTCAATGGCTGAAGTCCATCATTTGCTAACTGCAGGTAGTTATCCTTTTCATTTAGTAGACGCTACATATCTTCAAACACTTGTTCTTTGAGACATATTAAACTCGATATGAAATTAAGTAGACTTTGGAAACCACAACAAAAAAATCTCATTCAAAGAAACTAAGTCCATGTATCTCTTTCTAAAGGTTAAACATTACATTAAAATAACATTGAACTTAAAAGGAACTGGTCAAATGAGACCGAACCTGTTAGACTAACTGAACTGGATCTATAATCACAGTCTTCCTGATTGAGAGTAATTTGCCGAAGAGCAGCATTCCCCCTATCAACAATCAGCAGGGAACAGCTGGGCTGGACATATACCACATCAAAATCATTTGAAAACTTAGCATCCTCACTGGGTCCATCCCTATACCCAGCAGCATTCGATTTCCCACCAGCAATGGTTGTCACACCTGCAATCAATTTCCAAGATTAAGATCTTCAACTTATTAACTCACTATGTTAACCATTGAAAGTTTATGCATATGTACAGCTAAGTTATATTACTTCTTTAAAGACAAAAATGTAAAAGAAATAACAAAAACAATACAGTTCATTTTTAATGATCTGACATCATGCCAGATGCTTTTCACCTGAATCGCCAATCTTCCTGATGGCATGATTCAAGGTATCAGCAACGTACAAATTTCCTTTATCATCCATGGTGACACCTTTGGGATGATTAAAACGGGCTTCACTAGCCTTTCCATCCACATGTCCTTTGTAACCCTGAAATGACCCTGCCACCAACCTTGCTCTACTATCTGCAAAAATAAAAGACAACCATAACGTGAAACAAAGATCGGAATTACTGTTCTCACAACCATATGGACTGAGTGCACATGAATCAGAACAAGCAGAAGTGAGAATTTGTAGTAGTTTTAAGCACGTTTTATCAATCTAGCTTAGTTGAATATATTTATAAAAGATGAAAACAAAAAGGAACCAAAACGTAACACAAATGTTAAAGTTGGATTTTCTCAACATTTAGACAGCTTAAATTTAAATGAAAGAACCAAACTTACATTGGGACAAAGGTGGAGTAATTTTAACAATGTTGCCATTTACTTCATCAACAGCAAATAGTTCACCGTCCGTAGAGACTCGAATTTGATAAGGAACCACTCCAATCTCATTTCCTTCAACAACAGTTTCAACTAAGTATCCATCCTCAAACTGAAGAACATTCCCATCTGCTTACAAATGGAAGCAATACAAAAAGCTCCATTAACCAATGTTGACCAAAACAAAGAAAAAAATGACAAACAAATATTAAAGCCAGATGAAAGAAACAACAGTATATCAAAGAAATACCTAAGTGGGGAGTCTTTGAGGATGACCTAGCAGTCCATTTGAGAAGTGAAGCCAAGTGCTTAACCAATGGGCCTGTGTGCAAAAAACCAAATCAAAAGAAACCATGAGTGAAAGAATCATACCCGTCAACCAACAAGCTCATAACAAGTCCTTGCAAGGAAAAACTAAAAAAAATAAGAACCAAGGTTCATCTAGAAAATGCAGGAAATGTGAACAAATCAAAGAAAACAAGCATAAACATTAACGGGACAAGTGAAAAGAAGCCAAATTTGTAAATAGAAACCCAAGTGAAGAGAGAAAAACCTGCGGGAGCAGCATGGCCTTGATATGGTAAAAGAGTAGCAAGGAAAAGAAGATAGAGTACAACAGTAGAACAGAAACGGGATCTTCTACTAGCTCTCATCTTAAAGACCAAACTGAAGACAAAGAGGCGAGAAGAGAGATTAATGGTAGTTGGTTCGGGGTTTAAATTGTTGAGAACATATCACTGTTTTGGTATCAAACTGTAGGCTCTTCTCAAGTACAGCTTTGCAGCAGTAAAGAGGGGAGAAGCAAAGGTAGCTTTACATTTTTATTTTTGTTTTCTTTAATCTCCTCCTTTGCATTCCCATTTTGCGCTTAGCTTTATCGATTTAATAAAAAGAAAATAAGCATACATGAGGGCTTTACATGTTACAACTTACACGTTTACAGCCAAATTTTCAAGAAAAAAGTTAGTCCAGTATGATTCCATGAAATGCGTTGTTGGTGACATCTTTAAAGCAAAACGTAAAATAAACACTTCATACAAGTATATTTTATGCTGGTTTGATATCAGTACATACTTAAAGTACTCGCTCTAAAAGTGTTTAATTATATGTAAGCAGTTTCTTTCAACCTTTTCTATTTAGACTTGAATTTGTGGAAATATACAAGTATATGTAACACGTAGCACAGGGCCTATTACGTTTCCAAGATCAAACATGAAAGGGTAAAAACAAAGGAATTGCGGAATACCTGGTTTCGGATCCATTCTAACTTCTGAGGCAGTATTCGACATCCAAGAGAACTCCGATTATCCCGGGCCTGTTGCGAAAGTTGCTCACTGTCATCCGGTCTATGCCTTTCTACAATGTGCTCAATCACGAGCTCTCCTAACGGGTCAGAGAACATTATGCTCGTGAATCACTAAGTAACTGCAGGAGACCTAAACCTTTATATAGCTTCCATATTAGGCTTTCTCATCACAAAGCCGATATGAACCGGGTTCACACTGAAAGGGATCTATTTTTCTCCCGGACTTCGACTCCTTAATTTAGATCATTTATTGGGCCACTTTATTACCCTTATCTGAATTGAATTACGTAACTTAACCGGTAATTTATTGAAAATCAAAATTACAATTAATAACTGTCCATTTACAAGGAGATGGACAAAGATGCCCTTAACCTTGAGGGCAAAAATATCCAACAATCTCCCCCTTGGACAATTATTAATTGCAATTATGTCAAGTTCAAAACAGTTAAAAATCGGTTAAGCTACGCTACTGTAGTGGTACCAATTTTTAAAACATATTCAATCCAAAGGTAATGAAAGTCCACCATTCTATCCTGCAAGGTTTTCGATACCGAAAAATATCAAACACATGTGTCATATGTGACACTGGTCTAATATAATCACAAATATCTAATACATCACTAACATGAATGGGAAAATGGAGTGTGTCAAACTACGATGATACCTATATGATCTAAATGTATCATCGTTGTTTGTAGGTCTCGATTTCTCCAACTTTATGCTAAACTGCAACAGAGAAATCATGTATTCTCTCACTGGATGCTAAACAGCATTAGAGAATTCCTTTATGGGATCAAAACTTCATATCCCTCTATGTCATACGAAGCTTTAAGGATATCCATATGAACTTAATGTGTTTAATGACATAGATGCAAGGTCAATCTTTATATATGCCCTTATGACCTTGAAAATGCTTGAGATTAACACAATTCTCAAGACTTCCATATGTATCATGACTATGGACAAAAATAGTTATTACTGAGGATAAAAGAAAATGATCATTTTCATTAACAAATAACCATAACGTCATAATACATCACAATACACAAAAATATTAAGGAGTAAATACAATGATCCCTAACTAACGCTGTCTAAGGACTTCAACACGCCTATACTAGATACATGTCTGACAAACAGTAATGGGCGAAGTCCTTTAGTCAAGGGATCAACCAACATTTCCTCAATTCTGATGTGCTCCACTTCAACGTCACCCTTCTGAATCAACTCCTTTATGGTCAAATATTTGACCTCTAAATGCTTAGACCCTGTGATATTCTTATTGTTGTTACTAAATAATACTGCAACAAGATTATCACAGTACAACGGAATGGGTTTAGCTATTGAATCCACCATAGATAACTCAGAAATCAAGTTTCTAAGCCAAACCGCCTGTGTAGTAGCTCCATAACATGCAACAAACTCTGCATGCATGGTAGCGGAAGTTACTAGTGTCTGCTTGACATTCTTCCACGATACCGTACCATCTGCCATCATAAAGATGTATCCTGATGTGGATTTGCGATCATCTAAACACATAGCAAAATCGGAGTCCGTATACCCTGTGAGGATCAAATCGTTGACCTTCCTATATGTCAACGCATAATCCTTGGTACCTTTCAGATATCTCAACACTCGTTTGACTGCATACCAATGGTCCATACTAGGGTTTGACTGATATCGACCTAGCAGTCTAACGACAAATGCAATATCCGATCTAGTGCATACATCAAGCTACCTATTACACTAGAGTACAGAATATTCCTCATAGCCTCTCTTTCAACTTCATTCTTTGGACACTGTGCCAAAGATAATTCTCTCCGCGAGAGATAGGTGCTACAACAGGTCTACAATCAGCCATATTAAACCTTTGTAGCACTCGCTCGATGTATGCATTTTGTGAGAGGCTCAATGTGTGTTGAGATTTGTCTCAGTGAACTTGTATACCAAGGACATAAGATGCTTCACCTAAATCCTTCATGTCGAAATGTTTGGCCAAAATTTGCTTTACTTCATGCAACATCGTCAAATCATTCGACGCGAGCAAGATATCATCGACATACAAAAGTATAAAGATGACTCTGCTCCCCCTGACCTTATAGTATAAGCATTTTTCGACTTTGTTTTCTACAAAGCCAAATG
>JANIPN010000004.1:39128763-39142013 GCA_027478595.1 Erythroxylum anguifugum
GTGCGGGCCCACCCAAACCAAGGATAAATCAAATTTTTGTTATAAATGGTTACCCTTTCTTTTTAGTTGTGTTTCTACTTTTATGGTTATATGAACCATATCTTCTAGATCTAAATAATGTTATAATTATGGCGCATCAATAATCTCACATTTCAAAATATTTAAAAATCTACCCATGATGGCTTCTCGATCCTCTTTTACATTAGTTCGAATAATAGTTATTTCCATCTTTTTCTGGAACTCCTCAACACTCTTTGACCCTTGAGTGAGGCATTGCACATTTTTTAACAAATCCTTATTTTAATGATTAGGGAAAAAGTGCCTCTTGATGATTGTCAATAAGTTTCTTGTGGTTCTTTTTACTATTTATCACAAACTAATTCCACCAAATAATAACATACATAGTGATCTTAATAACAACGAACTTTATTTTTCTTTGGTATAATGATGGTAGTCAAAAATTAACTTCACCTAATTTTCTCAACCTTAGTAGACCTTAGGATCATTTCTCCCTTATAATGAAAGAATATTTATTTTAATGTTTCCAAGGTTACTAACTCGCATAGGCTCCCTTTTGTAGCCCCTATATTGTTAATTACCTCAATGTGCAAATTTGCCTATATTATTTCTTAGAAGCTATTAGTCATCATGAAATCCATCTCCCTCTTCATAGTTATCAAAATCAATCTCTAATATTGTCAAACATCATATTTATGTGTTTAGGCTATTTTTGTAAAGCTTGAAGCATGAACATATCATCCTTCCTCCCTCCTTCAACTTTACCATGATTAATCATGCTTCAACCTTTGAAAAAATGTTAAAAATAACCTCATAATATTAGCTCTCTTATTTCTCTCATTTAATGTCACTTAAATTCACTTGTATTTTCAATCTATGTGTATAGCTTTTCTCTATTGAATTTACTCTTAAACTTTTTCATTTTACCACTATGTTTTTCGTTTTTATTCTTTATTAAACTAAATAAAATAAACAAGAAATAAATTACAATAGTTAAACAATGTTAAACCTTGATAGAGGAAAAGATAATTAAAAAGCTAAAAATAAAATAAAATAAGAGAATTTAAAAGTTTTTGAATAATTAAAATAAAATATGGTGTCTAATCAAAGTTGGTGTTGGACAATAATCTTGAATTTCAAACTTATAAAGAATATTTTCAGCAGGTTTTACATTTGTTTCTAGAAGGAAATCAAACTTTTTCCAAAACAAGTTAGGAAATTAATGATAGAAATATTCTTTTCCTATCAATTGTTGACTGATTCAATTTTTTTCTTTTTTTCATAAAAACATTTTTTGTTTCCTTGTTTATAGACTCTAAACAATATTGAACAAACAAGAAGACATGAAAAAAAATAGGAAAAAAAAGTAGGACAGAATGGGTGCAAAAATAAGAAAGAACATAAGAAGAAAATAAGGAAGAAATCAATAAACAAGAAATGAGAAATAAGAAACAAAGACAATAAATAAGAAAAATAAAAGATAGATATAGCCTAATTTTTTAACTAAAGCTTTGATACCAAATTGATGCAAATCAAAAGGATAAGACCTTGAAACCCAATATACTTAATTTGTAATCAAGTTCTAAGTAAGTTAAAATTAAATTAAGAATATAATTTTGACCTAATGATTATATGAAATTCTAAACCAAAAGTATAAAAGGAACTTGACCAGCCATTATAAAGAACTAGAATGAAGATTACAAGAGGCTTTAAACACCACAAGTAAATTGTAACATCCCACTTTTGCAAGAAGCATATCCAATATCTTGAGTGATATCCTAATACGTACCCCACAAGAGTGGCATATTAGAGCACTCATATCACTAACTTAATCATGACAACATCATTAATACGTAATTGTTACAATATTTTAAAACCGAAATCCTCATTTCATTTCATAAAAACCAAGTTCGTACATTGAAATTTTACAATGTCATCCAAATATGTACATTATCAAAACTAAATATAAAACACGCTACATGAAAGAGGAATTATACATAATTTTCTATCTAATCCTTCAGTCTCAACTAACCGATCTTTAAGCCATTTCTCTGATCCAAAAGTACAAGAACTATACTTCTTGTAGAGTCTCTCTGTCACTAGTATTCTCTCTTGGTCCTGAAATGTCAACGTTACAATTTTGGTGAATTTTGCGAACTCAGTAAGGTTACCATCCTTGATGGTTCACTCAATTCATACAATACATAAAAAAAACACATTATTCACACCATTTCATTTGTCATGTAGCATCACATATCACATTCAGAGTAATCAAACTGATCATTTCAATCGTTTAAAACACACGTATCAATTATACATGCATTGCACATTAGACTCACTTTCATTTATTTCTTTGTTATGACCGAGTGCCTTTTTACTAGCTCATATCCCTTGTGGATATCGAGCTTGTATCGAGTAACGTCCCATATCCCTTAGTGGAAATCGGGTGCAATAACAACTGGGCCAGAGGCTCTTATCACATTCTGAGCTTTAAGCTCTTTTTACTGGTGACTCCTGTTACAACTACCTTTATCTTTCATGCTTTCACGTAATGAAATGCATCAAATTCATATACATATTTATCTTCGGACTTTGGTCCAGCATTCAACATATACGTTGAGTAATCACTTATTTCGTCAAATTCATATACAAGGAACACTTCCAATATCACATTCATGCATCAAACGCCTCAGACATTCAATATCTAGAATCAACACAATCAAGTTCACATTCATAAGATAATTCAGAACATAATTTAAAACAAACAATTAATTAAGTGAGACTGTGTAGGTTACTCACAGGTTGCTCCAGAAAGCTATTGCCCTGAAGCCCGGCAAAGTCTGGATGTGGTCATTCAAATCGCTCTTCTATATCATAAAATATACATTTACACATATCACAAGTTTGTACAATTATATAAGTACTCCTTTATGCACATATGTATATATGGATCATGAACTATGCATGCTCAATGACAATCCCGGGTATTTTTCCATTATTCTCATCACATGATCATTCATATATCAAAACTCATATAAGTATAATTTGAACTTAGGTTTACACCTCAATAAAACAAATTGAATCTAAGTTCATAACTCAATAGATCATTCCAGCTTTTTCTAAAAATAGACTTTTGGGTCCATTTGCATGGTCATTTTGATGAGGAAAATTGAGTATTTAAGGATCACCTTCTTCTAAAACAATGTTCCCATATGTCTTAAGTTTCTAATGACACCAAGTTCTCACAATTTGGTTGATTATTTTGTAATTTATTCACAAAATATTTCTGAATGTACTCAAACTGCAATAGTACTCTGCACTTAACTTAACTTCAAGCCAAATTTTGGAATTCTTAAAAGTAGAATTAAAATTTGATTCCTTCATGAAATTTGTAACCATATGTCTCTAGTTTAATATAAATAAAAAATAATCTTATTTGTATATCTACAGATCAATATATGGCCAAAATACCTATGTATATTCAGTGAACATGCTCATTTAACAATATTCCAGCACACTTCATCCTTTTCATCCTAAACTCATCAATCAATACTTTCCTAATAAACTCAAATGGACATAAATTTTTGTGGAGAGGAAGAAAAATGTGTGATGAGTTTGTGGTTCAAATTTCAAGCCATTTGGAGGTCGGGAGAAGAAGTTATAGCCAAAAGAATGAAAGATGTTCAAAAATTGTCTCTCCTCTCTACACTCGCATGGTGTGCATATTCGTGCATTGCGAGACGCTTCCTCATCGTCACGATCGTGCATTCAGATAGCTCTTCATTCTCACGATCGTGCATGACTTCTCCTCTTGGTCATGATCGTGCAAAAGCACGATCGTGTGACTCCATGAGACTTTATAGAGAGTTCCAAAATACAGATTTTCGTCTCTTCTTCCTCTCTTTTGCTGAATCCAACATTTCTAACTTATATCTATTATTTTCTCTTCATTTTGACTTCCATTCAGCTCAACTCATTCACAAACAAATCAAAATCTATCACAAACACCAAAATATAATATTCATAAATGCGTATTCATCCTAACTTCTGCACTTCTTCATTTTCTGCAATTCTTCATTTTCTTTACCACCTTCATTCCACATCTCACTATCACCTTAATCCTTCCTATAGCATGACTTCACATTACTCTTTGTTTTCCTTAATTATAGACTCATTTTAGTTCATCTCTAAAACATCCAAAGAGATTCACATAATAACAGTGAAAAACAGAGCATACGTATATCAACTTCCCATGAATTTTTTGCACTCTTTTTATACACACTTTCAATGAACTTTCTATTTCAAAAATCATTTCAACACCATCTTATAACATATTGATCATCAAATATGCAAAAACAACACATGCGACACACCCTGATTTTCCACTCACATTTCAGCATAATATATTCAACCTTGTTTAACCCAGAACTGTTAACTAACATGATGCATGTTTTATTATACATATCATGAAAACCTATACGATACTTACTTGTTTAAAACTCCAAACTCTTCAAAATCATGAATTCTAGTTTTCCAATATGACATGATCATCACCAGCTAAAGGTTGTAAGGTTAGGCATTTCAGTGACAGTGAAGAAGATAACAAAAAGAAATAACAAGTAAAAAATGAGAGCAAGGCTTGCGTTGTGAGGGTGAGACAATTTCTGGAAGTAAAGAAACTCACAGAAGATGAAGAAAGTCATAAGGAAGAAGAAAGTAAGATCAAACAATTAATTTGGCCTTTCTAGTATATTCATAAAATCAATATTAGGTTTGGCTAGTGACACTTGTCACTCATCCAATTTCTATGAGTTTAAACTAAGTTCTCTTTTTAAACTAGTCCAATCTACTCCAATTGTCTCCCAAATGTTCAATGATACATGTCAATAATTCCAAAGTCATTTATAGAATTTTCCACTATCATTTAACTCTTATTTCTACTACCATTCATTAATTGACTTGCCACTTGACATTTTTTCTAGTTCAAAAATACTCATAATTTTGAAAATTTTGTAAATTTCACAAAAAATTCCCAATCAATATATATTATCACCAAATAAATTTTCAACACATATTAACCACAGTTCTCTACATATTCACATTTATAAATTAATCATGCCTGAAAAATGTTAATGAATGTATGTACAATCATTTTAATGTGCAAAAACCAATGTTCACATGTGTGTCTAAGCTATATTATGCATGAGTATGAAATGCATTTTCTAACTTCTCAATAAACTCTCGTATACACTATTCTAGGGTTCTAGCCCCTAATATAGGATTTTGGGATATTACATAAATAGTTTGAAAAGTTCTTTGAAGAACTAAGAGAAAACTCTTACAAAATGCATTAATTATTTAAGATGTCTCCATATTTGAAAAGAAACATCCTTTACATACTATAACATAAAGCTAAGGTTTTAAAACTTAAATAAAACTAGGGTTTCAATTATGCACATTCTAGGCGACAATTGTGGGTCAAGTTGTATTAACTATGAATATTTTAACGCCCTTAGGCACAATTGAGGACATGCTCATATCTAAAATTGTGGATCCTTTTGTATCTTTGAAAATTTGAACACAATTTAGGAGAAGTCCATAATTAGAGCCTGTGGATCTAGTTGTAACTTTAGGAATTAGTGCACAATCTTAGCTAATTAGATACAGTAGATATGTTTGTAACTTTGAAGATTGACACAATCTGGGTTATTTCAATGCTGGAGACTATAGCTACAATATGGGCTATTCCCATGATGGAGACCTATCTCCCCACTAAGTTGTCTAATAAGTTATACGAGTTGATACACAATCGTATTGAAGGCCTGTTCATATCTAAGTCTTCTTCAACCTTAACTCAAATCAAACTATTATATGGTCCTTCAATTTGATTTAACTCTATATGCGTAATCACTTCTCTCACCAGCCCCAACTAAACACATCTTGAAGCTTTTTCCTCCTTGTTCACATTATTAGTTCGCTTTGTCAAACTCATAAGATTAAAGACAACTTAATTTTCATCACTCTTTATAATAGCTTTCACGGACTCAATCCCTTAAAAAAGGATCAACCACCACGAACACGACCACTAATTGCTCTAAGAAAGGCAACTGACTTTTAGGTCTTCGTGTGCTCGATCTAACTTATTTCGATGTTCTCTATAGTATGATTGATTTTCTTAAAGTCTCTTTTGGGAAACCCTACAATCAGGAAGATTGAGATAGGAGGTTATATGTTGAAGTTGAAGTCCTTAAGGTTGTAGGTCTTCATCCAAATTGGAATAACTATTTGTTATGGTCATGAAGCAGCGAATGTTGGTCTTTGAAGTGGAGGTTATGATAGATATAAACATTGTGGTTGACAGTTTATGTTCCACTCTTTTGTTTTCTTGGAGGTGGTGAAAAAAAAGATGAAGAAAGAGAGAGAGACATGGAACTAAAAAAAAAAAAAGAGGCAATCAGTAAAAGACAAAAAAAGGAAGAAAATATGAAAACAGAAAACAACCAGCTAAAGATAAAAAGGGAGATTAATGAAGCTTGAAAAGAAAAAAAGGTGGAATAGAAAGAATAAAAATTGATCATCTAGTATACTCAATTAACTACATTAATAAAAAAATTGACTTAGATTATACAAATTATAATTTTTTAAAAATTAAATAATTTTAAGTTTATTATCCTTAGCTTAAAAAGATGGAAGGACAAAATAATTTTGCAACAAATACCTACGTGTGGAGATGGCAAACTAAATATCTACATTTTAGTTTAAAATGAATGCAATTATTAAGGAGTAGATTGGGCACGTCAACATTGCTTTCAATCTTTGCTGGTGTTGATAGGAACGAATGAGTTTACTTTAGGCCCTTAACTGAAGGAAAAGAATAAAATGAGGCTGCGAATTACGTTAGCTACTAGAAATATTTAAACAGTTACTCAGCAACCGCATTGACCAGTGGCAAGAGTTGCGTGGTAAGTAAATATTGCATTGCAGGTACAATTTAATAATTATAAAAAAGAAACTGAATGACATCACAGCTTTTTATAAAATCTGAGTTGGCTACAACCTACGTTCCTCCCAATATCTATTAATTAGACTGAGACCCCCAAGGCCAAGCAAGGACCCAAGAATAGATAGAGACTAGACCAAAATAAAGTAATAAACAGAAACTGCCAAAAGGCTCCTACTCCTACCTCCCGTTCACCGTACTCTCCTATCCTATCAACGGCCGCCTCTATTTTAATTTACAGTGGGTCCCGCCGCTTCCATGTCGGCTAATGAGTTTTGGCTTCTTTTCTATTTCATTTTCTTTTATTTTGTCTTATCCTATTCTATTCTTTCAGGTTCCGTAACCTTGTCCCACACGTGTATTTCAGTAGGCCCCACAGTACCACTTTGGTGTTTGTGCCCACTTGGCAGTTCAAGGTAGGCCCCTGTCGGCTAGTATTACGTGGCAGATTTCTGCTCTCTGTCTGTCAGTTAATATTAATTCGAGAACCAATCAAAATGATATCCCGAATTTGTCCCTTGGTAAATAGCTGAAACAACGGAGTGGCCATGATTTCTGTTGGCTACAGAAACCGAGTCAAGCTGGAGAATGGGCCTTTTCTGGTAACCGAATCCCAAGATACACAAAATAACCGTACCCGTCAAAAAGAAAAAAAAAACATATAACTCCATTAATAAATGTTAGATTTGACTCCCTTTGCCTAAATAAGCCCCACGTCACGTCCTTTGACACCTCTATTTGCATTTGCATGCCTTTTTAGACATTTCCGTCAGATACCATCCTGACTTACTTCTCTTCGCTTCCCTTCCCTTCCCTTCCCCCTCTCTTTTATTTCTCATTCTCAAAACCACATATCACAACAACAGATAAGGGGTTCAAGAGTATTAGCTCTTTTACGAAGAAAGGAAACGAGATCTAAGCTTTCATTTAAATTTCACATGGCTGTTGAAGCTAGACATCTCAATCTCTTCCCTCCTCAGTTACTTGGCAATAGGTATTATATTCATACTCTTTCTCTTCTCCGCTTATCACAGCTTTTCTTCAATAGTCCTAACGTTTATGGATTCTGGTTATGAATTTGCAGAGAAATGATGAACTCCATGGAAGCTAACGCAAACATGTACAGTCCCCAGATGGGATATGGTGTGCCATTATCGGGAACTACTACGACGACGGAGACTTTGCTCCCTACCATGTATAGTTCTGTAATTACAGAGTCTGTCCCTCACAAAACACCAATCAAATCAGAGAGTGGCCTGACCTACAGTGTTCCTGTACAAAGAAAGCGTTCAAGAGACAGCTTCAATCCTCCCCTTGCATACCCCACTCCGCAATCGACCAAGACTTGCGCACCCTTCTCCTTTCTCGGAGAAGACCTCTCTCTCGAGATCCAACAGCAACAACTCGATGTCGACCACCTAATTTATCAACATGTAAGTTACGTTAATTTATGAAACGACTAAAGTTGTGTGTGTGTGTGTGTTTTTTGTTCAGGGGGGGTTAATTTAACATGTCATTGTGCTGTGGATTGTTAGATGGAGAAAGTGAGGATAGAGATGGAAGACAATAGAAAGAGGCAAGCGAGTAGGATAATGGAGGCAATAGAGGAAGGAATAATGAAGAGATTAAAAGCGAAAGAGGAAGAGATCGAGAAGATTGGTAAACTGAATTGGGCACTGGAAGAAAGGGTTAAGTCGTTGTGCGTAGAGAACCAAATATGGAGAGACTTGGCACAGAGCAACGAGGCAACAGCCAATGCTTTGAGGAGCAACCTCGAGCAAGTGCTTTCAGCGCAGGTTAAAGACGAGCGCACCCGAGGCGCAAGATTGGAGGAGGCGGCAGCTGTCATGGAGGACGCACAATCATGCTGCGACAGCAGCAACGAGTCTGCGGAGAGGTGGAGGTTAGGGAATAGGGGTGCGCAGGATAAGGGTAAAACTGGTGTTAACAGTGTGTGTAGAAATTGTAGGGATGAGGAGGCATGTGTGTTGCTCTTACCTTGCAGGCATTTGTGCTTGTGTACAGCATGTGGGTCTAATCTGAATATTTGCCCCATCTGTAAAACCACCAAGAATGGTAGTTTTCACGTTAACATGTCATGAGAGTGATCATTCACCTTCACCCCCCAGTCCCACCCCATTAACGGCAGATAAAAGAAAGAAAGAAAAATAAATAAATATATATGTTGGTAAAGCCTCCTCCTGTTCTCCAGAAAAAGTTTATTTTGATATTTAAAAAAGTGATCTTCTCTCTGTTCTGTTTGTTTATTCATTCATTCCATTAGTTTTTATTTACCCCCGTTGTGCATTGCGCGTATGACCATCATCATTGTGTTTTTTTTTTTATAGGTATTCCTTCCTATCTTGTTGATGAGAGGTAATGGGTGCTCTGTCCCGCACCTTCATTTCAGTTTTAATTTTCGCCATTAATAGTAATACTCCCTCCCTCCATATGGTTAAATGATTTCTTTTGCTTGAGACGGGGAAGTGCATATACTATACTATATTGATGTCTTGTCAATGTAAGTTTGCTTTTCTGAAGTTTGGGAATTAAAAGGAGTAGCAATGGGGTTGTTCACAATCACAGGATTAGCTGCGCAGCACACCAACCCGACAGATAGACAATGTAATAAGGCGGAGGGTGCTTACACGCGCCAAGTGGAGAGTGATGGACTGACACGTAGTACCCGCGCAAATGTCGCTGTTATTCTGCAGCGGCACTCACCCATATCTTCCTGTCTCTATTTTGAATTGTTAATTGCGTCCTTTTCCTAGTTTTGTTTAAAAAAAAAAACCTGGTGGAAGGAATTGTTCACAAGTAAAAGTAACAGCATGATGGCCTTGAGGGGTGGGTGGTTGAATTTTAACACACCGCCAAAACTGACAAAAGAAAATCAAAAGCAATAATCTCTGGCACTGGCAGACACTCGACCTTTGACGTCTTCTCTACTAGTCGTTATCATTTATTATATATGAAGTGATGTCGATATATCCAAACCAAACCAACGGGTGGCGTGAAATTGTAGGAGAGCAACGTGCTAGGGACGCTGATGAATATTAATGAAGTGGGGAGCCGGGAGGGCGCTGCGTTACTCTTTAATTTGATTGAGTTGGCAAAAGTAAAGTTGGACTTGGACTATTATTAACTTCTCACGTCTGTCTCCGCATTTATATTCGTGTGTTTAATTTTTCATATGCATCATTACCCCCGACATCCATTTCCAATCTATAAAAGGTCGTTATAACGTCACAAAAGTTTTTGTGCTTCTCTTTTATCTATTCACATTTCGATTTCGTGACTCGCAGCCTAGCCGATTCCAAAATTGTTTATTCTGTCCACGCCTCAATTTGTTTTATGAACTAGTACAAAAGTACAGTAAAAAGTTTAATTAGAATAAGCACGCCAATTAATAGTGGCCTTTAAAAACCTGATAAATTTCTTCCCAAGTGTGTATATATATAGACCGAAGGCCCCTTTGTGTGACACATGCAGCCATCCCTAATTTGGAAAATGCTTAAAGCTTCTACTAAAACATAATCTCAAACTTAATGACTTTTTAAGATTTTGTATGGAAATGGCCGACTCCAATAATGGTCTCCTGAGGAGGGGAGCAACAGTAATGGTCATTATCTAGAAAAGGAGATCCCAAAGAGAAAAAGGCAAGTTGTTTCCAAGTCATCTCCAAAACAAATTCTCTCCACCTAGTGCTTGCTAGTGGGCCAGAAAAAAGAAAATGTTGTAATAAGAGAATTTTATCAAGAGGTGGGGTCCACATATGTCAAGTACAGAAAAAAAATCCAAGGTTGGCATTTAATAGAAGGAAACACAAAATAATAGGAAGATCTTGTTTGAGGCCCTTTCCGGTAGATCAGACCCTATGTCCCTTTATGACCGGCATGCCCTCCAAAACATGCGAATCCGATTCCGATTCCGATTTCGATACCCTCACCTTTTATCAAAGAAGGAAATTCATTTTTACGCAAAAAGAAGGAAATTCAATTAATCCATTTTTGTATGCAAATGATGGCCATACGGATGTTGTTGTAGTCATTTCTTTGTATACTGTTGTTATTGCCTAGGAATCATAACAAACAACTAGGCAAGGCAACATTATACATACCAGAAAAAGAAGTCTTTGTCAGTTTGTTCTTTTTGGTAATTGAGAAAAAAAAAGAGACAAGCTAGCAAGCACCCCATCCCTTTGAAAAGAAATTCATCTGTGCCAACCAGAAAAAGAAATAATGATGGTTATGGTAATCATCTTACATCCCACGTTTTCTTTGGATTGCTTTCTGGATGGTTTGTGGGTCTACATATTCAAAGAACAAGAAAAGCATTCTTTGTTAAAAAAATAGACAAAAGTCCACTTCCATGAAGTGCCTAGCTAAATACAATTGGCCCTTCCATTACCACCAATAATTACAACGTCTGAATTAATAATATCCTATAGTTGCTTACAAGGAACACTCTAGGCAAAGCCAATAAATTTCGTTGAAGTTGACAATTGGGTCTAGAGATACGACCACATCTTCAATGTACATATGTTAGTCCATGCCATTCTTTTTTTTATATAATCTGTATGTATTCATTTATCTTGCTTGAAAGATTAGAATTCTTAAATAATATTTGACATCAAGGAAAAGGAGTTGTCACCTATGTAATTCAAACATATAAATCACAGTTTTGGTTTTGAAGGTCCATTCACAAATTGCCTAATAAGTAGCTGGTGGGTCGGGTCGGGTTGAGTCCCATGCACGAACGAGTTTTTTTTCTATAATAAAATTTAATATACACCCAATTTCATATCTGTCTCCTCTCCTATGAAAATGATATATAATGGTATGGTCCAATTCACAGCTAGCTAGCTCATGTGGTCACTCACATACATGTATAATATTGTTCTGATCTCCATTTAGCTTTCAATATAATAAGCCCAAAGAAAGAGAACCGCATAACTTTGCTGTTTGTTTATGATATTGGATTGAATAATTAACAAATATTGATGGATAGAATCCAAGGTCACGTCGACGCTATGCACAAGCCCAACTGCATGCCTGCCTGCCTGCCTGACACTGACACATCAACCAATAACCATCATTGTGCGAGCACAGCACAGCACAATATTGTCAACCTGCCTTCTCTTTTTGGGAATCTCAAGGTTAGGCGCCAAAAAAATTCATTGTGCCCAACTTTGTTTTTCTTTTTATTTACTTTTTGACAATTATAAGGTAAGAAGGAGAGCAGTATTACTGTTACTATAACTATAACTATTACAAGAAGGAAAAAGAAACAGCGAAACGGGAAGACACGCTTTGTCCCGTCAATCAATCTCGTCTTTTTATCACGAAATGGCTTCTGACCTGAGGAAGACCCCATAAATTTGAACTTTCTCGGAAGGCCCACAACCTATGAAACAAAAAACCACCCACTGATTAGGGCAGAACTTTGTCACTTGGACGGCCTCCAAAATCCAAATAAGCACTTGTTGTCAGACCAAGCACTGCACTGGGGGTTTTAATTTCATGATCTGCTATTTAAATTAGTCCTGTGTATATAAACAACGTAATGTTTTCTTTTTTTTTTTCCCCATTTTGTAAGCTGACTCATTCCATGTCCTAAACCTTCACAATCACATTCCTTATTTCTACTTCTTACTATGAATTGCGTCAATTTTATTTCATTGTTTTCTTGTCAAGATAAGAATTATATCCATAAAAGAAAGAAAGGTATGAACCGCTATTCAGCTATAAATTTTACTTGTGGGAACTTCAATGACCCCACTTGATTTGGAAATGGTTGAAACTTAACAGTGAAACACTAAAAATAAGGACAGTTCATGTTAGTTGCGTATCTGAAGCCAAAAGTGCTCCACCACAACTGGATTATGAACGAACCAAGTTTAAAAAGTGAAAATGGAATCGTCAGCTTCCTATACTTGCCACCATATCATCCTTGTCATCCCTTTATCAAGATTGGTGGCTCTAAGCCTCTAACACCGCCTTTTTTCTTACATTAGAAATTAAAAGGAATATATATTATGGTCAAGATTTCAGGGAGTGTAGCTCAGATACATATGTCATCAAGGCCTATTAGGTTGGTATAGAAGATGGACTCAGCACAAACCACTAAACCGAGGCAGCATGGAAGCCTTGACCCGGTAGAATTTGGAACTCAGTTCGTTGCGTCGTACCCGAGCTTAATCCGTAATTCGCAACCCCTATCTTGTAGCTTG
>JANIPN010000004.1:39251122-39262978 GCA_027478595.1 Erythroxylum anguifugum
TCAGCCATAGTTTTTGCAGCTGCTATAGATTCCCATTATGCTTCCTGTACAGGTTAATCCAGTTCCAAGTAAAGGCCCTTGATTAAATTGTTTTCGATTTGATAGCTTTCAACTTGTATTGCTTGTTTTACATTTTTTGCTGCACTACTTTAAACTAGCTTTTTAGGTTCTCTTTGTTGCTTTACTCTGCTTTCCAGTTAGTCCTGTTTATCCAAATGGTTTAACTTACATTAGTACCATAAGTTTGTGTTTCTTAATAGAAGAGGAAATGTTTTTTATTTGTACATATGATTTAGATTTACACGATTATATATATCCAAGAAAAATAGGAAACAATCTCTAAGAACAGGATTTAATCTCGTAGGATTCCAAGCTGTCCTACGAAAAGAAAAAGTCTTCTAGGATTTGACACTTATCTAAGAAAGCAACAATATTCTCCTAGGATTCCACACTCTCTCAGGAAAGGAGAATAGTCTCTTAGGATCTCACAATTCTTGGGATATTAAGAAATTGACTTTCTTGAAAGGGTATACAGCAAATATACAACTCGAGACTCCCCCTCAAGTTGATGAATATATGTCTTCCATTCTCGAAATATATCATGAAAACTTGAACTGTTCAACCCCTTTGTTAGAACATCAACTAATTGGCTTCTCGATGGGACATATGACATGCTTATAAGCCCTTCCTCTAATTTCTCCTTGATGAAATGTCTATCAATCTCAATGCGCTTTGGCTTATCTTGTTAAATAGGATTATAAGTAATATTGATGGCTGATTTGTTGTCATAGTAGAGCTTCATACGACCTTCCTACTTAAATTTTAAGTCATTTAGAATAATTTTCAACCGTAACAACTTGCACAAACCTTGAACAATTGCTCTAATCTCTAATTCTACTAGTGATCTAGCCACCTCATTTTGTTTCTTGCTTCTTACCTCATTTTGCTTCTTGCTTCTTAAGTCACCAAATTGCCTCTAAGAAAAGTACAATAGCCTGTGGTTGATCTTCGGTCCACTAATCTTGCATAGCCCCCATTAGTATAGGCTGCTAGTCCACATTACTAGTCTCTGGTACATCTTTCTATGAACAATTAGTTCTTTTGCTTCTCCAAGCTTATGATTTGGGTCCATTGGGTAGAGATTGGTTTGGACCTTATCTTTCCTGTATCCTTCAAGAGATCAATTACATACTTCTATTGAAATATGAAAATTCCTTGTGAGCACTGTGACATCTCGATACCAAGGATGTAGTTCAATTTTCCAAGCTCCTTTATTTCGAATTCCTTGATCAATTGTTGCTTTAATTCCCTCTTTCCTTTTTCATCATTTTCATTTATAATAATGTCATCAACATGCACTAGAAGTGCAATTAGTTCCTTTGCAACTGTGTGCTTGATGAAGAGACTGTGATCACCTTAACTTTGTTTACATCTCGACCCTTACATAACTTTAGCAAATCTACCAAACCATGCTCTAAGAGATTGTTTCAATCCATATGAGGCCTTTTGAAACCTACAAACTTTATATTTCATGTTTTATTGAAAGTTTGATATAATGTTCATTTTATCTAGTCAAAGTTAGCTAGCAAGGATAATAAACTCCTCATAGGATTCAATTTTGCCACTAGGACAAATGTCTTTTAGTAATCAATCCTATAAGTTTGAGGGTACACTTTAGCCACTATGCTTTATATCTCTCTAGTAACCATCAAGTTTATATTTCAGTGTGAAGATCTATTTTTGGTCAACTATGTTTTTCCCATTTGGTTTATCAACAATCTCCATAACCTATTCTATTCTTCTCTAATGCATCCATTTCCTCTCTCCTAACATTCTTCCATTCCCTTCTTGAGAATGCTTAGAAACAATATTGGGAATATGAATGGTAGTTAAAGACTCGAAATAACATTTTTATAGGCCAGTGACAAGTGTATGGTGGTCCCTTTGTGCTCTGTCTAGTACATTTCTTAACAGCAATATAAAGGTCATAAGTGAGTGTTTCAACTGTTTTTTAATGTAAAGAGGATGGTTTTTTAGGCTTGTTTCAAGTCTACAACAGTTGTTCTTTTGGAATACAGATGTGAATGTGTGGAAAATTTTTTAGTAACATGAATTGACATAGGAAAGATTTCTGTATTTTCTAAGACAGACATAGGAATAGAGATTGAAGATGAGTTTGGGACATAGACAAGGAGGTCAAATGATACAACAGATTCAAATACTATTTTCTATCATTGATGTCTCCATCTGAGGATAAGACTTGGTAGAATATGGTTTGTTTTTAATGGAAGTGACAATTAGTCGAGGTATAGAACTTCAAGATGAAGGTTTATAGTACTTGTACCCCTTTTGTGTAGGCCAGCAACCTAGAAAGACAAATTTGATGGCACGGGATTCTAACTTCCCATTGTGTTTTCTATGCACAAGGACAGTGCAACCAAATAGCCTAAGAGTAAGCCCATCTGAAGTTCTAAAGTTGGAATAATAGGTATTAAGAGTTTCTGTCGGACTTATATTGCTTAACACATGTGGGGGAAGTATCATATACGTGGCATTTAGAACTGCCTCCTCCCAAAAGGATCTAGGAACATTCTATTGAAAGAATAGAGCCCAGTTTCATTGGGTAAATGTCCATTTTTCCTCACTTACCTCATTTTGTTGAGGTGTGTCAATATTTGATAAGTTATGAATAATTTTGTACTTTGGAAAGTAGGGTGACAAAAGATTAATCTCTAGCCTTGTTTGACTTAACTCTTTTAATTTTATCCCCGTATTGGGTTTGAATCATGAAATGAAAATTAGGAATATTTAAAACCAGAATTTTGTTTGAGTAAGAAAAGCTATGTACAATCATCAATCAAGGAGACAAACCAACGAGCATAAAAAATATTAGGAATATTAGAGGGACCTAGATGTCACTTTGAATCAAATGAGAAGGATGAGGACTTCTTTTAATACTATTAGGAAAGAATATGTGAGTATGTTTTGTCAATTAAAATTTCACTGTAAAACTAAGATACCTAATCCTCCAAACAAATGTGGAAACATGACATTTAAAACTCTAAAAGATAGGTGACCAAGGCTTAAATGGTAAAGACAATTGACATCTTTATTTGAATTACTAAGAACTGTCATGGACAAATTACTCTTGATTTTTTTAAGAAGATTCAAGATGTTAGAGATTGTTCCTTTCTTAGCAAGTCCAATCCTCTTTACTTGAGATTGGTTCTGAAGAACACTATATGAAGAAAAAAAAGCTTGCATAACATTTAATGTCATATGTAAGCTTTTGAATAGAAACAAGGCTAACTAATAATTTTGACACATGAAGAATGTGTTTTAGACAGAGAAAAGGTGTAATACATACATCTGCTTCTGCAACAATAGCTAACAAACCGTTGTCTACTACAATCTTCCTATTATTGGGGCATGAGGTATCAATATAAAATAAATGTGAGGAGTAAGTCATGGTTTTTGGCACCAGAGGCAATTATCCAAGCATTATCACAGTACTTGTTTGAGGCATTCAAGCAAAAAGAAAATAAAGGTTTACCTGAGACAGCCAAAGAACTACTTCCAAAGAGCATCTCAAGAGATCCCAATAAACTCCTTAGTCTTTCAATCTCCTCACTATTAAAACGTCTTTTATCTGAACCTTTATATGATTTGGTAGTAATTTTGGATGAAGATACATTAGGCATTAAGAAAAAAGTAAAAGAATAAAGTCTCAAGAAAAATGTAATGGGTTGGATCAGGTAGGGTTAGAATTGGGCTGAGGTTTGATTTTGACTGGGCTTTGACTGGAGTTGGGTTCAGACAATAAGAGTCAGGCCTGATCGGGTTTTAGGCTGGATTTGGGTCTCACTAGCCTGGCCCAGTCAGACCCATTGCGATTCCTGGTTCTTACAGAATTTTCAGTTACCCAGTTCTTCGTGTTTTGGAGGAAACATTTGCATTAAGAAGATGAAGAAAAATGCAGTTGCAGTTCTATATATGATTTTCTTTGAATACTAGAAACTATATTTCCTACCATTAATCAGTCTGCCAATAACTGAAATCTTTAGTTTTCATTTTGCAGCGATTACTTATGGTGATATATTTTAGCTTGCTGAGGAGACTGCTAGCCATCAGTTGGTCGATTTCAGCAAGCGTGAATTAGATGAATATATTTTGTTGTATTCATAATGCAGAATATATAGAGCGTGGATGAATGCAGAAAGGTTGCTGGATATGATGGAAATCATTCTAAACATATGAAAGGTTCTTTTGTGACCTAGAAAGGAACCACAACTAAGTTCTATACAAGGATGGGCATAGAAAATGTTGATTGGTGGAATTTATTTTGGGAGAATTACTGTCTTGACTTTCATTGAATGCCTTTTACTGGACTTATTTTTGTCAGCAATATTTTCTGCCCTGTTTCCTTTTTATACTATGTACCAGAAACGACAAGGTAAGACAATGAACATATTTAAAAATTTTGCAAGCCCAAATTCTTACCCGTCTTTGTCTTTAAGATATTTTGTTTATTTAAATATTTTCCTGTAAATTAAGGAATGGTTGGAAGACATTTAGATTAAGATGCTCTTGCGCTTGGCTTCTATGTGAAAGATAACAGATTTAGAGGTTCAATTTCCACCCAACCACCCAGAAGTCTGATTGTTGGAAGGAAAAGCAGGATTGGCATTCCGGCCCGTGTCTCAGGTTCAGGACTGTCCATTTTAAGGAAAAGCTTATTTTGGACATAAATTTATGGCATAGATCTTTGATGATTTACATGGACCTAAAGGGTTAGCTATTGCTTTTTGTTTTTTTGTTTCTAATGAAACAATGTTGTAAATTAAGAGTAGATAACAGAATATTGTGTTTATTCGGCTATGATTTTGTTAGAAGAGAATTGAGGAGAAAATCAAGAGAGACAGAACTAATTCGAAATAGAGAGAGAGGAGAGGAAGCATTCATATAAGTTAGGCTTAAATAAAAACAAACAACTATTTAGTATACTCTCATTTAGCATTACAATCCTGAACGCTTATCGAAATGTAGTGCTTCGCCTTAGTTACTAACGACTGGTGAGTCTTTTCGTCATTTATCATTCAGTGTCACTCTCTATTTGTTTTTGCAACAATTGCCCTCTTAACATTTTTGTCCACCAAATTGATCTCTGAAATCGCTTCTGAAGGTCGAAAAGATATTCCTATTTTGCATTAATGCTTCTACCGTCTGACCATTGAACTAACAGCTGAGTCACTGCACGATTACTTCTCTTTGCTATACCCCTTTCCGATACTGCCATAGAGACACGCTCAACAGGGGTGATGAACTTTGGTAGTGTAGAAGAGGTTCTATCTTGATCCATGTGCGCTTTCTTCAACTGTGATACATGGAAGTTGGTGGTAGCTCGAGTTTGTAAGCAACCTTCCCAATTTATTGCATCACTCTGTATGGCCTATAATAAAGTGGAGACAACTTTTGATTATTCCTCCTCTAAAGAGTGTGTTGTCTATACGGTTGTAACTTCAATAACACCATTTCTCAGACTTTAAATTCACGCTCCGAATGTCTAGAGTCAGCATACTGCTTCGTCTTGTTTTGATCTCTCTAAAAATGAAATCTTGTTACATTGTTCATTGTTTCCTTGCCTTTTAGAACTCGGTCCACTTTTGTTACCTATGAATCTCCTGCTATGTATGGTGTGTAAACTGGTGGGGATAGTCATATAACACTTCAAATGATGTGGAGTCGATGGATGGGGGATACTTTGTGTTGCCCCACCACTCAACCAACGGTATCCACTCACTCCACAGTTGAGGGGTTTCACTGCAAAAGCATCGTAAATATGTTTCTTAAATTCTGTTCACCGCTTCTGTGAGGTCGTCTGACTGAGAATGGTAGGCGATAGAGTATTTCAACTAAACTCCTTGCAATCGGAGTAACTCCTGCCAAAATTTGCTAATGAAGATTGGATCTCTATCCCTAATAATTGATTCCGGCATTCCGTGTAGTTTAAACACGTTATTGAGAAATAATTTCACAATCTCACAAGCGGAGTAAAGATGTTTTACTTAAACGAAGTAAGAATATTTGGTGAATCGGTCGACAATCACAAAAACAACCGACTTCCCTTTAGATATAAGGAGTCCCTCGATGAAGTCGACGTTAACCTCCCTCCGGCTACCTTCCGGAATTCTAATTGGTTGCAATAACCCAGGATATGTTGAATTATCATGCTTGTTCCTTTGGCAGTTCATACATTTCTGGCATAATTCCACACATCTCGTGTCATTCCCTTCCATGAAAACATATTTTGTAACTCTTTTGTTATTGCTACTGCACCTGCATGTTTCCCCATAGCCTCATCATGACTGATTCCAATCATTTACTGTCGCAAAGCCTTGTTAGTGCCAATCACCAAACAACCCTTCCACCTTAGTAATCTATTTTTCTATTCATATGCACTAGACTTCAAACTTCCCATCTCCAATTTTCTGATAATTTCCTGAATTGCTCGATCCTCTTCCGAACTTTTCTTGATTTCTTCCAATAATTCTCCATGTAATTGCGTTACTGATAGCATCATTGTCTCCGCACTTGTGATTCTTGAAAGGGCGTCTACGGTATTATTTTCCTTTCCACTACGGTACTATACTTCGAAATCATATACGAGAAGCTTAAGTAACCATGATTGTTGGAAGGGAGTTGACAGACGCTGCTCCAACAGATATTTAAGGTTCTTGTGGCCTGTTCTTACAATAAATGGTTTGCAGCTCAAGTAGAAATGCTAGTACTTGATTACTTTAATTACCGCCAGAAATTCTTTTTCGTAAGTTGATAATCCGTAATGCCTTCTTGCCAATGATTTACTGAGAAAGGCAATGGGGTGGCTATCCTATTGTAGTACTGCTCCGATCCCTTGTCCACTTGCATCTGCCTCAATCACGAATGTTTTTGAAAAATCCGATAACGCCAACATCAGTGTTGATGTAATTTCCTTCTTCAAGTTCTCAAAAGCGGCCTTCTCTTCTTGCTACCAATCCCAACTAGCCATGTGTTCCTTTTTTAAAAGCTCTGTTAATGGTTTAGCTATTAATGAATCTCCGGTAGTACCCCATAATTCCTAAAAACCCTCAGAGCTCCTTAATTCCTATGGGTTCCGGCCACTCCTCAATTGTTTTAACCTTCCGATTGTCAGTTGCTACTCCCATCTTTGAAATTGTATATCCCAGATACTCAATTTGAACGCACTCCACTGCTCTGTTGTCATTCTCATTTATTGTAATTGGAATCCAATGGGCATTGACAATTGCATCATGAACAATTGACTGCCTGTTGAGCGATGTAATGTTGTCTGAAATTCTT
This sequence comes from Erythroxylum anguifugum, assembly GCA_027478595.1. NCBI lineage: Eukaryota > Viridiplantae > Streptophyta > Magnoliopsida > Malpighiales > Erythroxylaceae > Erythroxylum > Erythroxylum anguifugum. The sequence continues at coordinate 39,258,482 of JANIPN010000004.1, forward strand.
TGCTGGAAATGACTCTGCATCTCCCTTTTGGATTTCCGCTTAATGTGACCAAACGTCCCTCCAACTTAAATGTCAATGTTTGGTCCTTAAAGTTACATAATACCTCATTCAGTCCACTCAACCATTGCACGCCCAATACATCGCACCCTCCTAGTGCCAGCACCAATGCATCCTTGGTGAATTGCACCCCTTGCATTATCCAAGTAAAGTCCTTGCAATACTGATGACATTGCAGCTGCAACCCGCCTCCTACTATGATGAAAATTGGATCTATCTCTTGGAGATCACACCCTCCTTTTCTTATTACAAAAGTGTCCATGAAGTTATGGGTGTTCCCGTTGTCAATTAGTATGCGTATCTTCCTTCTCTGATGCATTCCTACTAACCTCATTAGGTTTAAACTCTGTATTCCCAGACAACCCCAACATGGCCTGCATTGAAACTATCGTACTATCTTCTTCTTCAGGACTTCCCTCTGATTCTTCCTCTTCTGGTTCCAGTGAATTTTTCCATTGTCATCTTCTCCGGCAACTACATAAAATTATAATAGTCTGTTCTTGCATTTGTGACCTATGCTATATTTTTCATCACACAAAAAACAAAGACCTCTTGCACTTTTATCCTCAAAATCCTTACTACTAAAATTTTTATGGGGTTTAAAAGCTCTTACCGATGATGATGACTGTATTGTCGAAGCTGGTGTAGGTAGTATTCCATCCACCAGTTACTAACATCTGGTGAAACGCAGTGCTTCCCCTCAGTTACTAACATCTGGTGAGTCTTTTCGTCATTTATCATTCAGCGTCATGTTCTCCATTTGTTTCTGCAACAATTAATTAGGGTTAGAAATGAGATGGTGTAGATCCAACCTTACTTAAGTTTTTCTTTTATTTTAGGATAGACTTAATTGAAGTCCTAATTAAGTCTAAATCATTTGGTCTGAGTTCACGTTCAAGTTCATGCACAACCAAATCTCGGGTGTCCTAAAACTTAATTGTATTGATATTATTCAAGTTATGTCAGGCTCGAAAAGTTCCATCTAAAATGCCTATTGAAGAAATATATCTTGAATGATGAATTTAACACTCCATTAAGCATTTTAAAACCTTACAATTTAACATTACAAGATAATTGAAGTAAATGTTATAAAAAACATTTTGGAAAGCATAAAACTAAGGCTACTTGCTCCTTTGAATAAGTTCTTTAGAATACCAAACCCAATGAGTATCTAAGTACATGAGTTAAACAGGAATTAAATGGCAGTTGCGCACTCCTCACATTTTTCGTGGAGTGAAATTTCAAGGTGAAAGTGAAACTAAAGATGAAAAAACATGGAAGGACTCGGATTTTGGTGAAAATTTGGGGGTGTCTCAGTTTATGGCCGTTAAAAATTTTGCTCCTGATGTTTCTGCCAAAGCTCTAACTTCGGGTACTTTTTCCATGAGATTCTAGTATTTCGATCATTTTGACATTGAAATCTAGATTTTGGAAAATGTGACTATTTCAAAGAAGATCGAGTAAATTGACAATGCCCAAGTTCTTTCACATTCATGATGGCGAATTTGTTGCAAAAATGTTGTTATAGTTTCCTTTTGGACATAAGATTATAGGTTATTGTTGTTCTATGTTATTACAATACATCAACCTTGATAGAAGCAAGAATGTCTTGAATTTTGTGATTTGGTTGCAAAGTGAAAATTTGTTGTCTTATTTCTTGTGGAACAAAATGATTTTGTTTGTCTTTTACTCTAGTATATAAGGAGAAGCATCAATTTGTTAAAATCTCTACCTTTTTGGATTATGCTCAATTGGAGGCTTGATCTAGTTCAAAGAAATTAAAGGTTTGTTTAAGAAAGTTGTCATTCAAGTTTAGAGACTTATATGTTACTAATTAAAGGTTTGTAGTTTTCATTCAACTCAGATTTTCAATATGTTCAATGTAATCCATGATCTTGCTTGTTGCTCCTATACTTTGGATATGGCATCTTAATGTCTTACCTAACTAGTTGACTGGGTTTGCAAATTAGCCTTAGCAGAGGCTGGCATCATACCTAGCAAGCTATCAAGGACAAGGTCCTATTCTAAAAGTTCAAAACTAGATGAAATGTTCCTTTTTTTTTATCCTGATAGGTATGGCATTTTCTTTACTTAGTAGATTCTTTTTAGTAATTCATGCTCCATTATTTTCTTTTTCTTTTTGTTTCTAAGAGACTAAAGTACATGTCTGGTTTTTCAGGTTTATTTCTTAGTAGGATCTGATCAACTGGAAAGATCAGTTGGAGAATGAAATAAAGTTAGGAATAATAGAGCAGGTAAAAGTTACTTCTCATGTTTTTTATTTATACATTCGTTGAACTATTAAATACACACTAAATTAATATAATTTTAATTTGCCTATCATAACACTAAAATCTAACTTGATTGTAGTCCAGATGTCAAGAACAAAAGCAGGTTATACAGATTTGAGCAAGATGAGTTCAGATATATTGATGGCGTGGTGTTGGCTATAGTGGCTGCTGGTGGTGGAAATGATGGCTGGTGGTGGTGATTTGAAAATTAGCTGGGTCAAATGGGAAGGAATTGAATGTCAAATTGAAGTTCAAGATGTGAACTATAACTTTCGTGAAGGAATCGTGGCAATCTGACGTCTAGAAAAAAAGTTATGAATTTTCTTGATAGATTGGTTATGAATTAGGAAAGTGCTGAAATTGGGGGCTCAACATTTAGGCGGTTTCAAAGTGCATTTATGGGCAAATGGCTGGGAATTTAGGGGTGGTTCTTGAGGCTAAATTGAAGTTAAATAAGTGAACTACAACATTGATGAAGGAAGTTTCTCAATATGATGAGTAGAAAAAAAGATATAAGTTTTTTCCTTAAAGAGGTTGTTCAGTAAAATGGAAAACTGAAATTGTGAAAATCAATTGGAAAGTTAAACGACTAACAGATAGGTGATTGTTTTTGGAAACAATCAAAACCCTTTAGTTTTTGGAAACTAATAAAACCCAAATGATTAAATTACAAATGCGAATTCTCTCTCAATTTGATAAAATGATCTGAATCCAATGAGAGTTTTTACAAAGCAATATTTAAGGAAATAAAAGCAAATGAATGGTCATGAAGGAGAACCACATGCCAGTTTCTTTTCAGCCATTAAAACAACAATAAAATGACATAATTAAGGAAACTAAGTAATTAAAACTGAGCTGATAACTTAAGTCTCGTAAGGGACAAATAAAACAAGATAAATGTATTTTGTTCATCAAATATCTTCAGCCGAAATTGAGCTGCACTTGAGTTGAGAACTTGGGCTTCAAATATCATCAAAGAGTGCAACATAAGCTGGGATTTTCTACCGAAATAACATCAGAAGAATGAGCTTCAAAAATCATGCATTTATGAGTCCCAAAGGGCTTAAGTAAAACCTGTAGCTTTAGGCTGAAATTTGGCTATTCCTAATTGAGCCCAAGTTTGTTATATAAATTGGCGACACTTTCATGGTTTTTAATATACTTTTTGATTCCTAATTCTTGATTCTGTGCTTAAATTAATCCTTAAGTGTGCGCTTGTATTTTATACAATTTGATAGTAAAAATTGTTACAAATTGACATTAATTGCATTATTAATTTTCTAAGGACAATTGATACTACAAATTGCTATTATTGATTGTAGGAACCTCAATAAGAAAGGAGTCAATTTGCTTAAACAAGAGCAAAGGCGCTACAAGACTTTCGCTGCCGCGACGAAACAGACCTGTCGCCGTGGCTAAACATGGAGAATTCGGGCTGACTTTCAGGAAAGGTTGCCGAAAAATCCAGTAAGAACAAAAAACCTTTCGGGAAAAGTACGCCGCGGTGAAACTTATCTGTCGCCGCGACAAACTGTCGAAAACCTGAACCATATTTGAAAAATGCTCTCACTATTCGCCCGACTCACCGATCCATCACTTAAAAACCTACCAAATTAGGCTATTCAGACGATCATCAATATACACAGAGACAGTCACTTCCTCAGCCGACACTCATTCCTCTCACTCTCAACCTTCATCCATGAATTCCGTCCACTTTTCACCGTCAACTTCATCGTTTGCTAATGCCATGGATGCTTTCGGTGTGCTTACAGTTGTGAGGGTTCCCGAAGTGATGCTTGGCTAAAGTACCGTTTCCTCTTAAAGATGTAGCGATGGCTTGAGTTCGATAGGCTTCAAAGGAGAGTAGTTTTACATTGTCACGTTTAACTACATTGTTATTGTTAGCCCCATAATTTTTTTTATGATTATTAAGCATGATTAGAGGAATTAAAGCAATAATGAATTAAATTGAGTTGACTTAAATTAAATATGATGGCATTAATGAAGTTAGTTGGCATGAAATAAATGAGTAGTTAGAATTAAATGTGCTAGATGTAATTTAATGTGTTAGTTGGGCTTTGGGCCCAAATGAAATGAAAAGAGAAAAGAGAAATGGGCTTAAGTGAAAGAGTTAGTAGAGATATAAGAA
>JANIPN010000004.1:39525013-39542719 GCA_027478595.1 Erythroxylum anguifugum
TGTATTTTACAAAACTAACTTAAATTTCAAAATATGCAGATTTTGAAGTAATGCCCTTATACTCTTGATCCCTCGATCTCTTCCTCATCATTTGAAGATGGAACGAAAATGGGGGGTGAGCTTAAAACTCGTGGGTAACAAGTTTATAATCTAGAAACAAGCAAAACCCCCTTTATAAAACTCATTGTCATTGCACTTTTTCATAACCATAGTAATTCTGCATTTAAAAATCATAAAACACTTATTTCATGAAATTCTCAATTTGTCAAACAATTCACAATAGTACAAATCATGTATGGATCAATCTTGTCAAACATATCATGAGCACATAAACACATCAGAATGGTTTGGGTGGATCCAAAAACAGAACATACTACACATTTCTACAAAATGATCCTGTGTAGCTGTGAACAGAATATACTATCGCAATCCCACATAATGGTCTTGCGTAGCCGTGAACTTATGAGAGTCCATGAAGGAATTCCATGCCACTAGCGGGCAGGCGAGAGAAGCCTTTTGTCAAAATACAGTTAACTATGTATTTATCTATGTTTATCAGAAACTTAAATGAACATAATTTGCTTTAAGGTTGACCATACAAGACTATATTTAACCATATAATTTGCACTCAAAGATAGAATTTTGATATTAAAATGTATGTGATACTTATATTTAATGACTAATTATATTTTTTTACATTAGGCTAGTATTACATGTATTGAATACAGGTATAATTTTTATTGAGTCATGAAATTATTTGTACTTAGTCATGATATTCTCTTATAAAAGTGAAGTTGTTACTTGTTTCAAATGAACATGCAATGATATTTTTCTACATAAGCATGGTTTAGAATACGAGTCATAGTATTGCTTATGCAAATTTCTAACAGAATACTCGCTTAATAAAATACAATTGTAAAGAAACCAAAATAATTTAGTGCACCGATATGGACAATCTTCTTCGGTCCTTGTTTGTTAATAACAAATAAACAAAAAAATGTTTCAAATCTAAGTTAAAAAAGAAAGGAGATAGTTCTTTGAACATGAACATCTCCCCCGGAAGTGGAAGAAAGAACCCAAAAAAAAACAGTTCAAATGAAGGAAACAACTAAACAAAGCAAATTGTTCTAAATTTAAATTGACTTTTAAATTTCAACATTGGCATGAATACCCTCTGTAAAAAAAAAAAAAATAGAGGAAAGGACTAAAGGAAAAGATGAAAAAATAGCCTTTTTGATATTTGAACATTCTTTATCTTTAATTCTCCCAGCATTGTCCTTTATTAAAAATTCAACATTGATGCACAAGTGAAATATATATAAAAACAAGTTCTTGAGATATTTGACAATTGATAATGACTACCACTTATATTCTCCCTCAATCATTAACTTTTGAATCTTGTTGTATAAAGACAAAGGTATCTAGTAATTCACATTTCAACTCAGTACTTATGTGTTGCATATTTACATCAAACATCAAACATAACAAAGCTTTTCCCTTTGTACTTGTAAGTCTCAACCTCAGAGCGTGTCGATTACTTACACTCAAACCGATTCATTTTCATTCTACTTTTTAATTTCCTTTCAAACTAGCTTCTGCAACCAGAGAGTTTGAAGATGGTATTAATAAATTTCTGGGTTCGCCAGAACTCATCACCTGTTCATCATCTATCAATTCTGGGCCTTGAACATTCAACTCGCTTGAATCATTCTCACAGATACCGTGGTTGGTTTTGTCGGAAACATCAGAGCGGGTTATAGAGCTGGGAATCTTCTCAAGTCGAGGGGATGAACTTGACTCATCATCCGAAGAGTCCACGTCTGGATCAATTACAATTGGCGGATCACCTTGAGATGTTCTTGATCCTTTCCGAGAAAATACATGTTTCAAAATATTCTTTGCCCTGTCTTTCACATGTCCTTTTCCTGGGCTCCCTAGAACAGTTCCCTCCTCAAGAACCCCTGCAGTTTCTCCGGAAAGACCATCTTCTACTATGAACTTCACACCTACTGTCTTCTGATTAAGGCCTCTAATGTTAACATACGGAGACTGAACAGTGTCTCCAGTACTGCTTGTATTATCCTGATTTTTGTTGCGATGGAACACGGAGCCAACCTTAAATAAACTTCGCCGAAATTTGTTCCTGGAACTTTTTCCCTCACCATTTTCATCACCACTGCCGCTATCACTGTTAAGGGGTCCAGATGCTGCTGCTATGCTGCCATATGAATCATAAGGAACTCGCTGGATTTTACTATCAAGGAGCCTATCCTTACCTTTTCTGGGCTCCCATGTTTGTGACACCTCGCTTCCAGGTTGATGGACCCATATCCCAGTCTCTTGTCGCCCTTCAACGTTGATAGGCTCAAAATTGTCACGCACTTTGGCAAGCTTTTCTGAGGAAATTGATGAAAAAGAATCTCTACTGCCAGTATCACTTGCAAAGCTATCTCTTTGTACTTCCTTGTTCATCTTTTCTCCATCAAACGAATCTCCATTCCCCTGAAAAGGTTACCCATAAACCAAAGTATTGTTAAACATTGAAAACATTTATATGTCATTTGTTGTTGAATCCTACTTTAAAAATAGTAACCTTTGCATTTGCTTCAAGTATGGTAATGGCAAGATGTAGCCTTCCCATTTTAATGTTCTGAAGGAGTAACCACATATCATGCCTCTCACCATCCCTTAGACCATTGATATTAACGGTGCAATCCCTTCAAATAGTAGAAGAGAATGTATTAGCAGGTTGAACAGCCAACTAGTCAAAACACATTGAAACATAAGTACCCCAACATCAACAAGTGCAAAACAATTGATGTTGTTTTGAACCTCAAAAGGAAAATCGATGATGCACTAATAAATAAGACAAAAATATTTTTGAGTGTACTGGCATTTGGAAGCTAGTGAAGAAGAGACAGGAAAATTTTGTATGAAAAACCAATGACAATGAAGTTAAACCTGCTGCAAAACTATACATAGTTGTTAGGAGAATTAGAGACAAACCCGAGGCTATCGTCAATAAATCGGTCTTTGTCACGAACTTCAATAGTCAGATTATTTGATGGCTCCCATGTACAAATTGGGATCTTAAACTCCTCTTGCCACTTTGGGGTCAATGTCCTTTTCTGTATCTTCGTCCTGAATTTGTAAGGGCCAAGTTGTCCTTTCACATAAGGGTCAGCTAATCCTGAAAAGGTAGATTCCCAATTAGACCTGGTTGAGAATAGTAATACTACAAACTGGGAAGGCAAAACAAGTTTCAGGAACAGACCATTTAAATCTGATGGTTTGATGTCAGATGCTTCAACAACTTCAAGCTTGGCAAAAGCAACGGGCTCCTTCTCATCCACAAAAAACCAACTCTCTGACATTCAAACAGTAGTAAGAAATACATGATGACAGATAAGGACACATTTCAACAAAAATATGATATAACAGCAACTCCATTATACAATAAATTACAATTAGCAATTGCCTTCCCTTTAATCTAATCCAACTCCCAATTGTTTTAGCAGTTTTCGAGTTGAGTAATGCCTTGTAATGAAACATTACCTGGTAAAATGAAGATTAATTGATCTATCATAAACATTATTCTCAAATAAGGCCCTGTCAAACTCTTTCCTCAGTTGCCTAACATCTCCACTGGAATGAGCCATTGATTATTATTTTTCTTAAACCATTTCCATAATGAGATATAAGTTCTCTCAGACTCCATTCCTTCACATCCAATGGAAAAATCAAATATTTTTGTATACTCCATAACTGTCATAGTTCGTTGCCCAAGCTCAATAAGATGATCCTGGTAATGTGAAAGAATCTCTCTTAGCTTCAACTTCATCTCTTCCCAATCACAAATTGGTGCTATCCTATTTTAAGCAATCCATCCTCCACTATTCTCCAACAAATCTGAGCATATCCAGTAAGTTTCATCTTTACAAATTGAACCTCTCAATCTTCCAGCATGTACAAATCAAAATATCATCCATTGGTAATACCGCATCCATACCTGATATTATGGGATTCAACTTTTCTATAAAATCACTTATTTCTACACGTACTTTCTCGGTAATATTGCCAACCATGTCTTGATTTCTCAGATTCCATGGAAGTCCTAGTATGACAGGATGATTTTTTGGCTGTCCAACTTGTAATGAAAAAACTTTGAAGGTGAGAACCAATAAACTTTATGCTTGTTTATTAAGGTGCTGGTGCCAACAAATTCGTATTTTGAACAACCTTCCTAATTCATCATTGCAACTATTACCAAAGTTTATACCAGAATATACGGAAATAGCTTCTTGCTCACAGTCAGCTTTCCAAAATCAAAAGTTATAAATAGAATATTCAAGTTTCTTATTCATCAATGAATCATAAGCTTGCCCATCACTCTCTCGCTCTTTAGACCTTTTCCCTTTTCTTTCTAGCCCCATAATCACACTGAACGCCCAGCATAATGTGGAATCTGGATCGTTTCATCGAGCACCATTGATTTTAAATAGAAAAGTGTTCTGACTCTATTGGATCAAGTCATAACCTATGCCAGATTAGTAGACTAGTATTCAGAGACTAAGCTCTATTTCAGAGTTCATGTATACATGTTCAAACACCTTAATGAAACAGACTGCTCATCTTATCCAATGGATTTCTCGATAATCCCTTCCCATCATCAGAACAAGCCAACAGTAATATTTGACGACCAAATCCTGCAAATGCTTGCACAAATAAACATGGAGGGGACCAACCGCTTTGGTTTCATATGTAACTATTTCAAATCTTATGCCTAACACCTGATCATCTGAAATTTACCAAAAGTTTATCTCTCTATACCCTTAATTTTGGAATATGTTGTGTCCAATCATTAGCAAATAAATAACTAGTCAAAATTGTGCAAGCTGCTAACTTCTAGAAAACTTTATCCTCTTTCTAAATTCATTTCTCAACACCAAAACTGAGCTTTTTTACTTAATGCTCCTCCACTCTTTCCAATGGCTTGGTTTTATCAAATTATTCATTGAGGGATGGTTACAACATTCATAAACTTCTCATTATTATCCAACTGTTATGTCTATACTCCAGAATCATGAAGCTCATATCCAGTGGACTAGAAGTGCCAATATGAAATTCGGAATCTTTATATCATAAATGATCCTAAAATGAATACAAGAAAGGAGAGGAAAAAAGTTTCTCAACTAAGAAGTCAGAATTGCGCTTCCCCATTATGAACAGTTTACCAGTTTACCTGAAGCACCTCCTAAACTGGTTTATCAGTTTACCTTTTTATTTCCAGATGTAGATCGCAATTTTTCAGTTGGAACAGGAAAAAATTTTCTTGGTAAAAAATTAAAATAGTACAGCCAGAGTTATGCTTATCTTCCTTTGTGAAGTGCATCTAAGTTACAAATTCACTTTTAAGGACCCTAACTTACTAATGTCAGAATAACTGAAGTCGAATAGAGAGACCAGAAATATTATCCAAGAATGGTATTTCTTTGCTGATGGCCAACATTTGTTGCAGAAAAGTAAGAATTAAGATAAATGTTTTGGTGCATTAAATGTTCGCTTGAAACTGACTTTTAAAGTTAGTTTCCCCCAAAATGGAAGTGCATGAGCTTCTCAACTTCCAAGCAACCTTAAAGTTGATAAATTACCTGTCTGCGGAGATACGAATTTCTCCATATCAACAACTAGCATATTGGGCTGCATGAAGAAAAATATCATTTAGATAAACATCAGATATGGAGATTATACATTTTGAATGGGAGTAAATTTACCTGAACAAGTGTCTGCTCAAATGCAACTGACAAAAGCTTGTCCTAGTTCAAACCAGAAAATGCATCTGAGTTTTTTCATAGAGGCAGGGGACAAACCAGCACGTTCATGACAAGGTTTGAAAATGGATGCATTCATTATAGGTATGTACATATTTATTATATGGGCTCCATGAATTCACACCAGCATTATTTAATGGGAGGAGGGAGGAGGGAGAAAGATCGAAAGTTCAAGATATCACTAGAAAGAATGAAATAAACCTACCAGCCATCCAGCAATTCCTGGAAGTACAGTAACGTCCAGTCCATGAGTGAAGATGGGTTTAACAGTCATTTGGAAATAAGGCGGCTCAGCAAAGCACACTCGCAATCGGCTTAGGAAAGGCCATTCACGTAGGAATTTTACACCAATCAAAACCTGATAAAAGAGAGTTAAAAATAAGAATGATTATGGTACTAAAAAACCAGTTTACCTTTCTTGAAACGATTATTACAATACCACATAGGTACATATAGAATTAAAATGAATAAGCTAACCGTTGCATCAAATATTACAGTTACCACATCCCAAAAATAAGTGCAACGAAAGGAAAAAGCAGTAAAATGCTATGGAGGTACCCAGTACGAAATATTCAGAAAACCAGATTTCTTATATCAAAACTATACAAACCAAGTGATGTAGGACAAATAGAAGAAGTATCAACTAGTAGCTAAAACTTCCAAAATTAAGAAATAAGGCTGATATTAGGCTGCTGGAATATCAAACTTTAGGGCTAGATTTCAGCTAGGAAATTTGAAATTTTAGATTTGGTATAGTTGGGTATCTAACATTTGATTGCTGACAATTTAGACTTAAAATTTCAAGATTTAATATAGCTGAAATTTAGGTTTAAGATGGCTGGAATTTAGTAAAGAACACAAATAATGAAGACTAGAAAACTAGGAATCACTCCTAAAGTCTAAAAATTACTCTTAGAAGAAAGCATCACATCTTCTATTTGAAAACTCAAGTTTGTAGTAAAATTTCAGATTGCTTATACTATTGAAGGGCTGAATACATATTTATAGAGAGAGTTCTTAGAACCCTTATTTTAGTATGAAAGGGTTGCTAACAAATTTAAATCCTATTCCAATAGAAATTCTATAAGTCCTAAACAACTAGGTCACATATGTAAAATAGAAAAACATATTTAAATTACTACTATTTCCTATCTAATAAAGAATCCTAACATAATCTAAATTTCAGACATTATCTTAAATGTCTACTCAATTCTCAATTCTCATCGCACAAATTAAAGCTTGTAGTTGACTAATCTTTCCTCTTTTATTTCTTTTATAGATGTTAAGTTCTTTTGTATCAATTCCCTCTAGCTTGTCTGAGGTCGTCCTCGACGTAGAATGTGATAAATACTGATCATATATGTCTAGATTCAACTTCTGAAATTCAAACTCTAAAATTCAAGTGCTGTGAAAAATCGATCTTCCTTTCCACTTGACAAGAAATTGTCAATATCTTCCATCTCTTGTGGCTAAAATTTGTTCATCAAGAACATCCTCTATCTCCTCTTTAAGATGGGGAATAGTTAGAGTTCTCAACACAGCAATAGGAGATTGCGTATCATCGTATCCATGACAAATAGTTAAGTCTGCAACATTAAAGATAGGACTAATTCCCATGTCACTTGATAATTCCAAAACATAAGCATTAACATTTACCTTCTTGATGATCTTATAAGGTTCAGCATTTTGCGAATGAAGTTTCTTATATTTCTCTTTTTAAAAATGCTCTAGACGAATCCTAACCATTACCATATCTCCTTCATTGAATTCTACTAGTCAATGATGTTGATCAGCACGTTCTTTATAAGACAAACTGCTGGTTATTATCTTTCATTGCATCTCATCAAAGATATCCCTCATATGTTGTGCAAAACCGTCAACATCAATATCTACTCATGTTGTTTATGGTAAAGGAACCAAATCAATAGGCTTCCTTAGTTGAACCCGAGACTATCTCAAAAGAGCTCTTACCAGTAGACCTATTTATAGAACTGTTGTATGCAAATTCTACTATAGGGAGAATTAGGTCCCAATTTTTAACATTGTGTCCAACCAAACATCTTAACAAGTCTCCTAAGCTTCTATTCACCACTTCCGTTTGTCCATCAATTTGGGGATTGAAAGAACTTGAAAATTAAAGCTTAGTATTCAATCGTTTTCCATAAATTTTTCCAAAAATAACTCATAAACTTCACATCACAATCAGAGACGATGGTTAAAGATAATCTATAGAGACGTACAACCGTTTTGAAGAATAATTTAGCAATGTGGATAACATCGTAAGTCTTGACCAATATATTTACAAATGGTTTCATAACAAAACCACACAATTTCTCTACAACATAGGCATCAAGAACATATGTATCGCTGCTTACTATAGTCAAATGCATTAACTTGCCATCATTGCTGAATTTTGACTTTACAAGTGCACTCATAGCTTCTTTATTCATATATTGTGTTAATTTCATATCCATTCAAATCTACTTCTTCATCACCCACTTCAATATAATCTTCATTAACACCGACAAGGATATCATCAAGTTTTGAACTAACAAGCTTCATAACCCCAAGTAATTACTGATTCATCCTTTCAGCCCCCTATTCAATTATATTAGCTTGTTGTCCTATTATTTCACCCTGCTACCTTGTTTTTTCAGCCTATTGTCCTCGTGTTTTGATTTGTTGTTCAGGTGTTTCAACTTTAGAGTTTGCCAAATAATTAACTTCATTTTGTTTTTCTTCATCTTTAACACATTGATCATCTCCCACTATCAAACTCTCCATGTCATCAAGTACTTGCACCTTCTACATCTAAGCTCAAAGATTTGAATTGATCAGCTAAATTTGAGGAATCAAAATTAGCATATGATTTTTCAGCAAAGATTTTCCCAAACGTTGCATGTTGTTGATCAATATCAGTCCCTTCTTCTTGCTTATTACCACCTTCTTCGTGCTTAGCATCAAATTTCTCCTTAAGGACAGTTAGAGGCTTTTTCTTGGCATTTATGACTGTCTTGTAACTTCCTCTTTGTTTTTCTACCTTTTATTCCTTCATAGGCTTCAAAATTATCATCTTTTCATAAAATATAAACTAATAGGTGTTAGCTTTTTCGAAGTGCTACACATCTCAATCACAAAGCCAAAGTTGTCCAAGTAAAATGTGAGAAACTTTCATAGGAATGACATCACAAGAAATAGAGTCCTCATATATTCCTAATTTGAAAGCCCCAAGTACCTTAAAGTAATTGGTATAATACTATCATCCACCCAAGCAACTTTGTAGGAATTTGGATGTTTCTCCGTGAGTAAATTCAATCGTTTCAACATGTTTTCCTATATTACATTCATACTTCTTCCTCCATCAATGATAAGCTTGCATACTTTTTATCCGCATCTAGCTTGAATAAAGAAAATAACCGTACGAAGCCATTTTTCTTGTTCTTCTGCTGTAGGGGTCCTAAGTGTGCATCTCACTATGTTAAGATTTGTAGGACTAGTTAGTTCATCACTAGAGTCTCCTTCCAACTCTCCTCCAGGCTTGTGCTCACACTTATCTCATCAAATTCTTCCTCTTCTTCTTGTCCAAAACTCTATTAGAACATTCATAAGCAAAGTGGCCCCTACCATTGCATCGGAAGCACTTCTTGTCATTGCTACCTCCTTTCATCCCAATTTCAGCTATGCCTTTGCCTTTAGGTTCAGTTCCTTGAGAATTTTTGTAGTTGTTTTGTGATGCAAATTTTGATGCATTAGATGCTAACCTAAAGTGTTGCATCATCGTAATGCTCTTCATGCTGAACTCTTTGGCTTGACTTCAAAACTTTTTAGTTACTTATTGTCCTAAGTATTGTTTCGATCTTAAAGTCAAGTGATATGCATCTTCAAGGCTATAAATCCTTTGCATTATTAGTTCCTTGCAAATTTCTTCCATTAAGTTATTTTTGTAGAGAGATATAAATTGCCATTCCGACTCCACCTCTTCACATTGGATAAAAAGTTCATCAAATATTTTTGTGTACTCAATTACGGATATAATCCCTTGTCTAAAGGTTGTGAGTTAATCTTGGAGATCTTCCTAAAAATAAAATGGTGAGTATTTTTCTGATAACTTTGGCTTCGTCTTGGTGGCTGACCTGTTTTTTGAAGTTTATCCTCTACCAATCTCCACCAGATTTTAACATGTCAAACTAGCTTCATCTTTGCGAATCGAACTTTTCTATATTCTGACGTACCAATCAAAGAAATCTTCCATTACTAGTGTCTAGTCTAAGAACAAGTGTGAATCCACCTTTCCTACAAATTTAGGGGCTTCAACACGAATTTTCTTAGTAATGTCATCAAGTTCATTGTGTGTTTCAACGTTGTCGTGGTCTCAAAGGCTCGCATGCACTCTCCATATACGGCCGGTTGGGTTCTTTGTATTGGATCTCTCAGCAGACATTGATTTCTTAAACCCATTTGCTATTGATTAGTTTCATCCTTTTCATCTTGGCCTTCACTTTCTCCACCTTCAACATCAAGTGTAGTTTGTTTCTTGATATTGTTTTCTAGATTAGTTCTTAGGGCACCTTATGATCGAGTGATTACGGTCCAATTTTTCTACAACTCTTAAAGTATTTCATCTCGCTCTTGGTCATTGAAAATTCCTCTATAAGCCCTTTGATTACGTGAAACGCGCTAATACCAAGTATCAACTAGTAGCTAAAACTCACAAAATTAAGAAATAAGGCTGATATTAGGCTGTTGAAATATCAGATTTCAGGGCTGAATTTCAGCTAGGAATGCTGAAATTTTAGATTTGGTATAGTTGGGTTTTTAACATTTGATTGCTAGAAATTTAGGCTTAGAATTTCAGAATTTAATATAGCCAGAATTTAGGTCTAAAATAACTAGAATTTAGGTTAGGATTGTTAGAATTTAGTAAGTACCGCAAACAATGGAGAGTAGAAAACTAGTAATCACTCCTAGGGTCCAAGAATCACTTTTAGAAAGAAAAAAAATCACACCTTCTAGATGAAAACTCAAGTTTGTTTAAAACTTTTAGATTGCTTATTCTATTGAAGGGCTAAGTATACATATATATAGAGTTTTTAGAACCCTTATTCTAGTAGGAAAGAGTTCCTAACAAATTTAAACCTTATTCTACTAGAAATTCTATAAGTTTTAAAAAACTAGGATCACATATCTAAAATAGAATAACATATTTAACTTACTACTACTTTTTTTCTAATAAAGAATCCTAAAATAATCTAAATTTCAAACCTTATCTTGAATGGCAACTCAATTCTAAATCCTCTTCCTACCAAATTAAATCGTGTGATTGAATAATTTTTCATCTTTACTTCTTCTATAGACTTTAAATTCTTATGTATCATGAAGTGGGTAGCAAATGCAAAATTCAGTGTATCAGAAACATATGTTTAATTGAAAACACTTCGTTTATGTTTGACAAGTACCTTGTCCTTCCCAAATTGTTTTAGTTGCCAGATCAGAGATTGCCACCACAGTTTGAATAACAGACATTTGAAGGCAAAATGATTTTGCAATATAGTCAAACATTCTGATGCAATATGACAAATCTAAGTTTCTTTCTTTTATTTTTACTTGTTTCTTGGGGAATTTGGAATCAAAAGTTATACTTGCATATGAATTCATACTATTTAGCATACAGTATTATCGAAATGGCTTCAAAATCCCTTTACAGGATGTTATGGTCTATCAATTTTTTATGGCTTACACATTGATGAATAATTCCATTGTAAATGGTTTTACATCAAAATTCTATAACACCATGAATAATTATGATCTATAAATTATTAATTACCTTCCCTTCAACATGCATGCCTGTCATATGCAACTTTGCCCACATTCCAAATCCCAGTCTTCTCCTTAACTTGACAGCAAGTATTGCACTCATATCATCAGCAGCGCAAAAATTCATTCCCAACTCCAATACCTGTTTTCCTTGCATCGTAGAGAAAATAATAGAACAAAATGCGGAAACAAGAAGCAATAGATTAAAAAAATAGATCCCACAAGCATAGTGAACATACCAAGTGATCATCCCCAGTAGATTGGTTAAGAACCCTCATCTCAGTGAACATTGGCGGGTTTCTTCCCAGATACATGTGTTGGACAACAACCTTTTTCTGTATATTTATGCAAAGCAACCAGAAACAATTCCACAATGCATTATAAACATAATTTTCAAGAAACTACAATTTCTAGTTATAAGCAAGGTACCAGAGAAAACAACTTTAAAAAAATTGCAAATCAGTACAAGCGACTATAGAAATAAAGCTGTCATCCCTAAAACTCTTGGAACATTATTCAAATTTGTTCAAAATCTTTTTCTTTTTCTTTTTCTTCCATAGAGTAGCCTTAGAGTTGGACGTTGGCTTGATGTGTACAATCATCACACAAGGCATGGGAAAAAGTTACTCCCAATTGCGAAAAAAAATATTTCAACCATAAAGAGAATCCCAGAATATTGATATTTACCCTATATGTTCAATGTATTAAAGGCAACCTAAAAAAGGATTTTGCACAATCGATGGACCTTTGAACAAAGCATTTCAAATTGAGAGGAAAATATAGGGGAAACTATATAAAACAACAAACAGAAAAGATATATTCATACAGCAGTCCATGGCTTATACTTTTCCAAGAACCAAGGTATTATTGGGAGAAGAATCTTCTGAGATGCAATCTGTTCCATACAAATAGGCCATATCTTTTCCACAGTATGGTTCAGCCACCGTACTGTTTCAGAATCTGAAAGCACCTGAAGAAAAGACAAACAACAACAACTTAGCTCCTCGTTGACCAGAATAATGCAAAGAATATATAACTTTGTGATACTCAAAAAGAAAGCTGAGGTTTGAACTTTAAAGTGGAATAAACCTTAAATTAAGCCAATTTTAGGAGGAAAAGAAAAAAAGTATTTACCCTTTTCTGATTGGCTTGTCTAGTTTCCTGGTACTGCAATTTCTTCCTCAGTTTCATTACATACCTCTGATGAACCTTTTAGAAAGAACATAAAATGTAAATCTCCAAAAAGTGGTAAAAAAGAAAGAATCTTTATGACGATAAAGACTAAAAACAAATGATAGAATTCCGACCACTTTACATGTCCACAACTAAACCAAGAACGTCGGAGTAAACCCAATAATCAAAGAGAAGAAGTGAACCATACCAAACAAAGATAAATCAACGAAAGAAAGTAGACGAAGAAGTGGCACCGATCGTAGAGAGAGAGAATCCATAACAGAAACAATACAATGGCCACATGATGCAGGATCGTTTCTTCTGTTATATCCATTTATTTCCAAATCCTCAAGTCACAGGAACACACAAATACTAAATTCAGTAAATCAACCGCCCCGTATTTCCCTTTATTGATGTTGTGCTACGGTATTGACCAACTTGCCAACTGAAATCAGTGCTCAACTTCATGCCACATCCGATACAAAAGGTAAAGAAAAAGAGAAACCCAGATCATAAAAAATGACTCCAGTCCCAATAATTTCAGAAGGCTTTGAATCCGTATGCATAAACGTGTGTCAGGTCTCAAACTATGTTTACAATCTTGAAGGAGGAGGGAGTCGCAGACAGCAAGAACGATTTCAGGGAGAACGATGTCGTTGGGCAAGTTTTTTGGATGTGGAAATGGGGTTCGAGTAAACCGTTGCAAGATAAAACCGCGTAGTAATACCATTCTTTGTTTCTGGAGAGGTGTGGGGGCGAATGACTAATGAGGTTTGAACTAAGACTAACAGTTGTGAGTCCTCCACGTGACTTTGAATTGTTTTTTTATTAATTGCATTAAACCAAGGAAAGAATACAATTGTATTTGCACCAAGCAAAATACTCCAAAACCAAAACCAAAACACCGGAGGGAGACTAGACCAAACTATGTAGCATCAATTTACACATCAATTACCAGCCAAAAAAAGGCTCATATGGACCTGGATACCGTAATTTGTTTTATCTAATTAAAAGTGTCAAATTTGATAATCATTTGCTCAATTATCCATATTATTTGGGCATTTTCCCTTTTGGTATAACGCAGTTGCTGTTATTATATTCTCCTAATCTGATTCTCTTCATTCCAATCATATATAGATTAATTATTTTTGGGAAGTTTTTAAGAAATGCCTTTCTTCTAGACAAAAGAAAAAACAAGAAAAGCCAATGGCAATATGAGAAGGTGAAGGAAACAATCATTCTCACATTTTAAGGCTTTTGATTTTCACATGCAGGATTTCTGGATTAAGCTAATTAAATTATTTAATTAAGATCCCAACAATGAATTAATTAAGCTACAGTGAATCCCAACAATGGATTTATATAATTAAACAATGAATTAAGCTACAATGAATTGATTGATTAATCAATGATGAAAGCTAAGAATTACTTCTAGTCTTATTTTTTCACTTTAACTTCTTTATTTAATGGGTTAATTACAAAAAAAACCCAAACTTTTCTCAATTTTTCAATTATAGCATGAACTTTAAAATGTAACAATAAAATACCTAAATTTTTAATTTTTCAATTCTAGCCCGACATTAGTCTCACTGTTTTCTTTGCTGATGTGTCACTACCACATGTCAAAACACCCTCATTAATCAGGCAATTAGCATCATTGGAAGACGTGAGTTACATTATTGAAACAATGTTGTTTCAAGAAGATTCATCCCTCCTTCCAGACACACGAAATCCCTAAACTTTTTGACATTGTTTCGCCCTCCCGTTCGAACGCACGAAATCCCTCCTAAATGCACAAAATTCCTAAGTTTTTCGATATTGTTTCATCCCTCCCTTCCATACACACAAAATCTCTAAGTTTTTTTTATTTGGAGATGTTCTCATATTTTCACCAAGAATCCTAGTTTAACCATATTATTGTTGTCTTCTATTTTACTTCTAGGCTAATCTTCTTACAATAGATCAGAAATATCCACATATTGTACATGTTGAAAGACAAATTTTGGAGAAAAATATGAGAAAACATCTGCAATTGTTGGAGATAAAGAGATTGGTTTGGAAGGTATGACAAAAACTTCTATCCATCATTATGTGTTCTGCTTCTTCTCCTAGACTTTCTCAATGTTCTTTGGTCATGATGATCCCTATGGGTGATAATGGTTAACATTTATATCTAAAATATCTGATTATCTGGAGTGTGAAGTGTTTTTTCCTTGATCAAATTTTATTTTCGGTATTGTGTAAGACTTTTCTTCTTCTCGATCCTGCAACTCTTCATGATGCATACCATTTGTTGTGCCATTACCTTCCCAAACTGAAATTAAAGAGTATGATGGTTGGATTTCAATATCTTGTTGTCAAGCAAGCATCTTCTTTTTCCTTAATTATGATTACATAATCCTCTTTTCTTCTTCATATTATCTATAAAGCATTCTTTCCATCTTCTTACATTGTTCATTTTTCTTATTTTACTCCACGGCTTCATAATCATCATTTTTTGACTTTGTAGAGGAAATGATCAAGGGTCTCACCTAAGTCCCTTGGGAATGCATAGATGTTAGCTTTTAGTAAAGCACACAACGATATATTGCTCATAGTACCATTTAAGCAAGTTTGTCTCTTTTTATGTCATGTATTAGAGCATGAATTATCATTTAGACATGGCTGGGATATCTTCTTAAATATTCTATAGAGCAACTGTTTGTTAAATAATGGAGTGAGGCATATTAAGTTTTTATTTTGGTTAGATGGATTGACTTATGGTGTTGTTTTTGTTGACAGCTACTTTTTAATTTACCAAGCTGGGAGTTAGTGACTAGAAATATCTTTAAGCAAAATTAATTTGGGAAAGGGAAACAAAAAATAAGGTTGATGTCTCTGATTGTTTGGATGTTGATAACCAGATAATGCTTCGTCTTTAACTTGTGAACTTGCTTAATACTATCCAAACATGAGGCAACTGGCAGTAGCCTTTACATGCTTTTTAAAGGAATGGTCTGTCTTTTTGGTAAAATGAAAATCATGAACTACTTGATGTACCATTTTTATTATTAATGAAGTGGTCATAGGAAACTTGTGAAGATGATAAGTGATATTCTTATCAAAAGAGCTGGAGGGAGGACAAAAATAATGATGCAACTAGGGAACTTGTTCTAAATGCTATTTACTTTGTTTGCACTTCTATTCGAAATTTTCTGACTAGAATGACATATCTAGTAGAAAGACGGCCAGATTGTTGTGGTGGTCTATTACAATATAAAAACTAATCACATAATCAACTAGTATCTTTTTAGTGACATTGTATACTCAATGTTATCTGCCTATAAGATTTCTGCATACTTACTATCTTATCTTTAACGAATAGTAATCTACATGTAATTTTGAGTTGTAATTAGTGGTCATTTAATTTGTGTTTTCTCACATTTATCTTCTCAACACATTCAGGTAAAGAGCTATTAGTTGAATTCCAATGGTGCTGATGTTATGTTTCATATGATCGATGGTAGTGGTAGATTATATAATGTTATAGTGGATAGTTTAGTATGTATTTAGTTGTTAAATTGAATAATTAGTGCATGTTTAGGTTAGGATTGTGTTATTTAGTTAGACATTTGTGTTTTGAGTGTTTTTTGGGTTAGAGTATGCTATTGAGCTTAAATTTTGTGTATTTGAGGTGCCTTAATGTGTTTATTAGTGTTTCAAGTCAAATATGGTAGAACGGAAGAGATTCGGAGGAAGCTCGGGGCAAAACTAGGGCCACGATCGTGATAGAAGCCTAGTGAAGGTGCCACGATCATGACAGAAGTAAAATTTAGTGCCACAATCGTGGCCTGCGTGACAGAAGACGCGGACAGCCTTCCAAACTTAAGTTTTCGAGGGACTTTTTGGACTTTTTAAGTACAGGAAAACGCTAGGGTTACCCTAAATGTAAAAATACTATATAAAGAAAGAGAAATAACCTAGAAAAGAGCTCCAAAGTGACTTCATTTCATCTTTATTGTTATTTCTTTTGAATGTATAAGATGGATTTGTTAGTGATGGATTTGGGTTTGATAATGATGTTCTAAACTTTAGGGATTTGTTCTTGAATCAATGTTAATGTGGTTTCTTTTGATGTTAATACATTGGGTGTTGTGATTATTTGTTGTATTTGTATGCTTCGGTAATAAACTGAGAGAGTGAATCGATAGCAGAACAATTAAATTGGGTAATGAGAGTTAAACAATCTAATAGGTCACACAAATAATCAAATCGGGAATTTAGACAAAGAAAGATCTCGTGTGAGAACTCGATTGTCTATTAGAGGGCTTAAGATGTGATTGTGATTGTGGGCTTTTTGTTAAATGAGAGATTGCATATTCCATAATTCAATTAGGGGTTATGATTTAGGGTTTAATGATTATAACCTGAGAAAGAGTAATCCACTCTTTGAAAGTTTAAAACCGATATCGTATTAACTCAAAAGTAGTCATTTTAGCATTTGATGATAGGATAAACCCCCCTTCTCATATTTGGCTAATCTTCCTTGTGTGATTCGGTGGTGCTCAATTTGATACTCTTTGTGTGTTAATTCTAGATTTCTATTTCAATCAATCATCTTCACGTGTTTACTTTCCTGTGCAATTTTTATTTCCTTTTTAATAATTCTTTAGGCCTTAGATAATTAGAATTAGATTAGTGCAACAACTTCTCTAGGGATCAACACCTCACATACTACACCCACGACTTGTGTACTTGCAGTATTTTGAGGGTTTTAAATAAATTAAAACTTGCCTCAATAATAGATAACTTCCTTCTCTAGCAATATGATAGTTTCACTAATCATGGTGAACTCACTATCCAAGGTATACGCACAAGGTGAATCCACCTAAACGTGACAACTCTTTTC
>JANIPN010000004.1:39667767-39682379 GCA_027478595.1 Erythroxylum anguifugum
CCTATTAACCCTCGCTCAATTATTTTGCCTCAACAGTTCATCTCATTCTCCTCTCTCTTTTTTCAATCTCGACTATCTATTACCACTGTTGGAGTTACGTCACTTAACCACCAGAGTCCAGATCCAGACCAGGGAGGGGCGGCGACGTCGTCGGAGCTTAGCTGGTCCTGTCGGCGACGAGGAGGACGAGGACAAGCGAAGGCGGCGACGAGGAGGACCGGGCGAGGAGAAGACGAGACGAGATCCAACAACCACCGGTCGAAGACAAAGGAGGAGGAGAATACGTCGACGGCGAGACGAGATCCGAGGAGGGAGGAGCAGCGGTGAAGAGAAGAAGGAGAAACCGAAGAAGAGAGAAGATTCCAGATCCAATAACGTCAGGGGTGCATTTTTTTTTTTCAAATTAGTCCCTCAAAATTTTGAATTTTACGGAATGGTCCCAAAAAATTCCGATATTGTCGGTACCGGCCGGTACCCACCGGAATCGGTCGATACCCACCGGAATTCATACCCGGTACACAGATAGTTGTTCTGGTATTGTTTTTCGGCCGGTACGGAACGTTCCGGCTGGTACCGGCTGGAACGGTACGAAACTATAAACACTGGTTTCTGCTATTTTTCTGGCCCATGCATTTCTCACAATTAGTTTCTCACTTTTGTGGCATTTTTGTTGCGCGCCATCACTCTTTTTTTTGGTTAAGTATTTTTATTAATATATTTAAATAATAATAATTAATGAAAGAAATAAAAAAAATTCTGGGTCCTTGACTTTTAATGGGCTGGGAGTGATAGGTATTTTGGTGGACTTAATTTAAGTCATTTAAATTTAATTTAAGAGTGGGCTCATATTTCATTTAAATTATAAATGACATAATTTTATATATACATATAAAGTCTTCCACTGTTATAATATATTATTACGAACTAAGGTCATAATTCTGTAATTTTTAATTGAAGTCAAAATTTGGGGTTAATTAATTGTCTATTTTTAAATAATAAGTAAATTACCTAATTTTATCTAAACTTTAGGTGCTTATCATTTTTAATTAAATATATTGAACCAATACGTTTCCAAAGGAACCTTTGTTGGGCAAATTTTATTAATTTAGAATGAGAATACATGTTTTATCTATGCGGAATAATCAACCCAAAGGAAGGTTATTTTGGCCAGATGATTGGTAATTTAATTTCATATCTATGCGAAATAATCAACCTAAAGAAAGGTTATTTTAGCCAGATAGAAAGTAAATTTTAATAATATCACTGCGAAATAATTGGCCCAAAGGAAGGTTATTTTGGCATAAAGGGTAGTATTAAATTATGTGAAGCATTTGGCATAACACGCTGACAATACATCGCCCCAAAAAAAGGCACATTATTAGGCTGTTTTATTTTCAATATTTTTACTACGACCAAGAGTACCACTTACAAATTATTATTTCTGTCCAAAGACTAAATAATAATGTTGTGCTAGGTATCTTGTAATTGCCCTTTTTATAAATATTTTATTTTGGCCTTAACTTCTTGACTAATTGTGAGCATTTTGTTTTGTTTCTTTTCTTAAAGTGTCGTCAATTTCTACAAACATGAACAATATCCCCATGCTTAACGGCACAAATTTCAAAAAATGGAATGAGCACGCAATGATTGTGCTTGGCTGCATGGATCTTGACTTTGCATTCAGATTTGCAGGTCCCGCAGCTCTGACCAGCGCTCTGACCAGCACAAGTACTGCTGATCAGAAAGCTGCATATGAGAAGTGTGAATGTTCAAACTGTACGAGTCTGATGCTCATGAAGCATTTCATTCCGGACTCCATAAAAGGTGGAATTCCTAATGAAGTTGATGCTAAGAGTTTCCTTAAGCAAATTTCTGATCGATTCACTGCAAACGAAAAGGTCGAAACAAGCACTGTGTTGGCCAAGCTTGTTTCAATGTGCTATAAGGGAAAAGGAAACATCAGGGAGTACATAATGGAAATGTCTAATCTTGTCACAAAGCTGAGGGAACTTAAATTAGAGTTGTCTGATGACATACTCATGCATTTGGTTTTGATTTCCCTTCCTGCACTTAAAAAGAGAAATGGACCCTAATGAACTTGTAGCTCAATGTGTGTAAGAAGAGGAGAGGTTGAAACAAGAGACGACTGAAAGTGCTCATTTAGCAACAACTTCTCAGGGAAATTCAAATAAGAGGAAAAGGAAGAAAGGTAAAGAAACTGTAAACTCTGGAACAGTGCAAGGTGTACAAAAAAACAGAATATGACTGTTCTTTGTTTCTTTTGTAAGA
This sequence comes from Erythroxylum anguifugum, assembly GCA_027478595.1. Classification (NCBI taxonomy): domain Eukaryota; kingdom Viridiplantae; phylum Streptophyta; class Magnoliopsida; order Malpighiales; family Erythroxylaceae; genus Erythroxylum; species Erythroxylum anguifugum. The sequence continues at coordinate 39,670,057 of JANIPN010000004.1, forward strand.
AACCGGATCACGTGAAGAAAGAATGTACCAAGTACGCCAACTGACGTGTTAAGAAAGGTATATCTCTCAACTTTGTTTGTTCTGAAGTTAATTTGGCTTTAGTGCCAATTAACAATTGGTGGATGGATACTGGTGCTACCACTCACATAAGTGTCACTATACAGAATTGCCTCAGGAGCTGAACGCCAACTGATGGTGAAAGATACCTCTATGTTGGAAATGGCAACACGGCTGCTGTTGAAGCTATTAGTTATTTTAGAATTCAGATAGAGTTTGGTTTTTATTTGATTTAGATGAAACTTTTGTTATACTGTCGTTTGGACGGAACTTAATTTCTATTTCTTGTTTGGACAACTCTGGTTACTTTTGTCAACTTGGAAGTGGTAAATGTGTTGTTTCTCTAAATTCTCAAGTTGTAGCAACTGACACTCGTGTTGATAAACTATACAAACTGGATACTAAGATAACTAATCATTATGAAATCTTGCACTCAAGTAACATTGGTATTAAAAGAAACATAACTAATGAGAATTCATCAATGTTATGGCATAAGCGATTAGGTCATATCTCTAAACAGAGAATACAAAGACTTATGTATGAAGGAATTCTCAATTCCCTTTATTTATCAGATCTTCAGGTCTGCATAGAATGTGTAAAGGGAAAACAAACAAACATAAGAAAAACAGGTGCAAACAGGAGTAATGAACTATTGGAACTGATTCGTACAGATCTATGTGGTTCGTTCCCTTTGGCTTCATGGAATGGACAACAATACTTTATTAGTTTCATAGATGATTACTCTCGTTATGGTTATTTGTACTTAATTCATGAGAAATCACAGTCCTTAGATGTGTTTAAGAATTTCAAAGTTGAAGTTGAAAATCAACTAAGCAAGAAAATAAAGGCAGTCAGATCTGACCGTGGTGGTGAATACTATGACAGATATGATAGTTCAAGTGAACAACGTCAAGGACACTTTGCTAAATATTTGACTGAGTGTGGTATAGTTCCTTAGTACACCATGCTTGGGACTCCTAGTCAAAATGGTGTTGCTGAAAGACAAAATCGAACTCTTAAGGACATGGTGAGAAGTATGATTAGTCATTCTTCTTTACCAGAATCACTTTGGAGCGAAGCACTTAAAACTGCAATTTACATCCTAAACCGAGTTCCTAGCAAAGCAGTAGCTAAAATCCCATACGAGCTATTGACAGGTAAGAAGCCTAATATTAGGCACTTACATGTCTGGGGTTGTCCAGCTGAGGCCAGGCCGTATAGGTCGAATGAAAAGAAACTGGACTCAATAATTATTAGTTGCTACTTTGTAGGTTACCCAGAAAAGTCGAGGGGTTTCAAGTTCTATAATCACTCAAACAAATCCTTTTTCGAAACAAGGAATGCCAAATTTATTGAGGATGTTAATTATAGTGGGAGTAATCAAAATAAAAATATTGTGTTTGAAGAGGAATGTGTTAACATTCCCACTATAGTTACAAATGAAAGTGATGGGTTAACCATACCTGACACTATTCAAATTGTAAATCAGGATAATGCTGAAAACACAATTTACCTGTCATACCTCTTACTGTTGATCAGGAACCATTGCATGTTCAAGGCAATGAAAATCAACAACCTCAATTAGAAAGTGCCTATTAGGAGATCCACTAGAGAAAGGAGAAATGCAATATTAAATGACTACATTGTTTATCTTAATGAACATGAATTTGACGTGGGGGTGGAGGATGGTCCGACATCTGTAAGTCAAGTCAAATCATGTTCAAACTCTAATAAGTGGATTGAAGCCATGAAGGAAGAGATGAAGCAATGGCAGACAATGGCATTTGGGATATTGTTAAGTTGCCTAAAAGAGCGAAACCGATTGGTTACAAATGGATATTTAAAACCAAAAGGGACTCGCATGGTAATATTGAAAGATATAAGGCACGCTTAGTTGTCAAAGGCTTCACTTAGAAGGAAGGCATTGATTATAAAGAGATCTTTTCTCCAGTTTCAACAAATGACTCTTTTAGAATCATTATGGCACTTGTAGCTCATTGTGATCTCGAGCTACATCAAATGGACGTCAAAACAACATTTCTCAATAGAGATATTGATGAAACAATATACATGGTGCAACTAGAGAATTTTGAATCCAATGATTCAAAGCACTTTGTTTGTAAACTTAAGAAGTCCATTTATGGTTTAAAGTAGCCATCCCGTCAATGGTACCAAAAATTTGATCAAGTGATAACCTCTTTTGGTTTTAAGGAAAACATCATTAATCAGTGCATATATATCAAGTTTATTGGGAGCAAATTTATTATCCTGGTGCTATATGTAGACGATATTCTGCTGACAAGCAGTAATATGGGTCTATTGCATGAAACCAAGAAATTTCGGTGAAAGAATTTTGAAATGAAAGATTTTTGTGACACATCTTTTGTCTTGGGTATACAGATCCATCGAGATCATAAAGAAGGTATACTTGGTTTATCTCAAAAGACCTATATTGATAAGGTGCTAAGCCGATATGACACGGAGAATTGTGCACCGGGAGACACTCTTGTTTCAAAGGGTGATAAGTTTAGTTTGCTCTAATGTCCTAAATTGGACACACAGAAAGATGAGATGAATAAAATCCCTTATGCTTCGGTTGTAGGGAGTCTCATATATGCACATGTATGTACGCGTCCGGATATATCGTTCATAACAGGGATGTTGGGCAATTATTTGAGTAACCCGATGGATCACTGGAAAGCAGCAAAACGGGTTATGAGATATTTACAGAGAATAAAGGACTATATGCTCACATACAGAAGGTCAAAACGATTGGAAATTATTGGATACACTGATTCAGATCATGCTATGGAATATAGTACATCGGCTTCATTATTGCAATAAATCTTTAGTGGTCTTTTTATACCATCAACCATTTGCAGGCCAGTGATAAAGTTTCGTAACCATATTCCGTGACACGATGTTTCATAGCAAGCTATATATTCTACCTCTATGGTAGAAAAAGCTACAAGTTTCTGTTTTTCACTTTTCCATGAAACAACTTCTCTACCCATCATGAAGACATAACCTGAGGTGGATCTTCTGCTATCTAAGCATAGAACATATTGGTATAAGCTCCAATATCACAGACCCACTCACCAAAGGGTTGCCACATTCAGTGTTTCATGTACATGTGGTCAATATGGGTGTAGTAGGCCTGTAAGACATATCACTTTAGTGGGAGTTAAACTTTTATTTCTATATATGTTCTTTGACATCTAAAGTTTCTGGTTTAAGGTTTAAGTTTCTAAGGCCTAAAGTTATATTTTCTGTACATACTTTGGTTGAGGAAATTTAATGAATTTCATGTTTAGTTGAAAATTATGAACATATGGTATTTGCTTTATGTTGCAGTATTGCATAAGGCTAAAAAGTGTTTTGAGACTCTATGAGTCACAAACTTTAGACTAGTTGGAAATAGGCATGATTATGATCACATCACATGTAATTTCCATGCTATGTATCCATACTTTATCTATGTCATTGATTATGCTAGTAGTGTGACAATTGTTCGGTTTGGTCACAAAATTATATGACAAAAGCCGCTTTGATCCCACACTAGTAAAATTGATGGACCAGATTGTTTTGGTATATTTCTGGCATGAGATAGCAAGTTTGTGCGCATTAATTTTTCTTCTATGTACATTATTCGGAAACACACGTAGCCTAAGTGGGTGATTATTAGAACTTTATGTGCTACGTGTATAAATATATGTATGTAGATTTATATTGTAGTTATAGGCCTAATAAAATGTGATCTAATTTTAATAAATTAATTGGGCCTACAGAAATATTAATTAAGTAATAGTATGAGCCTGACGTGTAAAAGCTCATTACGAGTCATTATAATTAATGGACTCATAATAGACCGTAAGTTTAAACTAGCTATAAAAGGGTTGTAGTCCTCAAGCCAGAAACAACTTTTGACATTTTTTTTTTCTGAAAAGGTACTATCAGTTTTCTCTGCTTCATAAGGAGAATTCATTCAGTTCTAGATGTTGGCTTGAAAAAAACACGAATCCTATTAAGTTTCACTGTTTACGCTTTTGCTATGCAATGGATCAAAGTTAGTGTTCTTATTTGTATATACATCATTATTTTTCAATCTGCGTTTAATTCTGATTGATTAATGAGTATTTAGAAATCTGAGTATAATAATCATAAAGCTATATTTTTAACAAAGTACACCTTTGACTTTAACATATATTGTCTTTCATAGAGGAAAATCCAAGGAACTGATACATAATGGAAAACTAATTTCCCAACTATTATTATTTATTAGCAAAAAGTGTTATCTAATTATAGGATCCAAAAATGAATTAGAAAAACCTATTAATTGAAGGACCCTTTGGTTTCACTTCGATGGTCTAGTTAGAGTTTTTTTTTTTCATTTCATGATTTCCTTTGACGAAAACAAAAGCTTCTTTAATTTTTAATATCAACGTACTTGTATATTTATTACTAATAATAATAAATACACCAAGTAATAAAGGAAGACAAATTAATTTAATCAATTAGATCAATAATTGTTTATTATGAAATACCTACCAGTAAATACTAATTATTAATAAGATTTTAATTACAAAAGAACATTGAATTATAATTCTCAGATATTTATATTAATTAAACGAATTTTTATATTTTAAATAACAATCATGAAAAATGTAATTTGTTAATGTTATTTAACGTGAATAATTATTATAATTATAAATAATCATAAATCTATGTTATAAATATCCCTATATAATATTTCATCTTCACTTATTGTACAATGTATATAGATAGTTAAAAATAAGTGCAAAACTACAATTTTGTACTTGTAAATAATTGAAAACTAGTTTAATTTTTCATAATGCTTACTTATTAAATCTAGTAAAGTCTCAATTTTTAAATGTAAAATCTTATTATTTATAAGTAAATTTCATTTAAAAAATACTTTTATACCTTTAAAATAATTAACTTGTCAAATCATTTTACTTTAAAAATACTTCAGATTATTAAAATATATGAAAATAATTTTACTTTTAATAATGGATATTTTAAAAATAATTTAATTTTACAAATATTTTTAAAAGTAAATTAAAATATTTATTTATTTATTTATTTTGGTCGAAAAAAATATTTATTATTGAATATATGGATTATAATGGTCATAACTTTTTATTATCAGTTAATAGTAAATAATTTATAACATTTATCTAATTAACAATAAAGTAAAGTGATGAAAATGAAAACAAAAGATTGAAACCACCTTTTGCGATGTTCATACACTATAGAAAAAGAAAGAAACCAAAAAGAACTGAAAGCAAAATCTTAACCAAACACACTTCTTTACTAAATTTTTCAAAATTAAAAAAAAACAAAATAAATGGTTGAACCAAGCATCACCTCAAAACTCCATTTTGCTCAAGTAGCACCAAAAAGTAAACATTTCAGAACATAAATATACTGCCAACAATGTAGAATACAAGAAGCTCCCTATTATTTTCAATATGGTATCCTTAACACTAGAAAAGGGTATATAATAATGGCATTCAAAAGTTCGCATCCTTGAACAAAGAATCCTTTTTTAAGTCCTTTAATGAGGAGCAATAAAAGAGAACAACCAAAATCAGTTCTCCAAGAACACTAAGTCAGATAACATGAGACATGAGATTCAAAAGAAATGACATTGTGATGCACATAGTCCACCAAAGCATAAGCATGGTGGATAGAGGGCAGTAGCTTCAATTTTTTTTTTAAGAAAAAATATATATATATAGAGTTTGTCCACCCTAAAAGAATGTCGTTGCCCATGGTGGATTGGATTAAAAAAAACTATATATATATACCTTGCCCCCCCTGAAACAAATTCCTGGCTTCGCCACTGATAGAGGAACATAGAAAAATTAAGCTAGGCTAGAGAATTCCTTCTGCTTGGATAAAGAGTAAGCTAGGCTAGAGAATCCCTTCTGCTTGGATAAAGAGGAGTAAGGTAGGCTAGAGAATTCCTTCTGCTTGGATAAAGAGGAGATTTTGTTATGCAGATTATTCAAGATCTATTCAAACATCTATACTTGTTTTGCTTAATGGAATGAGTAGAGCACGTGCATACTAGACACTAGGAGATTTAGAAGCTACATATATATTTTTTCAAAAATCCCTTTTATAGGGGATGCAACTTTACGTAATTGGAAACTCTAGAAGGTATCTTAACAATTTATAGGCACACAATAAAAGTAAAGATGAATTATCAAATCTCAACAGGTTCTATATTTCAACAAATTGTCTCGTCTCCCATGCATGCATTTAGCATGTATCATAAAATTTAAAGCATTGTTTTAGCAACATGAATTCCAACAAGGACAATCTTAACTGCAACGGAATCTGATGGAGCTTCTGCATGATCCAAAGCAGAGTAAGTTTGCATTAGAAAACTTCTTTCCAGTCCCCTTCAAGTTTAAGTTCTCTAGTTTTTTACCAACCCATAGAGGTTATATTCCGTAATCAGAAGCTGCGAAATTCACAGTCCAACAAACCTTAGATTAAATGTGATCTCGTTAGCCTACTGATCTTGCTGGAATTCTATTTGAATACGATGAATGTTAAGTGCTTTAAGTGCTTATATGTACATGAAAGCCTTTTGACTTATCTGTCTAGTTATGATCAGATGCACGAAGGGCATCATAGCAGGAAGCAAGCTTTAGAAATGTGATTATAACTTCCTCCTCTTCCCGCCTAACCTTTCATTATCTCTCTTTCTTCTTGCACGACATTCTTACTCTACTTGGCTTCCTTATCACACAATCTTAATAGGTTCAGATAAATAAATTCATTGCCTAAGCCATCATGGAGTAGCAGGACATTACCTAGTTTGCTTCAACCTAACATCTGACATCATTAATTGCCACTAGTCCTTAAGTGCAACGATGCGTTACAAATACAGAGTATCCAAGGGTCACCTACCTCATAATGGTCTCACAAAAAAATGAAGGGACACAAGTGGCAAACCTAGAAATGGGAGCGTCAATGAATGTGTTTATAACAAAGAACTAAGTAGTAGAATCTCCGCCAGGAAAGCCGCCATATATCTATGAAATTCTCCAATAGCTTCAAGGAACTTCGCAAGTTTTAGTGACCATATTGCCCTAAAAGTTCTTGGAATGTGAATAGATCTTGAGTTCCTTGAATGTGAGTGAAATTGCGTTGCACACAAGGAATGCACAAAATAGGAGCATTTAGAGAGGTGGAGAGATGTAAACACCGTTAAGGGACATGAGTCTAATAGATGAAGAATTACTGAAGGAATGCATAGGATTGGAGCAATTAGAGAGGTGGAGAGACGTAAACACCGTTAAGGGACATGAGTCTAATAGATGAAGAATTACTGATGTTTAGTTGGATGGCATATAGTGGCATATCTGTTAGTGTGCCAATCAAGTGTTTCAAGAAAAAAAGTTATGAAATGCTCTGCTGAGCAATAACCATAGCCAGTCAGAAAGAGGCTCCCATCTTATTCTTTAAAGCACATAAGAAATGCATTGAAGATTATGAAGGGCATAGGACGTTCGAATGACAGAAGGACATATCACACACCTAGGAAGGCATGTTGATGTCTCCTAATTCAACAAGTAATGTTAAAGGATTCTTATGCATATAGGTCATATACTCTGCAGATCACTGTCCATTCCCCCACAGGTCCTGGTTACCACATCTAGCTCTTTCAGTTTTCTAAAGTCATTTCTTACTGCATCCAAAAAAGGGAACAAAGATATGAAGCCAGTTGTATATAACCCAACTCAATCAACACCACTTGTCATGGTTGATATGACTTAACAACTTGGTTTTAAACATGCTACAATCAGTATTACTCACCCATTATCATCCATGACAAGAACTTTGAGCCCTGGAAAAGTTGTCTGTCCATAATTTGGTGGCCCTTTCGGCATGAAATAGAGCTTAGACTCATTTGTGCGCTCAGGAATACCAAGTTTAACGATGAAGATACAAGTGCATCCTTTACCCAGACCTTCACTTTCTATCCATATATGTCCATCCATAAGATTGACAAACCTGTTCTCAAGCATGTAAGAGTCATTGATTTCCATCAGCTTACTAAACATGTAAAACCTATCTAATGGAATTTAGGAAACCAACTTTAAGGTACATGCAAGTCTAGTTCTATTCTAGGAAATGCAACAAAATCAAAAATCACAAAAGTGAACTACCTCTTACAAATCGCAAGGCCAAGCCCACTGCCAGCAGAGTTTCTGGTTGACAAAGATTGAGTTTGTGCAAACTTGGTAAACAACTTCGGAATGTCATGGGGATTTATCCCTGATCCAGAATCTTTTACCTATAATGCAAGATTAAAAAAGGCAATCATCTTCTGGCACCATCTTAACACAAAAGTTTGAAATTTTGGTTGAAAATTAAGGAACTGACCTGTACTTGCAAATAGAAATTGTTCTCATTTGGCACTGGAAAATTATCAGAAGCTTGAAAATTTCTTGAAGATCCTGACTTCGCAACAAATGCAGTGATTGAGATGCTTCCTTCTTTTGAAAACTTTACAGCATTACCAACAACATTTAACATAGTCTGCATTAGACGCTTTTCATCACCAACTGCAAAGTCTGGCAGATCTGGAGCCAGATTTAATGTGACAAGCAACTTCTTTATAGATGCAATAGGCTTAATCAAATTATGAACCTACCACAGGAAAACAACATCTCAGTCACCAAACTTTACCCTGCAATAATTTGACAGCTGCATATAAGCATGTTCTCGTGAATGTAATTTGACTTGGCAGATAAAATATTTACCTCTTTGAAAACAGCATGAAGATTAAAAGTTCCTAGATCAAGTTGAAGGCTGCCATCTTCAAGCCTTGAAAGATCTAATACATCATTTATTAGAGTAGCCAGAAGATTACTACTCTTTAGAATTGTTTCAACCATGAGGCGCTGCTCCGGTGTCAGCTCGGTTTCCTGCAGCAATGAGGAAAGTGCAATAATTGCATGCATTGGAGTTCTCATCTCATGGTTCATAACTGCTAAGAAGTCATTGCGAGCATGAATTGCTGTTTCAGCTTCTCTCCTAGCATGATTAAGCGCAACATTCTGCTCCATCAGAAGATCCCTTGCCCTCATTGATTCTTCTAAAATTGCAGCATGTGACAAAGCAACTGCCACCTGATTAAAATTCAAAATTGTTAGTCATCAGAGTCTTGCATACTAAACAGGCCCACCGGAATAAACTTGGAGAAGCATCTGCCACTTTCTAACGGTTCATCATTGCTGAGTTATAAAAATAATTAGATTACCATGGTAAATTAGATGCCGTCAGTATATTAAACTTAAGAACCAGATCAGATCATGGTCTAACCAAATTCAGGGGTTGTGAGAAGACTCTGAGCCAAGTTTTACTGGGAGTTATTACACATGGAACTTTTGAGTCTCCTGGCGTAACGTCTAATTAAAATTACAAAGTAATATGACATTCAATTGTTAGTAGCAAACTCTTTACTGTCATCCATTGAAGAGTCATATGAAGCCAAAGGCCATCTATCAAACAAACTCAAGAACAAGAAGACTAATCTCAGTTTTACATGAAGATTGATAAAATTTTAAATAAAAAATGCATATGTAAATGATTAATTGATTTATTACAGCATAATAGTATGGAAAAGAATAGCGTAGATTTGAATCCATTTCCTCTTATTCATTGAGAGAGAGCACTTAGCATGCAACACAAAAGGGGAAATATGGTAACTAATGTGAACTTCACTTTCCATTTAATATTAATTAGAGTACTTTATCTTAACAAACATCAGCAAAAGACAAGAAACACTGCAAGTTAATTAATCATCCTGTTCCATTCAAGTAATTTTAACATTCCAACATCACTTCTATGTATATGGAAACAGCACATTGTTGGATAATTATTTTAGATAAGTTTAGTTAACTTAGGAGATTATCTTCTACGAGATAAGTTTATCTTCTAGTAAATAAGATAAGATATACTATAGATTGGATAAGTTAGTATATATGAAAAATCTAGTAGTTTAGTAGTATTAGAATAGGTTATACTCGTCTAAAAATTACATATAATCAGAGAAATAAAGTGATTTTTTTTTCTTCTGATATTTTCTATACCCTCTTGTTTCATGGTATCAGAGCAACCGTTTTCTGGTAGCCTTTTTTTTTTTTCCAGCCACATCATGGCTAGAGTTCAACCAACCTTCGATTCCTCTGATGAGTTCCAAACCTCATCCCAAACACCAGTTATGTAAAACTTCAGCCCAAACTCCATCTCCTATTGATAATCTTTCGTTGCAAATCACGCAACATAGATTAAATGGAATGAACTCAAATTAGCCATGCCCTAAACGACTATAGAGTTCAGTTGTTGAGTTTGATACCTGTGTTGAGCTTCTTGCACGAAGATCTAAGTGGGAGTAGCGCCGGAACCATCGATCGCCTAGCCTCCAGAGTCGACTTCACCCTCCCTAATCGAGAAATGATGCGAAGATTCGAGAAAGAAAGTTAGTTTTACCCTAATTGTCTACAAAGTGTCTTTAAATGTTGGACTAGATACGTTGCCGTTTTTGTACTTGTTTGAAACTAGTGTTTTAAGAGGGTTTCTCTCACGAGGGAGAGATCCCCCCCTGGTTTTGTAACTTCTCTTTTATAATGAATGAATTTTTAATTTCTCAAAAATAAAAAGGATTAGATGGAACGAATTTTCGAGAATGGTCCCAATTAGTCATGCTCGTAATCAAAGGAAGAGGCAAGGCTGGACATCTAACAGGGGCAATTCCTTAACCACATGAAACAGCAGTCACTTACGATGCTTGGGAAGCTGAGAATTCTATTGTCATGGCTTGGCTTATAAATTCAATGGAGCCAAAAATTGGAAGAACCTACCTATTCTACAAAACTGCAAGAGAAATTTAGGAGACTGTGCAAGAATATATTGTAATTTGGAAAACACTTCTTAATGCTTTAAAATCAGATCAAAAATCAGAAATACTCACCAAAGTAATATGTTTGTTACCGAGTATTATAGCTTACTGAATTATGGCAAGAGATGGATCTATTTTATGTAGTAAATTGGGAGTGTCGTACTGATGCTGATAAGTGAGTTTTTGATTTCTTTTAGGGACTTAATGTTGGACTTGATGAAGTGTGAGGAAGGTTACTCGGTTTGAAACCATTGCCATCAATCCGAGAAACATTTGTTGAGGTTCGTAGGGAAAAGAGTAGGAAAAAGGTCATGCTGACCTCACACTTCTAAACAAGCCTCTCAAGGCTCAGCTTTAGTGGCAAACTCTTGAAAGTAGTCTACTTACCAAACCCGAGAGCAAGAAACCAAGAACAAGCAGTGGTGTGACCACTGTGATAAACCCTACCACATCCGTGAGACCTGCTGGAAATTACATGGGAAACCACTAGATTGGAAACCTAAAAGCCAAAGAGTTCAGCAATAACATAGAGTAGCACATGTAGTAGAATCCGATATCAGCATATCCACAGCACTAAACCTGTCCCCCTAGTAGATTGAACTACTTCAGCAACTCTTGAATCAGACAAAAATCACAACTGAGAAAGACACACATGACCAACAAACCTCCACTACAACACTTGCGCATAAAGGTAACTTGTGTCAATCATTATTATCGAAGTCCCTAAGTCACGATCTCTGGATTGTGGACATAGGTGCATCAGACCATATGACTGGGTCTTTGAATGTCTTTGGAAAATATGAGCCATATAACCAGAAAGTTAATGTCAACGTCGCGGATGGAAAAGGGTCACCAGCTATTGGTCAAGGAGAGTTTGTTTGCCAAAATTGACATAAATAATATTCTCTATATGCCTAAGTTAACTTATAATCTACTATATGTCAGTCAATTAACCAAAGACATGGACTGTATTGTGACGTTCTTTCCATCTCATTGTGAATTTCAGGACTGGTGTTCGGTGAAGATGATTGGCAGTGCTGAGTGGAAAGATGGACTTTACTACATCTTAGGAAACAATATTCCTACTGAATCCAAATCACCACATAAGATTTCCCTTTTAGTTATGTCAAATTCTGATGTTATGTTATGGCATCAACGCTTTTTGGTCATCGCAATTTCCCATATTTGAGAATCTTATATCCAAACCTTTTCATCAATAAAGATTTGATTTCTTTATATTGTGACAATGTGTCCTTGCAAAACAAAGCAAAAATACTTATCTCATACACTCATACATACCCTCAAAACCTTTCCAATTAAT
>JANIPN010000004.1:39703395-39715945 GCA_027478595.1 Erythroxylum anguifugum
ACCACTATCAATAATAATAGTAATCATTCAATCCTCTTAACCTACCGTCATAATTATAATGATAATACTCATTCAAATTCTTCGCTATATTTATTCTTATTTTTATTACCATTCTCACGTGTAAACTTACCATTCCCTAAGATCTCTATTACCATTCCCTGAGATCTCAAGGGGAGTACTATCAAATTCAAATTTGGTTTCAAAAATGCATATTATAATGTCCTGAATTTGTCCCATAAAAATATTATATTTAAAGATGTATCATTCCAGTAATTGCATTCCTTAAAAAGTCCCATTTAGTAAATCACTGCCCACTTGAGACCATAAATGAAATGCAAGATAAAGGCCTCGTTGCTTTGAGTCCCGTCGGTGACAAATTAGCATTGCCAATGTCTCTGAACAAAATAAAAGATTTTTGCTGCATCATGTTGGGCCCAACTTGGACAATTCCAAAAGGGCTTTACTGCCCCTGAATGTTTAAGCTACAAATTCACGTGCTGATGATGGCCTGCCATAAGCCAAATATCTGGAACTTTACCTCTGAAGACAGAACCATCTCATCTTAACAACAAAATAAGCATAATTCATTTTTTCTGTCACGCCACTAGGTTCAGACAAATGCATAAAAGATAGGCAGAATACAATAGGCATTGAGACATGAATATTGGCTATACATAGCATATGCAGTTAAAGAGAAGGAAACAGAACGTAATGCATTTATGAGCAGAAATGCAATGCCACAACGTTAAAAGGTTGGGACTGAAGAATTACTACCAAAAACAGAGATAATTCTGGACTTGTCTTTCAGTTTTCCAAAGAAAAACAGGCTCTAAACCATATTGATATTTTCATATGCACCTAGTTCATGTTCTGCAGGATTTTCAAGCCTGTGCCAGCTGAGCCTACATAAAAAATCTCAGCAAGTAAGAAAATTTGGACCTAAAAATGGGTCAAAAGAAGCTAACGTTGCTGCATTAGTAGCACTAGGCAATAAGCTATTGGTTCCTACTATTTTCTTTGACACTTGTGTCTGAATACACGTGAGTAGGTCAAAATATAACATGTAATATGTAAGACCTATAACCTAAAGTGCATATGGCATCGAAGAAACAGAAACATTATATATAAATAGCACTTGAAGCACATGACTACAGTTATAGTTGAGCTAATGTTGACTGCCTTGACCACTCTCCATCATATTCAACTCCATGTCATGAGTTGATCCAGGCTCATAGGCTTCCAGAAAACCAATTTTTGCTTTATTAGGTAAATCATGAGGATGAACAAATGGCACCCCGGGTGGCCACCCAATCTCCATTCTAATATTTGAACATGGGCTATCAAGAGCATGAATGTGCTTCTCACAGTCTTTCAGGTTACAGAACCTTAGCTTGATTCCTTTCTTCTCTGCAATGTCCTGAACTCTCTCCTTCAGAACTCTCTGGGCGACAAGTCTAAGCCTCTTGGAAGGTGGCAGAGGTTTGCTTCTTGAATTATTTTTCCTCCTCCTCGTTGAAGTTTTCATACATCCTGTACGAGCATGTCATCGATCCAACGACCTGTTGTTAAAAGCTTCCCACTAAGAGCTATGAGCATACAAGAAAATGAAAGAACCAAGATGTAGATAGTATGGAGTATAAAAGATGCACATTTTGAAGTCATCAAACATCAAATTAACATTAAATTAATGTCAAAATCACAACATGGTTCAACTCTCCAACTTTAGTTGCCATCTAAACAATAGAGAAAGATCCTGTCATTTATTCCTAGGGTAGAATTATGGCATCATTTTCATATACCATTCTCAACCCTAAGAATAGAGACTAGTATCATAATACAATGCAATAAATCATTTGAGTTATGCTTGACATTATAAAAATTCTCATGTATCATTTAAAATTTGGAGTTTTATCCTACCAAGCTTCAATTATTAACAAGGTCAAGGACATAAAGCCCATAAAACTACATAGATAAAACTTTTTTTAAAAAAAAAGTTACTTGTTAAGGATCAAGAAAATTATATTGCAAGACTATGGCCTACCATCTTGAGATGCAGGGAAATTGAAATTTTGTATGCTATGTCTGTTGAAGATCTGATCAATAGGATGGGATCTTTGCATGAAATCATCCACTGTTATTGGTATCTGAAACTGAGCATCAACACCATGGCCAGCTGCCCTCATCTCTGAACAACTGAGGCTCGTCATTGATTTAGGCATCAGTTTAAAAGCCAAAAAACAGCGCCCATAAATGCTACACTGCATGTTATTGATCTCTGTTCTGTACAATGCAGGATTGACATAGCCAGCTGTTGCCTGGTAGAGAGCAAGACCAGGGTAAACAATAGCCTCTTGAGGACCAAGGTCTCCATCCACAAGAACCCACTGACCATGAAAGTCTCTCACATGTAAACCTGCCTTATCTGACTTAACAAGAGATATGAGACTTTTATCAACTTGGTGCTCATGATCAGGATACATAATTAGCTGACCATCTTCCTGGGCAGTTAAATTATGGCTTTGTGCCCCTTCAAAAGATTGCCTAGCATTACAACAAACAGATAGCACTGAAGAAGATATTTCTCGATTTCTCAAAGGGACATTATCAAGCACTTCAATAAAGGGAGAGCTACGCAAGTTCAAATAGAAGCTAATAGCATCCAATATATCTCGAGCTGCTTTACCAAGCAGGGAAAATATGTCAGACAAACCACCTGGAGGGCATTCTATTGCATTGTTGGACTCAATTGGAGTCAGGCCAGGTCTGTAATCATAGTTTTCTTGCCACAGTTGAGTATCAGCATAGTAACCTGTTGTCTTGCACCATTCACGAGAGTCACCAGTATGAATCATATCTGCAGATGGATACAATGATCTTTGATGAAAATAGAGACGGGCGGAATCTAAACCAGATCTTAAAAGAGCACCCTCAGAAGCTGTAAACTGAATAATGGCGGCGGAATATTGAGCAAGAGATTGTGATAAGGTTGAGATTGATAGTTTGTAAGAATCGGAAGGAAGGCCTTCAGAGGGTATGAGATCACTGAGCTTCACACGACCCAAAGCTGGCAGGCCATTGTTTGCCATGAATCCCTTTACTTTTCAGTTACTGAAGGATAGACTTGAAGCCAACACCCTATTACCTATATATAGCAGACAGAAGAAGGTAACAAATTGTACGCATTAGATGTTTATACCTTTGAAGAAAAGGACAACAAGCAATATGGACAAATAAGAACTGTAAACACACAAGCTTATGCAATTTCCAGTTACAATCATTAAGCGGCAAAAGCAAATAATCATTGCAATAGTCCAAATTCTTTCCCTTCAACAAGCAAGTTGCACCAGCTACGGTAAGAAAAATAACTTTTGGGACAAGTTTGTTATGAATAGTTAATGCAAAAATGCATATTTGGGTCCTAACATTCCAACCCAGATTATAAATTTGTGAGGTGAAGACAGAAGATCACAATTTTAAATTCATTAAATTTTCTTTTGAACATTACCATGGGTTATTTCAATCAACAGCAACAACATCGGCAGATCCTTCAGTAAAAACCATAACAAAGAGGTATACAACAGACGCCACCAAGTTACCCAATCCCAATGCGCATTATTCAGAAGAAAATTACAAAGAAAAGGTCTAATTTTCTTTAGAAATGAAGAAACAGTGTAGACTTTACATACCAACAAAGAGATAAGAAAACGAATACATGTACTAGTGGAAGAAAAAAAGCAGGTGAAGTAAAATCTAACGTATCATAAGCGCTGTTTCAGAGAAAGCGAGATTAGTTATTAGTGGTATTGCCACGAACAGGCAAATGCCATTCTTACATGAGATTCCTTTTGCGTTATTGAAGGGGGTGGTGAGAGAGAGGCGAGGCCCTTCTAAATTTGAATAATCTGAAGATTCTTACTGCAGCTCTCGATCATATCAGCTTAGGTGCGCAGATTGATAGAAAGAGAGATTTTGAGCTAGGGCAGCAAAACCGAGCAGCACCCCCGCCCCCTCAACGTTTGGTTGCTCAGCGTCCCATTTCTTTATTTTCACTTAGGACCGACTTTCTAATTGAAATATATTAAAAAGGTTAAATAAGTAATTTACTTTTCAATAAGAAAATTATAATGT
The DNA here is from genome assembly GCA_027478595.1 of Erythroxylum anguifugum. Lineage (NCBI taxonomy): Eukaryota > Viridiplantae > Streptophyta > Magnoliopsida > Malpighiales > Erythroxylaceae > Erythroxylum > Erythroxylum anguifugum. Next base: position 39,707,524 of record JANIPN010000004.1, read on the forward strand.
CATAATATTGAATAATTTTTTCTGTTTCTTTTTCTTGATTATTGTGCCTCATATTTTTCCAGAAATTACTTTAATTAGTGTGATTCCTTTTTCTTAATGTCTTTTTGTTATAATTTAAAATTCATATTTGTCTTAGTATCTTTGTTATTTTTTTCAAAAATTATAAATAATAATAGTTATAAGGAAATATGAATTTTGTTGTTTTGTCAATTGTGATAAATTCTTTCTAAAATAAAAACAATTTTTATCAAATCTAATTTGTTTTCATTTTTATTGATCTTTCTCTTTTCTTTTTCCTTTTCCTTAATCGTAGACATAATTCTTTTTAATATGAATGTTACATGCTTAAGTTGATAATAAACATAAAGATGAAGCATTGATTTGCATTATCTTCAACTTTAAGATTGAGTTTGAGAACTTGATATATGATAAATGAACTCATATAAACCTTAGAAAGCTTAATTGATAAGTTGTAATACTATATTTAACACGATTAATTATACAGTCATATGGTTAATCATATAGTTTAGAATTTTAATAGGACAATGTGAAATAGGATAGGTATATGATCAAGAATCAATATGTGTCCATTAAAGGATTTGATCAACATCATTAACCATACACCTATGTGTTGAATTGTTTTCTTAATATAAAATCCGTAGGAATAAATGTTAAGGACATTGATTAACACATATTTGTGTCCAAAATCATGTTCTTTAGTGGTTTTATTGCACACAATTATTTAAATGCCTAGGTGTTCATGTTAGTTTATGCTCTTGTAGCCAATCAATTGGATGCAAATTAATATATGACATTATTTTTAATTAATGAAAAGGCTTTCTTTATCTTTGTGTATTAATTTAATTTCATTTGATGTTTTAATACTAAAGGTAAAATCCCTTGAACAATTACTGTATAATTGAAATTATGATGAGATCATAATTGTGATATTCAATTTACATTTACGCATTGTTCTTAAATGTTCCTAGTTGCAGTTTCATCAAGATGGGATATCATTGAAATGGCAAAACTAGCACACATTATATTTCTTTCTTTTGAAAAAGATAATTGGTCTCATAAATTAAAGTGTGGATATACTTAAACTAATGTGTAGGTAATTATTAGAGAATAAGTTAGTGAACTGACCCACATATGAGAATCCTAAATGAAATATTACTTATGTGTCTGTAGATTTCCTCATAATAATGGTTGTATAATTGATCATTTAACTTGAGATTACCAAGGTATCGTATGAGAATTACTATGTTTTGATTGCACTTATGAATTGTCATAGGATAATTCAGTTGGTAGTACTTGGATGCAATATGAACCATATGGAGATAGCTGAGTAAGTCAATAAAAAATTTGTCACTCAAAAGTTATTAGAGAGAATGTTCTACTGTTCTTCATTGATTTATGAAATTCTCTGACCATAGTGAATTAACATTTGAAAAGGCATTTTCAAATTTTAATTATAAATTAATTATTAATTACCAAGAACGAACATGATTGGATGAAAAGATTAGACTCTGTATCTATATTATGTACAATTGGAACATTAGATGATGAAAAGATCAAGTTATACATCATAATCATGCATGGACAAGTTAAGTCAACCACTTTGACATTCCTAATATTTGGGTGGTCATGATATGTTGCTAGACGTCAATCTTGATCTATGATTATAAATTGTTTAATTAGATAATTAAAGATAGTTTTAATTTATCTAATTCTAATTGTGAATTAGAATTTATAATCATTGCTAATATATTAGAAACCTAATGGGTCACACATTAAAGAGCAATTTGTAAAAGAAAAATCAATTTAATTAAGCTAGACTTAATTATAAGTTTGAGAAATTTTAGGGATTAGATATGAGATATTTGATTTTATTAAAATTAAATTAATTAGAATTATAATTTCATTCTACTTATAATTAAAGATTTTAATCTTAATAAAAATTTAATAATCCTAATGATTTTCTATAAATAGGAAGAACATTTTAAAAGCTAACACTTCTATATTCTTCCTCTCAAAAGGGTCTTGAGAACATGCTCTGTGGATATCATCATAGGCTGGATGTATGAACAGCTCGTGGTTGACAAATCGAGAAAAGTTTCAAAGGATTTTCAACAAGAACATGAATAAGGTACGATTTCTTATGATTCATATTATAGTTTTATTTAAGTTAACCTATTATTGGGATCCGATCGAAAATTGTAAAAAAAAATATTTTCCACTATGGTTGTGATTCACTGGTGGTTAGATTCCTACAGTGGTATCAGAGCCTCTGTTTTGTGTTTAACTTGGATTAAGTGCTTGATTGTTATTGACTTTGATAAAAATTAATCTTTTACGCTACTGTTTTTGTCTTCCCAAGACATTTTTTGTCTATTTCTGAATTGTGTTTGCACATGTTCTATAAATTTTTTGATAACTTAATTTGCATTTGTATCTGGAATTTGTTTCCCTACTCTTGTGTTTTGAGTTCTGAAAAATCTAAAACCTGAAGACAATGTATATGTGCTTGCATTTACTGTCTATGTAGTTCATGCGATATATTGCATTTGATGTATAAGGTTTCGATCATGCATCTCATACATAATATATATCAAATATATGTAGCGAAAAATAAAATAGAAATAGAGCCTAAAAAACCAGATCTACTCATGCACATAGATATAGAAAACAAAAACATGAAATGTAAGATATTTACATACCTTTCTTTCACTTGTGTCTTACATAAGATGCACAAAAATCATCTATATTTTCTACACCATTTGACCTTCTATAACCCCCATCACCAATGGAGAGTTATGGGAAGTTAATGGTCATGAATAACATGCATTAAGGAAAGTTATGGGAAGTTAATGACTATGAATAGCAAGCATTAAGGGAAGTTAATGACCAAATTGGCAGCCAACAACACTTGTTTCTAATACATTCCATGCAACATTTTCTACCACAATCACAACGCAATACAATCCTAAAATACTCTCTCATATCTTAAATCACCATTCAAGACCATTTTACTCATTTTTTAGATCTCTTATGTGTGTGATCCATTAGGTCCCCGGTTATGTTGGCCACTTGAATTAATACTTAACTCAAGTAAGTTAAGAGCGGTATCTAACAATACGTCATGACTCTTAACTGACTGGAAAGTCAATGGTTTGACTACGAACCCTTCCATATGCAATATTGCCATGCAATTCGTCATTTCACCATCTATACCCCACTTGGTTCAAAGTATGGTCAAAGTGTCAACTCCTACTAAACTGACTACGTCACATCTAGTCCAAGTGATATTAGATCTTGTTCTGAGGATCTCATTACTCTATGTATCAATGAAGACTCTCTTCATGACACATATATTTGCTATGGCCAGAGACTCCCAAGTAATGACCTCAACAAGAGGCCGTGGGTATCATCTCCTTCTATTAGGAGTGGTGAATCCTTTATTGGCTACTCAATTACCTTCGAATACCTCAAGTTGTACCTAATCACCACTCTATGAGTAACCCCTAAAAGGCACCAATGAATGGAGTCAAAGTACAGGATCAGTATCTGAGATATCCTTGAGTACCTCAAGTCAAAGAATACTTGCACCATTGCTATGATGAGACTATCATTGACACTAGAAATAGAATATCCATACGATTGTCTCATAATAGATCAATCCAATGTACTTACTACCCTTAGTAAGCATCCATATGTTAACACTAAACAACTCATGTCTACAGCTTTTGAGATCAACTACTTGATCCATTAAGGAGTATAATATGTGCTACTCTATCCGGATTAATGATATCCCATCTCATTAATCTTATGACTTGGGAAAGTTTAGATACTAACTTAATTACATATGATAGGAATCTCATTATTATGATCTCTTCATGATTTCCTCCATGCTATGCTTTGTATCAAGGGCTTTACTAAATCAATTTAAGATCAACATTAAATCCATAAATGTATGAATATCGAAATAATGAAAAATGCCTTTATTAATCATAAAATGATTTGTACAATAAGTGCTAAAGGTGATTGCCTTTAGAGCACTTCTCTAACAAACACCCACGTGTACTAAAGCAAATCTCTTTGATATCTAATACCATAGGCGTGTATATGTGATATAAAACTCTTTTGGGAAATAGACTTAGTCAATGAATTAACTATATTATGATCGGTGGGAACTCTCTCTATCTTGACATCATTTCTACTAATGATTTTTCTAATGAAATGGTAGCGCTTGAGTACATATTTGGACTTTTGATGAGACCTCAGTTCCTTCACCTGCGCTATAGCCCCGTTGTTGTCACAACACAACTACATTTGGTCAGCATTGCTCGGAACCACACTAAGTTCCATAATGAACTTCTTGATCCAAACTACTTCCTTTGCCACTTCTGAAGCTGCAATATACTCCTCCTCTATTATCAAATCTGCAGTCGTCTCTTATTTGGACCTTTTCCAACTAACTGCACCACCATTCAGTGTGAATTCATATCTGGACTAGGATCTGGAGTCATCTCTATTAGATTCGAAACTGGCATCAATTATACTCGCTTACCACAAGATCACCTTCTTCATATACTAGTTCTTCTCAAGTGCTTCAGGATATTCTTGACAGCCATCTAATGACCCTCACTAGGGTCCGAATGGTATCTGCTCGTAACACTTAGAGCATACGATACATCGGGTCTAGTACATAACATAGTGCACATGATTGATCCTATAGCTGAAGCATAAGGAATCAAACTTTTGTGAGTCCTCTCATCTTTTGTCTTTGGACACATAGATTTAGAGATTGTAATCCCATATACCATAGGAAGATAACCTCTCTTGGAATACTCTATGCTAAATTTCTTTAACATCTTCTCTATGTATGTAGACTAAGAAAGACCAAGCAACCTCTTTGATCTATCTCTATAGATCCTTATCCCTAAAATATAAATTGCTTCTCCAAGGTCTTTTATAGAGAAGTTCTTAGCTAACCAAATTTTGACTGATTGCAAAGCAGAGATATCGTTTCCTATTAGAAATATGCCATCTACATATAGTACAAGGAATTCGATTGCACTCCTACTAACCTTCTTATACACACACAGCTCATCCAAATTTTGTGAGAAACCAAACTCTTTGATTGTCTCATCAAATCAGATATTCTAACTCCTAGATGCTTGCTTCAATCCATAACTGGATTTTTGAAGCTTGCATATCTTTTCTCCATTCATGGATTTGAAACCATCAGGTTGTGTCATATACACATCTTCGGTTAGGTTTCCATTAAGGAAAGTCATCTTCACATCCATTTGTCATATCTCGTAATCATAATGAGGGGAAATGGTTAGGAGTATCCTAATGGATTTAAACATAGCTACTGGGCTAGATGTTTTGTCATAGTCAACACCTTGCCTCTGACGATAAGATTTAGCTACAAGTCTAGCTTTATAGGTAACTACATTACCCTCTATGTCAGTTTTCTTCTTAAAAATCCATTTGCACCCTATAGGTTTTATCCCTTCAGGTGGGTCAACCAAAGTCCATACTTGGTTTTCATACATGGAATCCATTTCAAATTTCATAGCTTGAAGATATTTGTCAGATTCTGAACTCTTCAAAACCTCTTCATAGGTAGTAGGTTCATCTTTTTCTATGAGCAATACGTTGTTAAGTTCACTTATGAGAAATCCGTATCTCTTAAGAAGATAACGTATCCTACCTGACCTACGAACTTCTTATGTGTTAGAAGGTTGAACTATTGTTTCATCTTCATGAACAATATTCTCAGGGCTAGGTAGTTGATCTACATCTGTTTAAGCATCTTGAACTTCCACAAGTTCAATTTTTCTTTCACTGTCTTCTCTTAAAAAAAACTCTTTCTCTAAAAAGACATCATGTTTTGAAACAAACACCTTTTGCTCCAAAACATGGTTGAATTGATATCCTATAGTTTCCTTAGGATATCCTACAAATAGACATTTGTCAGATTTAGCTTCAAGCTTATCTGATTGAATCTGCTTTACATAAGTAGGACAACCCCAAACTTTCATATGAGAAAAATAGGATTTCTTATTGGTCCATATCTCATGTGGAGTAACATTAACTGACTTGGATGGGACTCTTTTTAATACACAAATAGAAGTTTCAACTGCATACTCCTAAAAGGATTTTGGTAAATTCGCTAAATCCATCATAGACCTCACCATGTCTAACAAGGTTCGGTTTCTCCTCTCAGTCACACCATTGTATTGTGGCGTGTAAGCTGGAGTCCATTAGGACAATATTCTATTATCCCTGAGATAATCCAAAAACTCTTGGCTTAAGTATTCACCACCTAGATCAGATCAAAGTGATTTAATAGTACTCCCAAGTTGTTTCTCAACTTGATTTATGAATTCTTTGAACCTTTGAATGGCTTCTGACTTGTATCTCATAAGATAAACATACCCATATCGAGAATGATCATCGATAAAGGTAATGAAGTATACGAAACCACTTTTGGCATGTATGGACATTGGACCACATACATCAATATGTATTAGGTCTAAAAGTCATCAGATGCCTTCTTCTACTTCAAGGACTCCAGATAGGCCTTACAATTGTAAGGTTATAGTCATGCATCTCATACATAATATATATCAAATATACATAAAGAAAAATAAAACAGAACCTCAAAAACTAGATCTACTCATGCATATAGATATAGAAAACAAAAACATGAAATGTAAGATGTTTACATACCTTTCTGACGATCTCCTTCGTTCTTTAATCTTCTTCGCGTTGGGTTTTTGTAAACCGCAATGTGTTGGATCGCCTCTGGCCCGAGTATTCATAATATGTAGCGGAATGGACCATACTACACAACAAGAAAGTATAACCGAAAATTATAACACGTACGAAATTACCTCTTGACGCGGATTGATATTTGTTTCTTTTTCAGATTTGTAGACACTACTGATATGTGGTTAATTGTTGATATTTTTAATTATTTACACTTAGCAATTATTGACATAAAAATGCTTAAGACACTCACTTTAATTTATATTTGATTTTAGGTATGATTTGGGAGCAAGTAAATTAAAGTGAGTCGGAAGTATTGTATTTACGCCATTTTCTAAAGATTTATTTTTACTTATCTTCATGGAAAAAATAAAAGAAAATAAAAGTCAAAGAGAAGATAAGAAAAATAATGAACAAAGAAGAGTTAAACAAAACGACTTGACAGAAGGAGGAAACGCAGCAGCAGAAATTGAATTAGAAGTTAAAATCAACAGTAATGCAAGGTGGCGTTATTGGAGGTAAAAATCAAATTAATGAAGCAATGAAATGTTTAAATCAACGCATGGGACAAATAACAAACAGAAGAGCATGATGGGCGGCGTTAGTTCAAGAATAGGAGCAATACGTGGATGGACAATTTAAAGCAATTAAGGAACATCATCAGATGAGCAGCCAACACAAGGGTGGAGACGTAAAAGAGACGTGGACTTCAAAATGAGCAATCAGATGAGACCAGCGTGAGTGGATGGAGATAATTGGTCAAAGCGAAGTGAGGTTTCTCCCACATGACTAACGCAACAACTAACACAGTGGATTGAAGCCCCAAGACCAAGGTGATTGACGCAGAGGAGAAAAAAAAGGTAAGCATGATGTCGTGGACAACTTGTGACAGTGGGACCTAGATGGATTTAATTGACTAAAAAAACATCCAAGTGTCCCAAGGCAAATAAATGGGTTGTAGCGTGGAGTTAGTGGCCAAGGATGCTATGCGTTAATTTAAGATCATTAGAAGCTACATAGGAGAGCAAAAAGCAGAGCAGCAGCTACAGCTACAACAATTGAAAGTGACGCAAATGTTTCAGCTTTATGCAGAGTTCAAGACAGCTGTCGGCGTAATACAAATTAACTAGACAGTTAACGCAGTAGCAATTCATGTGGAAGCAGCCAACGACGCAGCCGGGCTTCACGGACGGACATGCGTGCGATGAAAACAAAGGCTGGAGAAGGACAGTTCGGCGCTGAGGCGGCGCAAAAAAGCAAACACAGTACGCGTGAAAACAAATAAGAACAACGGCGAACCCAAAATTTATGCAAAATAATAAATCAAGACAAGAGTAGTGTGGCGTAGATAGCTAGGAGGCGCAGACTTAAGCATAGCGGTGCTGATTTTCATTTTGTCATTCTACAGGGATAATATAAAAGCAGCAGACTCAGATCAGCAGAGGAGGTTTTTTTGGCGAAGAGAGAAGAAAATAAGGTTTTTGGTTAGGGAAAAAGAATGGGGCTGAAGCATTTTTATCGGAAAATACTTATGAAGAGCTAGGCATCCCGACGCCGGTTCAGAGGTAACATCGACGCCGACGACCCGGGATAAGTATTATTTTCATTATTTTGTTGTTTCTTTCTCTCGTTAGGAATT
>JANIPN010000004.1:40067139-40079550 GCA_027478595.1 Erythroxylum anguifugum
ATGTTCATGAATATCAAATTAATGAAATATGCCTTTCTTTATTTATTCATAAAGTCTGTACATGACTCTTGAATAAAACGCGCTAAAGGGGATTGCCTTTAGGGCACAAATGAACAGTACCGTCCATGAACAAGTCGACTTACCTAGTGAACAAGGCGACTTGCCGGTACTTTTCTTGTGTAAGTCGACTTATGCATCATACAAGTCGACTTATCACTTACACCTTGTTCATCCTTCAATAATTGCTCAATCCGAATCGAAGCAGCCCTCAACTCAGTGAAACTATTCAAATTAGTAATAGTCAATCTCGTCCTAATTTCCATATTCAGTCCATCCTCAAACCGCCTATACTTATCTTCCTCAGTCGGAATCAGAGCAGTAGCATAGCCTATTAATTCATTAAACCATACCTCATACTCAACTACAGTGAGATTTCCCTGTTTCAGATCAAGAAACTCTTTCATCTTCCTATCCAAATAGATCTTTGGAATATAATTCTCCTTAAAGACCTTAAGGAAGTCTTGCCACGTCAGTATGCAAGGTTGGGCGGAACTACCTGGGATAGTCTTCCACTAATGATAAGTCGGACCTTGAAGTAACGAGACTGCATAGTCAAACCTTTCATCATACTCACAGTCCATCTGATCAAACACCCCTTCCATTCTTTCCAGCTAACCTTCTACCTCGGCAAGGTCTATACTTCTAAAGAAGCCTACAACCCCTTGTTTCCTAAGTTTATCATACCTCCTTTCTCTCCTCTTAGGAATTCTCTGAGGCATTTGGTCAGACTGGGGTATTGGGGACTCCCTATTGGCTCCTATAAACTCAAGGTCAACTGATTCTGCAACTCGATCCCTATAGCAAATAACCTATAACAAGTATTAATTGTGATCACTTTACGAGTCTCTCACTAGTTATCATATTTAAATGCTTATATATGTATCCCTAAGGATGCCAAACCATGCTCTGATACAAAAACTTGTAACATACCACTCTTATAGTGCTTATGCCCAATCATATCTATAGATAGTTGGGAATATACTCTATAGAAATGGTACGTTAAAACAATCACATTAATACAGTCTAAGGCATCAATATAACTTAAGAATTCTAAATACTGATTTCCTTCACAATCATAATAAGTCATATATGTCATTAACATTCTAAATTCAAGGAAAACATACACAACAGTTTTGAACTCAATCCCAGTACATCATACAGTACAAAAATTACACGCTAGAGACAATGTGTGTCACAATATGGAACGCTAATACAAAAGATATCTATCTAGACTTTTCAGGTATCAACTGACCAAACCTTTGAGCCATTTTTGTCCTCAAAATAACCGTACTACAATTCTATTAGATCGCTTTAGAAGTTAGATCTCCTTTGAACCTAGAAATCAACGTTGCAATTTTGATGAGTTTGCGAACTCAATGAACAAACCGTCATCGATGTTCTCATTCAAGTTAAAACATAAGGACAAGTATATAACCCAATTCACCAAGTATAACACATTATCCAGCATTGAATATCACATCACTTTATATCATATGTCAACATGTAAAACATGTATTCAATTATTTCATTTCACTATTTCAAAACAATCCAATAAATCATCTCAGTCATTCATATAATCATGTAAGTTGTATATGCAAATGCACATATGACTCCATTCTTATTTTGCTTTGTTATGACCAAGCGTCTATCAATCCAATTTACTATCCCATATTTGTTATAGATATGGCTCTTTGTGCACAATCTTGATCTTTAAGCTCTTTTCCACAGATTGGCTAATTCGGTCACAACTCCTTTATCTAATCATGCATTTCAATGTAATGAAAGGCAACTTTTCATTCAATGTTCTCATGTCATATATCAAATCCTTCGGATCTAAGTCTAGCATTAATCATTCAGTTGTTCACACATTCTACAATACACATACAATTCAAACAAAAGCATATATAATTGAACTTACACATCTAGGTTAACTCATAGTATGCTCCAGAATAGCTATTGCTTTGATGATCCTACAATGTCTAGATGTTGGCGATCAAGTTATACGTCTATAGTGAAGCAATAAACATATAGTTAACAATCACTAATTTGTTCAATCATATGAATATACAATTATGCACATGTATATGTGTCATGTTCAATGCATGCTTAATTGACCTTTTTGGGTATGTATTCTTAATCACAGATCTTGACCATTCAATTATTATAACTTGTATTTTACCACTTTGCATTCAAGTTTTTACCTTGAGTAAGTTTGATTACTCTAAATTCATCAATCATACATTCATGAACTTTTTCTAGCAATAAACATTCACACAATTTCCCAGTTCTCATCCATTCATACCTAATACACCTTACTCATATCCTTTGGATCACATTTTCATTCATAAGAACACCTTTATTCCTTTAACAATTCATAATTTCCAGATTTAAATACATTGATATCAAGGCAATCCATTCATTAAGTAATGATATCAGTTAACAACTTAAACTTATCGAACCTTAACCAATTAATCAAAAAACAATCTAGGTTCATTTTAAGCCTTAATCAAGTCCAAATACACTAATTTAGAGTGACTTTTCCTCATTTGGTTCAAGAAATTCACAAAAACGAAATTATCATTTCAAAGCTTCCCCACGATTGTGGGAAGAGTGCCTTGATTGTGCACTATCCAATTTCCCTCAATTCTCCAAGAATTTCATCTACTTAGGTTCATCATTTACACTTCAATTTTTCTAGAATTCATACTCTCAGAAGATACTTAAATTTATGTTAATATAGCTTCCATCTTGGCAACATTAAAGCTTTTTAAATTATATTAATTTATATCATTATCATTCTTACACAAACACTAACATCCCCAAGTTTTTTCAAATTCAAAAGAGAATTCTTTCATATCAAATTCAAAACACCTTCATAATAGTCCATTAATTATACTTCAATTATACCTTAATTATACCTCAATTCCTCACCAATTTGATCTCAATTTTTAGCTTAAAATCATTCATTTAACAGCTCATAAACTATTGGTTTTCGTACATACTAAACAAAATAGAAACTACCATTCATGCATCATTTTCCCATCACACATTTAACACCAATACTTCAATCAATCAATCCCTAATTCAGTCATCATCAAGTTCTATTATTTTATATCACAAGAGATCAATATTTTACCTTCTTGATCAGCTCAAATACCTCTTCAATTATCAAGCTAACCTAGCCTTCCATGCATGCAAACACAATTCCAAAAACAAGATGGGATTAGAATGATTTCAACAACAAAAAGGCAACATAATATTGGATTGGCAAAGTATAGAATTTAGGCAAAAGCTTAGGCAAAAACTCAAGGTTGTGAGGTTGTGTATGTATGTCGATAATGAGAGAAGGAAGAAGAAAATAACATGTAGAAAAAACAAGAGAGAAGATAGCCATCCATGTGTTTGGGTCGTGGGGTGTAGGTGTGTGGTGAGGGTTGGGACACTTGTCAAATAAAGGACCATGCTATATGTCCTCTTCTTAAACTACCAAATGTCACTTAAATACCTAATCTACTTATCACTTAGTTTCTTAAGCCATTTGTCACTCAATTCCACTGCCACATGTCACTATTTCATAGGCCTAGTTAACCTAATTTCTCACATGTCAATTTGTCTTTCCATTTACCAATTTTCCTAGACTAAACGTAAATTTTAATTCATCACTTTTCCAATTGTAACAATTAACTCCAAATTACTAATTGTCATTGATCAAACCAAAATTCAAGACATAAACAATGAACAATCATCTCATAACCATTTTAAACCTTTCATACCCCCATAATATGTCAATTGAGTGCACATACAATCTTTTCAATGTTTTCCAAATCAACATTCATGTGTGTATATATGCTCATGTTATGCATGTGATTGAAATGCACCTCATTAATTCTAAAATGATATGACTCAAAAGTCTAACATTCTAACCGTCAGTAAGTTTTGGAAACCAGCTATTACAATTTAAAACTTGCACACAACCAACACCAGATCAAGGGAGAATATAGACCTATACAAAGCTTAAAATTTTTTTAAGGAATTTTATTCAACATTAATTGGAAAAAATGGGATTTATACTAGATGCTTATTGTGTTTCAATAGCTAAATTTAGATAACTAAAAAATAAAATTTGTGATGCATTTTACAAATAATAAATATAAGTCTATATATATAGTTTCATTTTTTAAAGTTATCTAAAGATAGGAGAGTCACTAATATATTATAAAAAGTGATTCAACTAAGAGATAACTTAAGTTCCCAATTTGAATTATTCTGTATTTATTACTTTCAAGAAAGGATTGGAGAAATATCAACCCTTGTAGAGATTATTACAAATGAAAAATGCTCAAACCTTTGAAAAAAATCTAAAAGAGGGAAAGGAAATACATAAATTGGAGGAATTTAAAAACTCCATAAGAGAAATACCACTATTCTTTAAAAAGAAAAGGTAAAAATAATTATGAACAATTTATTGTATCTTAATAGATCAATGAAACCTAAAAGGAGATAGTAAAAGTATAAAATTGATTACTAGCTCTAAACACCATATTCAACAAAATCATAAACTATATATGAGAGATTTTTTAAACCAACAAATCCTACAAGTTTCATTTCAAAAATGGCCATGATATATAGTAATGCATAAACCTAAAGAGAATAACAAAGATTCCTCTACAAAGAAGCCATTTGAAATACTTTTGATAAGAATGACTACGGTGCATATTTGAATAAGAAAAGACATAAAGGAAAAGTTGTGAACATGTGATTTAGAAGGTCACGAATGATGATGAAGCCATGAAAAAGGAAATCACAGTACACATATAACGTGTAAGATAATCGATTAAAGTCCACAGGTAATTTAAGTAAAAGTCAAAATCTCTGTAGAATTCAGTAAAGATGAGTAATGAACGATTCCATAGCATGGAATAATCGAGTAAAAAGAGTAAACTACAAAATTATATAGTTCTTTAAGATGATGAAAGGTCAGAATTACTTAATCCACATGAAGATGGATGCAAAAAGCCACAATAGCTAAATATGATGTTAAGAGAATATTAGTTAACAATAAGAGCTTAGTGGATATCTTATTCTTCAACACTTTCAAGGAAATAAGAATAAAGGAAAAGGAATTAAAGTCAATATCCTTGCCTTAAATTAGGTGATAAGAGTGTAAAATCTTATGTTGTTTTTTTTTATAACATTTAGTCTTTAGCTGCTACTTTACTCCTAAATATACTCATTATGCTTATTTAGGATGTAAACATAGGTGGTACGAGAAAAATGAAGATAATTGGGTAAGTTGGGTAATTTTGACACTACTTTTTTATTGAGTATAAAATTTTCGTTTAAGTTTTAATAGAGATAATTCAAGTTTCTATAGAGAGCTTAGAAAGATCTTTTTTTTTAAATTTACTTTTAATTTTGGAAGATACTGACTCGATGAAGGTCAAAATTAGTGTCGAAGATTGGTATGTTAAAGCATGTATTGTATATAGAAAGATTTCTAAAGAAAAATGAATTATATGGCCTGAGACATCATATCCCAAGCTATATTCATTTAGGAAAATATTCACACCTACTTTAAAGTCTAAAATTTCTAAATTTTAGGAGATTTTTTTGCATATTTTTATTAGGTTTTGGGAGAGGCAGCTGGCTCTCTTCCTCTCTCTTTCTTCTAGTCTTTTCTTTTTTCCATAGCATATATGGCTAATTTTCTTCAATTGATCAAAGAAAATCGATAGCTTAGTGATTCGAACCTAATCGTAAAGCCGTTGGAGGTTAAATTAAAATAATCCAAGGATTGCACTATAGGATGCAACCCTGGGCCGTTCACTTATCTGGAACCTAAAATGAATGAACCTAAGTTAACCTGTATGCCATGCTATGCAAGCTAATTGGGAAAATGGGCGGTTTTGATTTTTGAAATCATCAATTGAACTAAATTGAATTGTAAAATGTATTATTTTGGATTTTAGGAATATAGAAAACGAAAGATTGAAAAATAGGAAATTAAACAGTGATAGAATCCTCTTGAAAGTGAGTTCTAGCTATCATAGTTCGAAATTGATTTTAGTAGGAGTAGAAATCACTAAGCTTCAAAATGGTAAACCTTAAAGTACTCTTTAAGTCCAGGATCTTAATCAATGAGACTCCATTTCTTAAGATCCTGTTAAGTGCTCTTAGTGTGTGTAGTAGGATCAACCAATGCAATGGGTCAAATAAAATCCACAATCAACTCAATATCAAACATAACCATGCAAGATAAGAGAGAATCAAGAAGATTACAAATAGACATATATGAAACTTCACATATTTAAGCTCAAAGTTCTACATAAACCAATCAAAAATACACATAATGAATATCCAACATTGGAATAAAACTGTAATCAAGTAGCTCAACTACAAATTACAAATCCTAGACGTAGGAATTTATAAACTCATCGCTGAACCATAGATTAAACTACGCCCCTTTTAAGCTCATTGAACTCCAGCCACTACTGCATTTTCAAGAGGAAAAGAAACACCTAGCCATGCATTGCATTCGAAAGCTTCATAACTGAGAATGAATCTGAGTTACCCATAGTGGAGGTTTGGACAATGGAAAAATGGAGAAATTTGGGTTAGATGACAGAAGGATGAGATATGATGAGATGGAGGCTGTCCCTCTTGAGTCCTTCTGTCACTTATCCCAAAATAGAGTTTTCTAAATGGGTATTCAGGTCAGTTTTCACGAATGGGTAAGTGAAATTTCCAAAAATGGTATAGGTTTGGGTTGTTGATTCGAAGGTTTCGCCGCGACGAAGGAGTGACTTTGTTGCGACGAACTTTTCTCGAGAACTCTTTGGTAATATTCCCTGGTTTCGTCGCGGCGAAACATTTTCTTTACCGCGGCAAAATTTGCCAGTGTTGATGTTATTGACCTTGTGTGCTGCAATTTCTTGGTCTTCACTCTTGGCTCTACTTCTTGAGTGTCCTGTAATGAAAAGCAATAGTTTGCAATATCAATTGTCTTAGAAACCCAGTGAGTGCAATTAATAACTAATTATAACAATTTTACCGTCAAACTACATTAATTCAAAACAAGCACTCTTAAGATAAATTAAGCACAATATCCAACAAAAAGAGCTGAAAAGTATAACAAAAACCATGAAAATATCACTAAATAATATAGAAAACTTGGGTTCAATCAAATTTCCCCACATTTAGACCTTTGTAGTCCTGGAAAAAGTTCATAAAGGTCAAAGAGATGCAAGTGCAAAAGAAAATATTGACCATACTTAAAAATGATAGCAAAAAAATAGTAAAACCACTTTCTCAAAAATCAACCAAAGCAGACTGAAGGAGTTCTAAGAAGATAAACAATATAAGTATTTAATCCAAGAAATTGAGCAAAAGAGATCTATCTTAAGGGAAACTGTTTAACTCTCAACTCACTTGTCTTGGGATAATTTCAATATAAAATTTGCTTAGTCCATTCTCTGCCATAAGCTTGTGATAGTTCTACCTCTCCACTACAAGAGTCATAATTTTGCAAATCAAGAGGACTTTTAGGGTTGTAATGGTGGATGAAGGGCAAGTGAAATAGATGGAATAAAAGAAAAGGATGAGTAGCATGCATCACAATTATTCTCCTCATGAAACAAGCGTTAACTATTATAAAGAAAAGATTTAAAATTCTAACATAACAGCATTTCTTTTGCTATTTTTTCCATTTCCAAATATATGTATATAGTTTTTTTAGCATAATTGAATTCTATACTTTAAAAAAGTTGCTCAGCTGCAACATAACATATCTAGCCTAAGCCACAAGAGTACTAGCAGTGGTTGACTTGTTTTTCCCGACTGGAGGAAGTTTCTTTTATAGATTTTTTTGTAGTAACGAGCCAACCTATGAATCCTACTCTCCACAAAGATCAACTTAAACTTAGAAAACTGGAGATAACATATTTACATTAATTTATAAAAATGTGCATGCACTAAAAAAGACGGTTCAAGGGGCTAGCAATGATTAAGTGTTTGAGGTTTGTGTTTGGGTAAGAAGGGTTGAATGCCTCTATCATATTCACAAAATTTTAGTTAATCAAGCCTTGATTAAGAATTAAAACAAGTTATAGAGAGATATGAAATTAAGCAGATACACACATGAAAGAATTTAGGTCCAAATATCCTTACAACAAGGTCAGTATCTCAATTGAGTAATCTCAAGGTTTAAAAACACATAGCGCCACTTTCTTAGCGTACCCTCACTTACCTCTCGTTGAAAACATTAAAAATGAAATTAACCAAAATCAACTATCTTTTAAAACATGGATGTTTTTCCAAAAGCACATTCAAAACTTAGAATTTTTCAAAACTTTCTAAACACAGAAGTGTTAAGAATCTAATTTGGGAAAATTGTTGAAGTGAGGGAATAAAAGCATTGGTGTGGCCAAGAAGAGATTGTAAATAAGGGGGCTTTGCTGTGATGAAATCACAAATTGGCCGCGGTGAAGTTTGCTTGAGAAGAAAAGGGGAAGAAACAGGAGTACTTACGTGAAATGCATGCTACTGCGAAGATAACCCAAGAAGAAAAAATTGTGAAAACTGGAGAGCTTTGTCGCCGCGAAACCATAGATGGCCACGGAGAAAGGTGGCAGAGATATGGAAATGGTGTCATTGATCATGAAATGACATTTTTCAAAGTTTAAAATCAAATTTTTTTCAATGCATCTTTTCAAAACGTTTTCAAGACTAGCAAGGCATTTATCAAAAGAACCACCACAAACAGTGAAGTCGTCCATCAAGACTTCCATGCATTCCTCTAAAAATTCACATAAAACAACCATCATACAATGCTAGAAAGTCCCTAGAGTGTTACATAATCCAAAAGGCATCCTTCGATAATCGAAGGTACTAAAAGGACATGTAAAAGTGGTTTTATCTTGGTCCTCTGGTGCAATAGGTACTTGAAAGTAACAAGAGAAACCATCCAGAAAACAGTAATGAGATTTGCCTGTAGGTCTCTCAAGCATCTGGTTAATAAAAGGAAGAGGGAAATGATCTTTTCGTGTGGCATCATTTAATCTCCTATAGTTTATGCACACACACCAAGAATTTTGCACTCTTTTAGGAATAAGCTTATCCTTATCATTTCTAACCACAGTGATCCCACTCTTTTTAGGCACTACATGTATTAAACTAACCCACTCGTTATCAGATATGGGATAGATGATCCCAACACTCAGATGTTTAGTGATTTCTTTCTTAACCCCATCTAGGATTAGTGGGTTTAGTCTCCTTTGGGGTTGTCTCACAAGTTTGGTGTTAAGTCAAGAAGACTTCACTTCTATTAATTTTGATAACAATCAAATAATAATCATCTTAGACCTGTATGAACTATTTTGACAAGTCTGTTAAGTGTGCAGAAAAATGAAAGTAACACTTAGTCATCCCAGATGATACGTCAGCAACAGACGATACACATCATCACAGACGATATGTCGATAACAGATGAAGAGCAACACCAGACGAAGCGTAACACCAGACGAAGCGCAATATAAGACAAAACGTGATAACAGAAAAAGTATTATCCCAAACGATACAAAAGGAAGATATTCTAGAACGTTAGTCAGTTAGTTGTAGTTAGTTATAGGACTCAACTAATAATGGTTTTTAGAAGATTCAAGAAGCAGTTTCTCAAAGAAGACAATTGGAGACTTAGGCTATAAATACTAGTTCTAGTCGAAGACTAAATAACGCTTTTAAGAGAAAATTTTTTGATTGTACAATACTTAGAGAAATTCTGTATTCAAAGTGCAAAAGAAACAGAGCGAATACTACTGCAACGTGAAGCTAAAAAATATCTTTCCTAGAGAGAGAAAGAAAGGCTAGAGCCTGGAGAGGCTAAGATAGCAGATAAAGAATACTTTGTGAGAAAGACCTGAAATGTAACACCCCACTCCTGCAGGACCCGAACCCGACATCGATGGTGATATTCGAGTCCGTGCCCCGCAAGGGTGGCGTGTTAGAGCACTGAAATAGTCAAAAGTCGGTATAATTTTTTTTTGAAACGACTAACATAAAGTACGGGGATCCATAACCAAATTGGGCCCAATGTCGTTCATAAACATTTTCAGTTACACATAATAACCAGTACACAGCTTATCAAAATTCACTAATCACTTAGGGCCCATTAAAAATACAAAACACTATAGTCATAATTACTTTACATTACAGAATAACTCTATTTGTATACACATGGTACAAACATTTCGGAATCCATTATTGATTCAAAAATCGCAGAATACAAATTTGTACAAAATAATAAAATACAGAATGCAGCAAACTGATCCCAACCTCTATCTTTCACTTGTATGTAGTAGGTATATTCCTGTTTGTCTAACGGGGTTACTCTTCAAAGCCTGAAAAATAATTGCAAATTTTGGGTGAGTTTTGCGAACTCGATGAGTGACCATCATCGATGGCTCACCCAATCACATAACACATAATTCACATCATTACACATTACACACTTCACATTCAATACAATTTAATCACTTATATTATGCATATGCAGTGCATATGAGACCCACTT
The DNA here is from genome assembly GCA_027478595.1 of Erythroxylum anguifugum. NCBI lineage: Eukaryota > Viridiplantae > Streptophyta > Magnoliopsida > Malpighiales > Erythroxylaceae > Erythroxylum > Erythroxylum anguifugum. The sequence goes on from JANIPN010000004.1 coordinate 40,077,767, forward strand.
TTCATTTGTTATTTTGTTGTGAACGAGTGCCTAAACTGTCCTATATAGGCTCTTTAATAACTATCCCTTATTCGCTTGGGGGATACAGGACTCATTAACGTTGAGCCTGAGGCTCTGATTCACCTTTGAGCTCGAAGCTCATTTTCACTCGTTGAGCTTTAAGCTCTGATCGGTGGCTACTCTGGTCACAACAGCCATTATATTTCATGCATTTATGAAATGGAATGCATCACTTACATTTGCATAAACTCATTCATTCCCATATCATCGAACCTTAGTCCGACATTCCACATTAAGTTGAGAAGCACACTTTCACTTACATGCGAATGTACATTCAGAACACATTTAACAATCACATTAAGTACGCTTAGTTCATCTCATTCACAACAAGCAGCACTTCAATATCCCATCAATCATCACAATCATTGAACCTTCTTTCCGGAATCAATAGTCAAGACGCATTCATCTTAATATTCAACAGTCAATTAATACAAAAATCAAATAAAACAAACAATAAAATGAGACCATCTAGGTCTACTCATAGTACTCTCCAGATTAGCATTGGCTTCTAATTTTTGGGAACGCCTAAATGCGGACATTTAGCTTGCTTAACCCATTTATGCAAGATACACATACATCACAATTTGTACAATCATAAGTGTTTAATAACGCACATGACTGAAATGAAATTTTGATAATGCATGTTCATGACAATCCTAGGTATTTTACCAATAATTTCTTTAAAAAAACATTCCCATTTCAAAACCCATCTAAGTATAATTTATACTTGGGTTTATGCCTCACTAAACCCATTAAAATCTCCATTCCTTTCTCGTTGTCTCACTTCAAAGATTTTTCAACTCACACTTTTAGGTCTACTATTCACATGCAATCAGAAAGTGAAACTGATGTAAATTGTTCATACTCTCATCTTGAAAAGTGTTCCTCTATGTCATATGTTTCCATTGACACTAAAATCACTCAATTTGGTTCAGTAAATAGGGAGATATGCCTTAAGCATTATCGGGTTGTTCACAAATAAAAACAGTGTACTATGCACATTTTCCATCCAGAATTTGAATATTTTAGAGAATGAATCAAAATTTAACTTCTTCAGATACTTCATAGCCCTATTTCTCTACTTTACTCCGAATCAAAAACCATCTCATTTGGATGATTAAAGATCAAGATATAACCTAAATACCTAAACTTGTTCAGTGAAAACACACCAGTTCATACTCTCCAAAAGATTCATTCACTTTCTTTCGATCAAACTTTTCAAATTCAACACCAATTAATACAAATTTTCATGCAGATATAGGAAAATGTGTTAGGAATCTATTGCTTAAAGAATCAAGTCATTTGGAGGTCTATAGAAGAAGTTATGATCAAAAGAAGCAACCATGTTTATGTCCTCCCTCCTAACGAACCTATGTTGGCGCAATTGCCATAACTTTCACTATAGATGTTGGAATAATTTTGTTTTTGGACGGTTAGAAAGAGGCCATCTAGGGATAAAACTTTCATGAAGACCAAAATTAAAATTTTGTCGTCTTTTGGGTCAAAACACACGGATCGTGTGATCCAACACGGTCAGGTCGTGTAACCTTCTGTTGAAATAGTGTTCCCGCGCCCAAAAACACACGACCTGTGTGAATTTAGACAGGCAGGCCGTGTAACCTTCGGGTTAACTAAAATTTTCACCTCCAAAACTCCTCCAAAAGGTCCTAAACCCATTCTAACCTTACATACACTCTTAAGCATCCCAAATTCACCTCTTCTTA
>JANIPN010000004.1:40501478-40516969 GCA_027478595.1 Erythroxylum anguifugum
GATAATATTATGTCTAAGGATTGATTATACAATTGTTATAATAAGAAAATTCATATACACACTAGTAACACTCTACCTAAGATCCTCATTGTCAGGCTAGTTTATTAACTTATTCTCTAATATATACCCTTATGTTTATTTAAATATCTTCATACTTTAATTTATAAGACCAATTACTTTCTTTATAAGAAAGAAATGTAATGTGTGCTAGTTATATTGTTCTGGGAATATCCCATCTTAATGAAATTTTAACTAGGAGCAACTTAGGAATGATACCTAAATGCAACTTGAATATGTTAATTGCATGCTTATCGCAATTTCAATTGTTCAGTAGTTATTCTATGGATTTTTTCTTTAGTATTAAACATAAAATATGGAAAAATATATAAAGATAAGGACTATGTTTATTGAATAAATTAATAATGTCATATATTACTTGAAATCAGGTGATTGGCTACAAAGGCTTAAAATAATAATTCCCCACTAGCATTAAAGTCAATTGCCTATGTATCTACCATATCGATCTATATGTTAATCATATCTCTTTTACAATAATGACTTAGTGTTGGACCCCGTTTTTGGAGCCCAACGTACGGATTCCTGAACCTTGTGCTGAAAACCCTGAAGGGTCGCTTGCTGTCACTCCACAATTGTGGTGAGAGCACACTAGTCAAACACCAAAATCATTAGTTGACTTCTTCATAGAAATTGTAACCCTAAGTCTCTAATTCATTTTGAAGCAAGAATCGCCTCAAACGGAGCTCTATAGCTCAAGATATACTTAAAAAGCCTAAAAGGGCTCCTACCTCAAACATGCTCCTCTAACCGACCTCTCCCTTATTATAAAGCAAACTTCAAACTTGTCAACACATGTAGACACACAGATACCACACAAATGGCTTGACAAGTCCATAAACATGACGAACTACACAATTCCATAAAATGGCCTTGTGTAGTCGTAAACTTGAGGGAGTCCTAAAAGAAACTCCGTGCCACTAGCGGGCAGGCGGGAGAAGCCTTGACTTGGTCAACGTGCACGTGACAATTTCTTGGATGGACTATACCGAACCCACATAACATGTAATTCATGCCTTTAAAAATATTTTGCCCAAATGGCACATTTTGAAAGCTTGTTTTTCATGAACATGACATGCTTCATAATTCAACCATCACATTCCCAAATCAAGCATAAAAGCCATGTTTGTTCAATTCAATCAAAAGCAACCATTATAACAATTTCAAGGCAATTTAAATTTACTTCCAAAGTTCTCACACAACAATAAACATAAGGCAATTCTCAAGCATTTAAAGCATAATAAAAGCTCATTTCAAAGGTAGTTGGAAAATTATTTATTACATTTAGTTGAAGATCATTTAATAGCTTATTAACTCAAACATAAAAATGTCACCCACCTTAGTTTTCCTTGCTTGAAATCTTGCTCAAATGACCCTCTCCTCTTGCTCCTCTTGCCTCCCTTGCTCTTCTTCAACAACAACAAAATTCCCAATTCAATAAAACTCAAATTGGAAAATCCAAAGAACCCAAAGCATAAAATTGTTCTTAGAATCACTAAACCCATCCATTTCCTAAGCTTTTAGAACCAAAACTCTTCAAAAACCCAAAGCATAAACCCTTAAATCTTTACCCAATCAAAGGGTTTCTTGGATCAAAAGAAAGCTTGGATCTTCCTCTAGCTTTTTCCTTCTTGGAATTACTCCAAAAACCCCCTTGAATGCTTAGAAAAATCAAACCTAGCTTTCTCTCTGTTTTTTCTCCTTTCTTCTCTCCTCTCACGACACCTTCTGTCTCCTTTCTTCTCTTAATTTCGTTTTCTCCCCTCTTCTCATGCAAGCCAACTCTTTCTTTCCCCTTTTATACTCTTATTAAAGCTAAAATGTCCATCTTACCCTTAATGAAAAGCCTTGGTTCTTAAAAGCTTAAGTGATATGCCCAAATTGCCCTTAATGAAACTTAACACTTCTAACACTTCAATCTTAATCACTTATGCCACCTAACCTTAATTACATTAACATGTCAATTATGCCTAACACACATAAATCTTGCAAGACTCCAAAAATATTCAATCATGCTTAGTCAAATAAACAAAATTTCGGGGCCAACACTTATTGAGAGAACCTACATGATTTTATTTAGTGGGCACATTCTCCTTTTGCTCTACTATCTCCCAGGTCAAGTAAAACCTTCCTAAGTTCATACTTAAAATGTTGATTAGGCCATAGTTCCTTCATCTATGCAATGGTGTCATTGCTTTCATAGTATATGATAGGATTGAATTATCTTATATTTTGTTATGCATTTTAATGTCTTTTCAATCCTATTTTTGTGTTTTAAATACTCAATTTGTGTTCATTTTGTGTTTACATACAGATTAAGGGATTTGACACAAATATATGCTAATTGGAAGAAGTTTGATAAAGTTTGTCAATATGAGATGTCGTGATGAGTTTGTTAGTGTTTTAAGACATTCAGAGGAGTTTCAGAGGAGGTCCGAACCAAAACACAAGGCCACGATCATGGCCTTCAGGCCACAATTGTGACAGAAGCTTAAGCACAAGACTACGATCATGACAGAGAGCAAACAAACTGGCCATGATCATGGCCTGCATGTAGACACACGCAGGGTTGCTTCCAAAATTGAGTTTTTAAGGGACTTTTTGGATCTTTTAGGCATGGGTAAACCCTAAGGTTTACCTTAAATGGAAAATACTATATAAAGAAAGAGAAATGACTTAGAAAGAAGTTCTCCAATTTTCCATTTTTGGGAAAACTCCAAGAAGAGAGAAGGGCTGTCAAAATCTGCCACATTTGAAAAAACTCCAAGAAGAGAGAAGGAGAAGTAAAGAAATTATTGTTACTTTCCATAAGCTTAACTATTCTCTTTTAGTTTCAATGTTTTATTTTCATATTCATTCCATTAGTTTAAAGCTTTCTTAGTTCTAATCATATTTTTATATGTTCTAGAATGTTAGAATGAATGTTTGTTGGATTTTATAGTTGAAATTTATGAATTTTGTAAGGAACGTTTATGTTATATCAATGGATGCTTATTCCTTCAATTTTCCAGCTTTAATCTTAGTTGTTTGAGCTTACTTATGGCTTTTCAAGTCTAACTTTATTGGATATTTGAATGTTTAATGGTTTATGTTATGGGTTTTTGCTTATTTGTGATGCTTTTGATAATTTGTGCTTAATAGTAAGGATTTATGCGTGTTCTTAGGTTCATGATCAATTAATTTGGATTTTTGTGCAAGTTATACGTGCTGGAACTTTTATTTTTATGCAATTAGTTTAGATTTTGTAATTTATGTTATGATTAGTTATTTGTTAGCATAAAGGGTTTTGATTTCTATTAAGTTAGCGTTGAATTTTGGTTTTTATTACTTCGTTTATAATTTCCAGCCTTGGTATTATTTAATTAAGTATGAGTTTTGTTTATTTAATGTCTATTTTGCTTAATATGAACATGTGTGGCTAGACTACTTAGGGGTTTGGAGATATTATAAGGATGAAGGGATGGAAATTGTGAGAATCGAGTTGAACTTGTTTTGAATTGGTGCTTATAGGTCTAGGTTGGTTTGGGATTTAGGATAAATGTCATGAATTAGGAGTTGCTTATAGGCTTGATCACTCTTTAGGTAACTTTTTAATCCGAAGGCTAGGGTTGATCATGTGATATGTAATAGTCAATAGTGATTCCCGAAAATAGCAATAGGTTAGTTGAAATTGTCAAGATACTTAATCAACTAATTTAGGATCCCATACCTTTAGGTTACACCTTCTGAGCTTATGAGTAGTGGCCTAAGTTAGTTGTTTCTTAGTACCTAGTACATCTTCGCTATTGAACTTAGAGAGCTTATTCCACGTTATAGTGGAGATCGGGGCATTTCTAGAGCTTATAAGTTTTGCCTATTTTAAAGAAATTAAGGGTTTAAGAGCTTAATCAAGTCCATAGGCTAACACCAAGATGAGACTATCCTTTTATTTAGATTTAAGGATCAATGAACATTCCGGAATCCTGAAGATATTGCCAACCCTCTTCTTTACCATTGTTATTAGTCTTTTCTAAATTTTCTTTGTGTTTGTCTTTTTGTTTATGTTTATTGCATCTTAGCTGTTTCTTTTTTATCATTTCAGGGTGTTTTGTTTTCTTTTGTTTGCAACTTTTGAAATAGCATTTGCATCTCAACTCTCTATGGTTTGAACTTAGCTCGCCATTTACTGTAAAGTTTGGTAGTTAGGAATTTATTATTTGGTAGTTAGCGACAGACTATAAGTATAATACTCCTGACTTAACAATTCTAGGAACCACTCCAAGCTCATTGATGAACTTCTTAATCCAAACATCTTTCTATTGCCTTAGACATTAAAAATTGCTTTGCCTTGGTCATAGAATCAACAATGGTTGGTTGTTTGTAACTTTTTAAATTTACTACCCCACCATTTGGAGTAAAGATATAACCTATTTGTGATTTGCTATCATCATGATCAAACTTAAAAATTGCTTCTGAATACCTTTAAACTATTAGTTTAGCTCCTTCATAGACCAAGAAAATATATTTATTTCTTTTTAAGTACTTTAAGAAGTTTTTAATAGCCATTCATTTATCATCACTAAGATTGACTTGAAATATGCTTTTTAAACTCAAAACATAAGCGAAAATGGTCTGGTACATAGCATCTTATACATCATTGATCCAACATCTAAAGTATATAGATCACATTCATTTTATCTCTCTCTTCTAATTTCTATAGGTATATACTCTTCTAAAGAGAAATTCCATATGATATAGGTAGGAATTCCTTTTTAGAAATTTCCATTCTAAACCTCTTTAATACTTTATCTATTTACATGAATTGGGATAAACCAGGAAACCTGTTTTATCTATCTTTATAGATCTTTATTGCTAGAACATAGGCTACTTCTCCTATATACTTCATTGATACATTATTGGATGACTGAATCTTTACATATTAAAGCATTGATATATTATTTTGAATTAACAGTTTGTCATCCATATATGGCCCTAGAAAGATGAATGCAGTCTAACTGACCTTCTACAGACATATAGTTCATTCTTATTTTTGATAAAATCAAACTCTTTGATTCTTTTATCAAAATGGATGTTCCAACTCCATTACGCTTGCTTATGTCCGTAAATAAACTTTTACAACTTGTATATTAGGAAACCTCTCAAATTCAAAACCTTCAAATGTTAAGTAAATTCCTATAGAGAAATGTTATTTTGACATCAATTTGTCAATTGTAATTATCTTGGTATGCAATTATAATCTATAAGACCCTTATAGACTTAAGTATTGCTACCGACAAAATGATTTCATCAAACTTAACTCCCTGTTTTTGTTTGTAACCTTTTTTTTACTATTATTGCTTTATACATTTGTACATTACCATCCATATCAAATTTTCTCTTATAAACCCAGTTAAATCTAGTAGGTATAATCTGATTAAGTGCATCCACCAAAATCCATACTTGACTAATTTGTATAGATTCCATTTCAAATATTTTGGCTTTATGTTATTTTAGTTAATCAATGTTAAACATTTCTTCTTTAAAAGTAGTAGGCTCATCGTCTATGAACAATGCTTGTTTTTGCCCTTTTTGATATGTAGATTAAATCTAGTTAGGGATGATGCATCCTACTAGTGCAATATAAACTATGTGTTCTTGAATCCTTAGTTATACATTACTTATATCAACTTAAGGATCTTGTTCCATTTGGATTTTCATTTATGACTCTTGAACTTCTTTGTGTTCTACCTCTTCACACCACTTTACATGAGAATGAATTTTCTTTCTAGGAATGTAGCATGTCTTAAGACAAATACTTTTAGCTCAAAAGGATGGTAAAATTGATATCCAATGTTTTCTTTTTAACACCAAAAATTTTTGAATTTGTTTGATTTGGATTAAAATTTATTAGATATTATACTCTTTATGTAATCATATAGTGAATGTATAGCTGGTATGAATTTTCAATTCTACCAAAAATTTCCTTATTATAAATCTATCACTCACTAACTAGGTAACTATGCCTATTGAAGGTAAGAAATATAATGGTAAGTATGGTATCGATCCTATAAAAATGATATAAATAGAAAATCCCAATACTATTAACTAATCTAAAGGTAATAAATAAAGAAATGGTTTTTATGAATTTTATATTAAAGAAACATAAAACAAAACTAAACCTAATAACTAACATTAACCAAATAAATAAATGATAATAAAATTAATCAAAAGAGAATACAATTAAATAGCTATATTTAGATGAGTACTTCCCTTAGCAACACTTTTTGATTTCATGATTTTATTAACCTATAATGGATATATTTTTTGATTGGCAAGACTTGTTAGATGCTAAAACTGCATTCTCTTGAGTTATAACTATTTACTCTCTGGTTGGTTAACTTGTATCTCTACCTATGCTAACACCTCTTTGAATGCATTAAGTTTTATGAAATTTAATGAAAGGTTTCACCTTTAATACCAAAAAGATCATATAGATCTCCTTTAAGCACCTTTTTAACCCCTTTTATCTAAGCTACATTTTACTTACAATTAGGATTTCTCAAGTTGTCTATAAGTGAATTAAAATTATATGTAGATGCTGAGATAAATAAACCAATATTAAGACTTTCAAAGATAGCTTATAGAAACATAACTTATATCATAATTAAATTAAATCAATTTATATAAAAATAATCACTAGGGTTTTTCTTTTCTAAATATAGAAGAATTTAGCCACTAAATATGTTCAAAAATAAAGAAATCAAATGAAAAAAAGAGAAATCATTTAAAGTGAATACTAATAATTCCTTAACGTCCTTTTTCTTTTGTAATTGGTCGATGTACATTATCTTTAGATGAGCAGTGACTAATGGATAGATATAAGCTAGTGAGCTTTTTAGCCTTTTTAGACTGACACATCTATATGAGTCTCAATGTATTTTGATCATATGGAACCTTCATGACATGTACATCCTGACTTTGTATTGAGTTTATATTTGAGACCAGATTTTTATTACATGCATTAACCTGAAAAATGATATATGCATTCTTTGTTTTATAGGCTATATTATCCAAATAGCCTACCTATGGATATGATTTTTCCTTTTGTTAAGCTCCTTTGAGCTTTATCAACCTTTTCCTTTTTTCAAAAATTAATAAGGTATTTCATTCATAATATATATGTACAGACAAGGTTACACCATATCTAATTAGTACAAAAGATCTATGATGGTTGTGGTTTCATAGTCAAAGGTCTTAGAGAGCAAAATATACAGTAAACTATTCCTAGTTTTGAGTATACAAATTATCTCATAATATACACAATCTCAGTTCATGTTAGCATATAAATTACTTGCTATCCCTATCGTTAGGAACGTCAGTCGACTATGGAGAACAATATCCTAAAATACCTCTATTGAGCTTCAGTTTTATTGTTAGAAAGTCTAATAGTTCCTCCCTTTCTAAATGTTGTAGATCATTGTGCTCTAACTGATCTTGATTACCTTGTAATCTACTTGATTAAACTATTTTAGACTCCCTAATCTTTTGATAGTTTCCTTTAAAGAAGAAGCAAGAATAGTAATGTTTAGGATGGCTTAAAGTCGTGCTCAAACCTCCTTGGTAAAACTACAACCAAAGAGTAAATGCTCCTGACTTTCCAACTTTGCTTTGCGTAAGTCACAATACACTAAGTTAAATTGAAACTTCAGTCTATCTTTTGTTAGCAGCCCCCAAGTCATGCCTAACCAACAGATAAAGGCATAAGCTGGTCTGATGTCTGAATCCCATACCAGCTTTGCCCAACCTACTCTTAAATTATGATCCTTCAGCAATATGGTCATGCAAGCATTGGTGTTGAATATCCCAGAGTTATCAGCTATCCACTAAATTTTATCCTCTTCACCTTCCTAACATCTAGGTATTTAGTTTAATAACATGTTTGAGCATCTGCTATTAAGATAGGGCCAAACCCATTAATTACCTCTTATAAATTTGCTTTCTTTGGTCTCATTGTTCATAAGCCTTCTCAACTATTGAAGTTTACTCACTTTATAAAGAGGACCCCTATAGTGCCAATTATCAAACCAAAAAGAAGTATTTTTGCCATTTCCAATTTAATGGATCACCAGATGTTGCATCCACAATCGAGTTCCTAAGATCTCCTTTAAAATCCTTGACATGTTATGCTTGAGTTTCAACACCCAAATGCTACTAGACTTGATGAATGTACTATAAACCCATTTAACCCAAAGATCATCCTTCTTTCTTACTACATAACTACCACAAACTTTTGCCCAAACTAACTTTACTAAGCAGTCTTGTTGAATATAACCCAAGTCACCCCTATTCTTTTGTTCTACAGACTTTACTCCAGCTCAATTTTGCATTGCCTCTACCCTTAATCAATCCATTCCACAAATAATCCCTAATTTTTCTATTAATTTCCTTGAGCACACTCTTTAGTAAACAAACATGGTGTATCTGGTAGATTGTTAGCTGACTCAGTATAGAATGAATGAGTTGTAGCCTTCCCCCGTAACTTAAGAACCTATTTCTCCATTAATTAATTGTGCCTATTATATTGTTTAACAATGGTTTGCAATCCCCTGCATTGATCTTCTTTTGGGAGATTTGCACCCCAAGGTATTTTAGAGGTAAGCTCCCTTTTGTCATCCCCATCTTTACAGCCTCTGAAGCTGCCTCTCTGTCAGAGTTGTAAGATAAACAAAATGAGCTTTTCTGCTGATTTCTTCTCAATCCAGAAATCTCTTGGAACTTCTTAATAATGTGCATTAAGATATTGATTGAAAGTTTATCACCCTGTAAAATAAAAAAAAATAGTCAGCAAAAGCAAGGTGGGTGATCTTCATACTCTTACACCCATGATGATACTAGAATTCAGGATTCATTCTTGTGTTCCTTGTAAGAAGAATGGACAAGGCTTCCATACAGAGCACAAATAGGTAGGGGATAGAGAATCCCCCTACTTTAGACCCCTTCTAGCTTTGATAAGTCTTGTGGGTTCACCATTAACCAAAATACCCATCGTAGCCAAAGTGACACAATCTTCTATCCACTCCCAAAATAATGCTAGATATCCTACTGCTGTCAAAATACTAAAGAGAAAGCTCTAGTTAATAGAGTCATATGCCTTTGCTAAATCAATCTTTATAATACAGTTGCTTTATTAGACTTTTTGTTTTGTTCTAACCATATTATAAGCCTTTAACCTAACCAAATGCCTTACTCAAGCCTTAAAGCTAGTGAAGCATTTGTGATTGTTGATGTTTAAGGATGCACAGGAGCATAAGTGTGGGGATGCATATATATACGAGTTGGTTATAATTGATGGAATGCCATTTAATCTCTTATTAATGAATTCCATTACTAATGTAGTTTCTTTCAATTTTTAAAAAAAGAAAGGACAAAAGAAAAAAGTATTTAAATAAAATGATCAAGGAGGAAATTCAATTGTTTTTCAAAATCACTCATGTTATTCTTTCCTCCTAAAGTTGCATGGCATGGGTGATTTGATTATGATGCAAATGAGGGAGATGTTATTTTGAAGGGTCACTCCTTATGGTTACAATGTATAATTTATCATCAATTTTTGTAAGTAATTCCTTTTAATTCCTTATTCTTTATATGGTTTATAGTGTGAACGCTGGAATCTAAGTTGTGAAACATAGTTTTTGCATTCATCATAGCTGATGGTACCCAATTTTGAGTGAATGTTAATTTTTTGCACTTGATATTCCATTGATTGTTTTTCTTGCTTTACTTGCTTTGATGACTTTTGTACTACACTATCCAAATACATATCACCTTAACCTTTTCCCACATTACAATCTTAAAAAGTCCTTTGGTTCATGATTATGCATGTGAATCCTAGTGGTGGAGAACTGAAATGATACACACAATCGTGGGTCTTGATCATGAATGATGTTTGAGTGAACCTATAGATCTATCTTATTTTAAAACACATCTTGTCAAAGTTTACCCCTATATTGCTTAGTTTTTGGAAGGAATGATTGTTGGTTGATCATAAGTAGAGGCATTTAATGTTTAGTTCTTGTCATGGTTCTGCGAGTTATTTCTCTTTTCTCATGACTGTCTATTATTAGGAAATATAGAAAAAGGAAGTGTTTTGGATTATGATTATGATTATGATTTTTTGTTTTGCCCGAGGACAGTTAAAAACCAAGTGTGGGAGAACTTGATAACTGTTTGATTAAATATATATTTACTCCCCAATACTTATTAATTAATGTTATGATTTGCTTAAGATACTTATTTTGGTTCATATTTTGTCATAGGTACAAGTTGGAAGCAGGAGAACTAAAATGAGCTAAAAGCATATCCTTGGAGCCATCCTCTTGATGTTTAATCTTATTTGCCTTTGTATAATGAGAAGGAGATGAATTATGGAAAATATGGGACAAAGAATGAAAGAAACAAATTTATTACAATTTACATGGTCGTGTATGAGATCATGCAACTCACTAGAAGCGTGTAGGAGTGTAAAAATGTAGTTTCAGCCTATCCTGAAACTTACATGGCCATGTGTTTAACTCACCAAGGCCATTTAATTTCACAAATTTGGGAAAAAAAATGACATACACAGTTAATAGTTTCTAAGAGAGGTAGGAAAACAACATAAAGATTACATGTGCTCATTCGTGTGTAGATTGTATCGAAAACTGGATTCTAAACCTATTTGTCAATCTTATTATTTTCCATTGTTTTATTTAATTTGCTTTAATTAGTTCAATTTCACTTTATTTTCTTAATTGAATCCGACAAGTCCATCATGGGTCTTGATCATGAATGGTGTTTGAGTGAACCTATAGATCTATCTTATTTTAAAACACATCTTGTCAAAATTTACCCCTAAATTGCTTAGTTTCTAGAAGGAATGATTGTTGATTAATCATAAGTAGAGGCATTTAATGGTTAGTTCTTGTCATGGTTCTGCGAGTTATTTCTCTTTTCTCATGACTATCTATTCTTAGGAAATATGGAAAAAAGGAAGTGTTTTGGATTATGATTATGATTTTTTGCTTTGTCCGAGGACAGTTAAAAACCAAGTGTGGGGGAGCTTGATAACTGCTTGATTAAATATATATTTACTTCTCAATACTTATTAATTAATGTTATGATTTGCTTAAGATACTTATTTTGGTTCATATTTTATTATAGGTACAAGTTGGAAGCAGGAGAACTAAAATGAGCTAAAAGCATATTCTTGGAGCCATCCTCTTTATGTTCAATCTTATTTTCCTTTATATAACAAGAAGGAGATGAATTATGGAAAATATGGGACGAAGAATGAAACAAACATATTTATTGCAACTTATATGGTTGTGTATGAAACCATGTAACTCACTAGAAGCGTGTAGGAGTGTAAAAATGCAATTTCAGCCTATCCTGAAACTTACATGGCCATATGTGTAACTCACCAAGGCCATTTAATTTCATGAATTTGGGAAAAAATGACATACACAACTAATAGTTTCTAAGAGAGGTAGGAAAAAAACATAAAGATTACATATGCTCATTTGTGTGTAGGTCGAGATTGTATCGAAAACTGGATTCTAAACCTATTTGTCAATTTTATTATTTATCCATCACCTAGAGTTGATAAAAGATATGGAAATAAATGACTTCCAGTGAAATTTATGAAGGTTGAGAACGAATAGATTATTAAGGATCCTATTGTGGTAGCTCATATGAAGGAGATAGAAAGAAAATTAGACAACCTGAGCTTGCTATTAAGAACAATTCAAGCTATAAGCTATGAATTCTATAATAGAAGACATGACGGTATATAATATTATGCTAGTAAGCATATGTTTGAATTGGTAAAGCAAGTTGACTTTACAAGATATTTGTGAAGACAAAGCAATCCTTATAGTAGGATATATAATTCAAGGAGGAGAAATCATCTAAATTTCTCTTAAAGAAATCAACATGATCAAATACCTCTACCATTATTTCAATAACTTATACAAAAAGAGAATCGATCAAGTTTAGAAGATTTAATAAGAGACTTCAAACAAACAACTGATTCTTAATCTCAAAACTATGAAGCTTTGGAGAGGAATCTAAAAGATCAAATCTATCAACTGATGAAAGTTGTAATTAAAAGATCTATGGTACATTGCCTAGTGCCTAACCTTAGAGAATAGGTGAAGAAAGTTGCCTTAAGGGATAAGGTGGTGATTGATACCAACAAGGAGGAAGATAATAAGATAAGGATAACAGTAAGGGAAAATTGATTAAGAATGCATTAGCTTGCAGGATTAATGCAAAAAAATATAAATGAAGAAGCCAATACTTAGGAGAAGTATGAAAAAGGTCTAGAGTAGGAGGAGTTACAGGAAGAAATTATAGAGATAAAATCAAAGGAAGGAAACACTAAAATCGTAGAATTAGCGATCTAGAGAGTCTTATTATTTATTACATTATTGTTAAGTTCTATATTATTAATGTATTAATGGATTTATGATCAAGTATTATTGTAATGTTTTATGCTAACTAGTAGTAAAGTAGTATTTCTTACTAATAACTTGGTCAAATGTCCTTGGGGTGTTAAAAATGTGACGCTAAAAATTAATAGCTTCATTTTTTTCAACATATTTTCATATTTTAGATATAAAAAAGGATGAGAAAAAGTTTTTAGTTCTTAATAGACCTTTCTTTTCTACAATAAATATAATAATAAATATTAGAGAAGGTCAACTTATACTTAGGTTTGGAGATAAAGAACTTTTGTTTACAAATGATGAAACATCGTTTATGCTTAATAATAACTTAGGACTAATTGGTTGCTCCAATATTTTGCCAGAAGCTATAAAAAAAGGAGTCAAAATGTAAAGGAAAATGAGACAAAAAAAAAAAAGAGTAAGGAAGAAGGTCAAGATGAGATATGTGACCCTTTAAATGGCATTTTCCATCATTACCATGAAGAAGGTAGCAATCGCACTTCTTCAAAAATTGATAAGTTTTAGCATAAAAGTCCAACTAAATTTTTTTTAAGAAGCGATTATTAGGAAGAAACTCAACAGAAAGTTTTGAAAATTTTATAATTTTATTTAAAGTATTTGAAATTAGGACTAATAATTTGGATAGTTTTTATAATTATTATGGTTTATGTTTTTTGTTTGGTACTTTTTTGTTTTTCGAGTTAGAGATGCAATGGAAAGTACACAGGAGCATAAAGAGAAGCTCTAAAGATAACTGGGGTTAAAAACTCAAAGAATAAGCCTATGGTAAGCTTAAAATTAGTACATATTGACTTTAATTGTTCACTACAAGAAATAATCCAATTACTGACGAAAAATTGGCAACAGTAAAGAGACCGTAGCCAATTACCGACGAAAATCCTACACCCGTCGAAAAACTTGTCTGGCAAAATATGGATTACAGACGGTAGCAATATCTATCGCTGATATTGCTTGCCGCTACATTTTTTGCTTCATCGACGAAAACCTTCCGTCGGTAAGTTAGCTCGTCAACTGCTTCTGTTGAACTTTTTAAGAATAACGAAACGATGTCGTTTGGTTTTAAACGAAACGATGTCGTTTCGTTACCTTTAAAGCACTTCAGGAGGCTCTCCTCCCCCCGAATCAAAACAAAAAGTATCAATTAGAATTCTAATTCTATAAGGTTGAATAAACTAAAAAAATAAAAAATTCCATTGAGAATTTGATATAATTGCTATGCTTAATTTGTGACTTGTTTATTTTAGGATCAGTATTTAAAAAAATGGAACGAATAAATATAGAATGAACTAATAAATATGGAACTAATAACCAACTCATCGCTTCGCATTATCTGGACCTAAAGAAAGAGTCAAAATGTCATTTCGTTACCCTTAAAACGCTTCAGGAGGCTCTCCACCCCCCAACCTGACCTTCATCCTTCGTTCTCCACCTCTGTCGCTGTTCTTCTTCGCTTCTTCTTTGCTGTCGTCTTCCCTGTCCAATTGTCACGACTTTGCTGTTCGTTGCTGCCGTCTTCTCCAGCCATGGAGCTGCACGTTTGGTGAAGGTATGCCGACCACGTGGAGCCCTTCATTATTCTACAAAAATGAATATGTGTTTCATTATTGTTTGTTTCATTATGTGTAAATGTTTGTGTATGGGATTTGGAAGCTACTATGGTTTAAGTGTTTATCTAATTTATTCATGGATGATAAGTGTTTATCTAATTTATTCATGGATGAAATTGGTTAATAGTCAAAAAAATTTTTCTGCCCTAATGTTTTTGAAAATACATTAGATTGAGTTGTCATTTTTAACTCTAATTATAGTTAGGATTGGTTGTTAAATGTTTATAGTTAGTGTTTATTGAAAATTTTCTATGGGAATTTGATTGAATACAACATTGCATCGACTTTGATGATTATGATTGGATATTTGTGGAGTATGAATGTTGTGGATAATGTGATATGTATGAATTTCTATTGGTGTTTGTATTGATACTTATTGGGTTGATTGGGCCCTCTTAGCATGTCATAGTATTAACCTTAGTTTGCTTAGATTGTTTTACCGTTTAACATGTGAGAAAATTTAATGGGGTCCATTGATTGAATTGTTTTACATATTGTATTATAGACTAAGGATTGTTCTTTTGTTTATATATCGATGTAGGAAGTGTTTGAATGTTAAAACTGACATACTATAATGATAGTGAATTTTTTAAGGTTTAGTTGGTTAACTAGGTATTTCATATAAGGGCATCTTAAAGTTTTCATAGTTACTAAATTGTCATAAACTTGTTAGCAGCAGTATTAGACTTATTTTACACTTTCTTTTATGCAAATGGAAGAAGATAGTTATTGTAATTGTTAGTTGATGTTAGTTTTTTTTAGGTTGACTAACTATTATAACAAGACATTAAGAAGCTAGGAAAAAAAATAGGTAGAAGAAAAAACATCTCATTGCAACAAGTAGAGAGTTATAGCTTCTACCTCGTGGGTTATTACTCGTAGGGATTCTAAGCCCCAACACTCACCTGTAGACATCCCACCCGTTGTCTAATTTATAAGGTAACAAACCCATCCAATCCTCTGATTAATAACCAAGATTTAATTGAAGTAATACTAGCCATACCAATGGCTGTGTTTATGTTAACTTAATTAAAAATTAAGATACGTTAGTATTTAAATTTAATATTATACTTGATTTTATGTCTTTATAACGTTAAAGAAAAAACATGAAATATTCCATGTATTTGAATTCAAATCGAATACATAAATTAGTGTAAAGGTTATGAATAGACTAATATGGATTGAAAATATGTAGTGTCCTTGAGCCTATTCCATTACCAGTGTTGGATCCCGTTCCCGGAACCCAACTCTTGAACCCTAAATCATTGAAATATGATCATCTTACCTTGAAGGGTTATTCCATTAAACCCTAATTAGCCGTTAA
>JANIPN010000004.1:40704654-40715783 GCA_027478595.1 Erythroxylum anguifugum
TACTAATAAATCCCTATCACTCTCATCCTATGCTAATTTACTATTTTACCCTTCCTGTCGGGGGTGGGATGTTACAAACTATGCTTAAAGTTGTACCAATGTCCATTGCACCTTACAAGATGGCTATTGTTGAGTTACATGAGTTATAAAGGTAGTTAGAGGATTTGTTGGAAAAGGGCCTTATTAGACCGAGTACATCACCATGAGGAGCTGCACTGTTGTTTATGAAAAAAAAGGATGGTAGTATGAGGCTATGAACAGATTACCGACAACTAAATAGGGTGACAGTAAAAAAAAGTACACATTACAGAGGATAGATTATCTTAGATCAACTTAGGGGAGTTGCCATATTTTTCAAGATTAATTTGAGCTTAGGATACTAGTAGTTGAGGATAACTAAGTCAAGTATTCTCAAAATAGCTTTTCATATTCGATATGGCCACTATGAGTTCTTAGTGAAGCCTTTCAGGCTGATTAATGCACATTCATGCCATTAATGAATAGGACTTTTAGGAGTATCTGGATCAGTTTGTAATAGTGTTCATTGATGTTATATTGGTGTATTCGAGGAGTAAAAAGGAACCCGAGTAGCATTTTTTATAATTATGTTACAGATTATAAAGAAGAGACAATTGTATGCAAAGTTGAATAAGAGTGAGTTTTAGATGGAGCGGGTAGTTTACTTAGACATGTGGTGTCCCAAGAGGGAGTGATGCCTGATCCTTCTATATTACAAATAATGATCTATCTATCTGTTATGGGTCCCACCTATCATATTTCATAAGTCAAGTATGCCTTTAACCTTATTACTTATGTTGGCTTACAATAGTAAGAATGTTATTGAACCCAATACACATCTCATGGCTATTGATAGTATTGCTCTAGATGATTCCTACTCACTACCATTGATAGTATGCCTCAATATTACGTGTCCTGACTTCATCCATGTTATATTTGGTCCAACAGTTTATGTCATGGTCTTTCCTAGTATATATAAGCCTGTAAACCTTACTGATCAATACTTCTTTCTTGGTGACACTTGTTGCCTAATATAGCACATAGGCTCTCACGCTAATATTGAAGTAAAATATAATGCCATGACCTTCAGTAGCTCTTCATTGATATAGGACTATTTCTAAGCTTTGATTTCTATTACGAAGATCGCGACACCATTCAAATTTTTTATACTGTTGAAATTGATTGGTACTTCATTCGATATCATGTAAAGCAAAACTCATTTCACTTACGAATCCTTTTGCAAAGTCCCATCCCACATCATATTTCCTCCACCTTCTTTCTAAACTCAAATTTGTCTCCTTCTCACTACCTTGAATTTGAAAGAGGATGTTAGAATATTGTGGATTAACATCTCACAGTACTGCCTATTTACTATTAATTATAACTACCTAAATTAGACATCTCCTTGGGATATAATCATATAATTATGGCTGTCATTGTATCATTCATGGTTCCTGTGTTTAATACAACTGAACTATATGCATGTATATGTATACCTCGATTCATATGATCCACCATTGCAATAAAAAATCAAATATTGACTTACTTAACTCCAAGTATATAAATCCCCCTCCTTCAACCAAAATCTTCGTCTTCTTCTAATGCACTTTTGTAGTGATTTAACCTTTTCAGCTGAAATTAGCTCATCGCCTTTCTTCAACCTTTTTCAACAGCAAGTCCTTACGCTCTGTAATACTTCCAAATCCACAACTCAATGTTCCACCACTTCAGATAAACATTACAGCAAATTAGTATAAGGATGTAATATCTGGTCGCCCAATTTTTTTGAATGTTCTCAATTAGTTTCGATCAATGCTATATGTACTAGCATACCACAAAACTGATTCTATATCCCCTAATATTGCTGCATGATGCATGGTTATCATTAGTGTAATTGACCAATACACCGCATTTGCATCAGCAGAATAAGAAACAGTAAGATCCAATACATAATTGTGCGTGGGCAGGGCCAGGAAGGAGCGTTCGTTTTACCGATCAGGCAAGTGTTTCCCAATCCCTGGCCGCAACTTAGTAACAAAGTACTTAAAACGTTCATCCTTACAAAGCTTAAGATAGCTTAACGCTACATGACGAGAACGTGCCAAATGGTAAGAAACCATTGGCCTAACATCAAAAGTAAACAGTGGACTTCAACGTGGTTAACACTATTATTTCTGGCTCTTCTTTTTCCATAGGTCACCAAACCTTTTAATACCGGAGCCCCTCTGCTTTCCGCTTCCAAATCCATCATCCATGTCATCAGTCATCCCAGGTGATCCTACAAAACCAGTGTAACCACCAGTTGACGGTTGGAATATGCCACCAATGTGCTTATCCATTGAAACACACCTCTCAGAAATCCTCCCATTCATCTCAGCACTGCCAGCAAGAACCGCTGCTGCAGCATCTGCGGCTTTTCTCCACTGCTCTGTCTGCACCCTCATCTTCTTCATCTCTGCTTCGAACACTTCCTTGGCTCCTTCAACAGCTTCCAGCTTCTCCTTTAACTGAGCTACACTTTCTTTACTTTCTTCCAGCTCTAAATTCAGTTGGCTCATTCTGGAGGATATTTCCTCCTCCTTGCCTTTAGCAGTAGAGAAATTCAAAGTTGCTTCATTCAGTTGGTTCTTCAAGTTTTCATTTTCTTTGCCAAAGAGCTCAAGTTCCTTCTCTTTATCTTCTAACTTGGCCTTTAGCTTATTGATTTCATCATCCTTCAAAGTGAAGTCTAGAGATGGCAATTCCGACTTGGAAACTACTGGCTGTGCAGTTGAAATATCAATTGAGTTGCTTCCAACTTTCACATGATCAATCAGGTGATCAGGTTCAATATCTGGATCAAGAGTTCTTTTTTCTACTGGAACTTCAAAGACATCAGTTTCCTGCTGGCAGCCAGCAGAATTGCTGTTTACTTCTTGGGAATGGTGAGCTTCGGTTGGAAAGTGCTTCTCTTGGACTTTCCTAGGCTCTGGAACAGCAGGTCTTTTTGATTTCTTTTCCAATTCCTGTTGAGCTTCTTTCTTTGCAGCTTCCGCAGAAGCCAATTGATCCTTCAAAATCTTTAGCTCTTCTTGAGCTTGTCCAAGTTGAGACTCTAAATCTGCAATGCGAGAACCAAGTTTCTTTTGATTCAGTGCATCTGGCTGGGGACCTCGTGGGGACCGGCGATCTCCTAGCTTGGGGCTCCTATCAGTAATTGGTCGATGATTAGATGGGTCTGAATCTGAGCTAGATGTCCTAAGTGGATGTGGGCCCCGAAGAGACTGCCGTTGAGGCACTTCTGAACCCCTAATCATCATCAAAGTTGTAAAAGGAAAAACAATCATCATTCAATTATTGACAACCATAATTAATGATTTACTACCAGAAACAAATACTGATACCTAGTGGATCATCAAACAACAGTTACAAAGTGCGATTGCAAATTTGAAAATGTTGAAAGAAAGGAGATGACATATCCAAGTAATAAAATGTAAGAATCACTTTTACACATCATCTACTTTGAAAACGATAAAAGAATTGTCCCTATTCAAAACATTAAAAAAAAAACTCCTCATGTGAGTTCTATAGTCATTAGAATTTTGCTAATAACAAAAGAACCTATATAATTAGTTTATTAATTAAATTGATAAATTCAAAAGAATTAAGGCAAAAAATATATACACTAAGAAATAAGAAAAATATGCCCTCCCCTAGATGTTTTATACCCTCTCTTAGAAGAGGCTTATCATACCTACCTCGTTTATAATTCCATCAAGCCCTCTCCTCTTTAAAAATGAGTTAATGTTGCTATAGAGATGTTGAATAAACTGAGCTTTGAGCATTTACTTACTAAACTTAATATACACATCAACAGTCAAAAAATAGATTTGTGCACTCTATGGGAAAATAATAAAAAGATTTAAGGAATCATAAAGAAGGAGGTTTGCTTTGGAGGGGGATGAAACAAAAATTATGGAATATTACATAAACAAATTTTCCATTATGGATGTTACATAAAATGATTCAAGTGTGAGAATAACGAATCTAAGATACAAATAGTGGTCTACATCAAGGAAAAACATGCATATAACATATTACGTATTAAATCATTATATAGGAAATAAAAGAGATATCTTATCTTCCCCACTAATAATGAAAAATTACTAATGAGAATTTTTATAGAAATTCCAATAAGAATAGATAAGAGCCATCCCTTTTTGTTTGGAATTACGAATTGAATATGGAATAAAGAGATTCAATCAAGTAAAGAATGAAGAGTTCAAATTCAAAGAACGCATTGACGCAAAGAAAGAAATTGAAAAACAAAAGAGTGTGAATTCACAAAACCCTGATCATAGAGTCGAACAAGTTTGGGTTTCCTAGAAAATTCCACTTGTTTCTAAGATCAATGTTGTTAACAAACACCATAATAAGGCTTAAACAAGAAGTTATAGAACCAGAAACATATGGATAAAATGAATAGGAATAGGCAAGGCAAGGACTGATGAAGCAGAAACAAAGTTTTAGAGTAAGAACAGTGCATTAAATTCAAGGAATTTTTGTACTCCCCTATGCACAAGCCCAATAATAGAAATCAATGAAATCTTGCTATGAAAAGCTGATAAATTATCAATTCATAATCAAAAGTTAAAATAATATAAACAAAGGAAGAAAAGAGTTATAGAAGGAAGTCAACATAATTGCTACAGCATATTTAGTTGCCTTGCATGGTGAGACGCATAGGATGCAGCTCTAGAAGTGAAGTAATCAAAAGCATTACCAATATGAATTTAGTAGCCTGCATAAACATAGGTGAGATGCACAGAATGCAGCTCTAGTTATGAAGCAATCAAGAGCATATTAAAGCATTAGCAATAGGAATTTAGTAGCCTGCAGAAGCATAGGTAAGATGGTTCTCTGACCTTGATCTCGGCATTTGATCAGCTCAACAAATACTAGTCAGAGAGCACCAGGGCTAAAAATTAGAAGCCTGCAGAAATTAGTTGTTAAAGATATAAAAATCAAGAGATTCTAGTATTCAACCCACGTAAGAAACAGAAATTACAGAAAAGCATAGGTAAGGAAAACCACAATCAACATAATCTGCTCCACACTCCTACCATTATTGTCCCAAAAACGCTACTCTTTTCTATTCAATTCAATGATAAAATGACATCTAAACCTACACCATCTGATGCAATGAATGCAAGGGACTTGATTTATAACCTATTAATAAGGAAATACACAAAAACATTAAGCACCATTATCGTTCCAAAAAGCTAGTATAACAGAACTCTACTCTTTTCAAATCAATTTCAGTGATAAAATATCATCTAAACTCTACATGCTTTGATGCAATGAAATTGCTTGACTTGATTCATAATCCATTAATAAGGAAATATGACAAACCCATTAAGCAAAGAGCTCATACAGTGGTATGCTCTTGTGTTCACACTAAAGGACAAAAGAAGTAGACTGCAAGAGCATTCCACAAATGCAGTATTGGTCGAAGAAAAAGGTACATAGTCATCAAAACCAGACATAAACTATAATTCTAAGATATAATTCAAAACCAGACATAAACTATAATT
The DNA here is from genome assembly GCA_027478595.1 of Erythroxylum anguifugum. Taxonomy (NCBI): domain Eukaryota; kingdom Viridiplantae; phylum Streptophyta; class Magnoliopsida; order Malpighiales; family Erythroxylaceae; genus Erythroxylum; species Erythroxylum anguifugum. The sequence goes on from JANIPN010000004.1 coordinate 40,710,246, forward strand.
CTAAGATATAATTCTTTACATATAAATATATGTTTCTGGAAATATATCTTCAACGTTGCACGTGTGAGCATTCAATAGAACTACCAAATTAACATTAGAATAAAGTTAACAGGTAGATATACCCCACACCATTTATGAACTGAACATGACATGCCTACAAGCACACCATTAGATTTTCTGATATCCAAACAACTGCCAGAAGTCAATATATCTAGAAAAAGTTCAGATCCACTTAAAAAGGGCAAATAAAATTTCATTTTACAGCTCTGATGACAATTGGAGATTCAGAAGAAGATAGACTTAAACCTCTAATCAAGAACAAGATAAATCGATTCAGTGTAATCCATCAAGACTCACACGCAATTCGATTGGAAAACTGGTTTGGTAAGTTGAAAGGTAAAGTATTCAATATAGAATGCGCCCATCAGGCCTACATTAAGGTCATGTGAAGCACATCATTGATAGCCCATTATGGGAGCAGGTAATGTGTCAACTTTAATAAGGTTACAGGTAAAGTATATGAGTTGGTGCCTTAACATCTAATGGCCATAGGAATAGCAGTTTTAGTAGTAATACCCAGTCATTGATGGAAAAATATTACGTATGAGAATGGAACAGAAAAAAATGAAAGTACATAATGCATAACAGGGTCCACAGTAATACATAATGTGATTATAAATAATAATAAGTTGGTAAGAGAAACAAAATTAAATATGAGTATATTTCAAGCCGTAAAAGTTTGAATCATTTGCATTGATTGTTCATATCAGCTACTACAACAATGCGACACATTTCTGTTCATATCAACACCCAACAAGGTTTTTTCTTTATAATTGAAATTTATTGTAGAAGCACAGTACGCCTAGTTGCATATTGAGATCAATAAACAATGTGAATAAACTGCGACAATTTCTAATGGCGGGAGCCTAATTTGCTTGTTTGGACAGTGTAAAAGCAAAAGTGCCCATTTCGCTTTTCATTTCACTGTTCTTTTAGCTTTTGTTTTACATTTATCTGTCTGATTCTATCCATCTGTAACTGACAAGCCAGTTAAAACAAGCGGATGAGAACAATTGCGAAGAGTGGACAATCACATTCCTGCCAAGCATTACACGCGCCATAGCAGCGTGCAGTTGTCTAACCGGAAGAGAGAAGTTTCGGTGTTTTACGACCTTTTAACTACTGAATAATATGGACTAAACGCTTAAAAACTATAACCAAGTAGATCAGATGAATAGGGGCATTAGTACGTTTGGTTGCCAAGAAAAAAATTCAAAATCCAAGAGAACTCAGCTGAAGCTTCAAGAATATTTTCTATTGAGTTAGATCGGTTACAATAGGACTTAATTCCCGGGTTGTTTCCTTTTAAAAGTGTTCTCTAAAAAGGGAAATGATTTAAAGTACTTGGATGCCTCCACGTTCATGACAGAATAAGAGAAAAGATCAGAAGAAGAACTAACAAGATACTCTCTTTTTTTTTTTCATCTGTTTCACAAACTTACAAAGACATGCAGCACCAAAGCTCTCGTCTTTACGAAAAGGAAATAATAAAAAGCAATCAAACTCACCCTGAGGACAACTGTCTGCAGCGAGTACTTAGCTTCTCTTCTTAGTTAGCAAAAATGTGAAACCGAAGGTGATGATGTTGGCGGTGGTTATGACGCCCTAAGAGACCCTTCGATGCATGTTTTGTTTTGTTTCAGTATCAAAAGCCAAGAGAAAGAAATGGATTTTGGTAAATGTAAAGTGGCATTATCTTTCTCAAGCACTAAACCTGGGTAATTAGATCAGAAATAAGCAACGCCAAAAATTACATAGAGAAAAGAAAAAAGGGGGAAGAGAGAGGCTTTGAAGTTTGAATTAAAGCAGTAACAGTAAGTGCATACGTGAGTGGGTATGTAATAAAGAAAGAGAGGATCTCATCGGAGAGGAACGTCACAAGGGTTTCGACCATAACATTACAAAATATAAAATAAATGTTCCACAGTAGAGTAGAGACTGTTGAATCTTGGAAATCCAACTTCATTGTATGCATGTTCATTGTTTCTTACTTGCCCGACTCTTGCCTCTTTTGTTTTTTCCCCCGCCTTTTTATCTTTTTCAAAAGTTCAAACCCCAGCTTCTTTCTACCGTCTGTTTGACATTTGATGCCAAAAATGTTTTGTTTTGCATTCTAATATTTAGATTAAAATCTAACTTATTACTAACTTTGAAAATTGATTCTTACTTTATAAGAATTATTTATTTAAATTCTAAATTTTTGTAAGAATTTGGTTAAAAATATTTATGTAATTTTTTCATTAGTATGTAATTTCAATTTACAAATCACCGCCTCCTTGGAAGATGAATTCCCTAATTTCATCCTTTCATTCACAAATATCAACCAATAAAACCTAATGTCTTCCTTTTCTTTAAGGATAAAAATATATTCTTTCAATTCAAATTGCATGTTGAAAAATAATTACATCATTTGACAAAAGGATAAGCTTAACTAGACAGGAACTCCTTTAAAGTCAAGCTTGATACTAGTGCATTAGACTATGTAATTCTTAATGGGTCACACGCATTAAAGATGCAAAGAATGAGTAAAATGAGTTTGAATAGTGATCCAAGATATGAGAGAATGTTTCGAGATTATATTGCAATATGATCGTAGTAAGAGCCGTTGCAAAGGAAAGCAAGTGTTGCATGACTGCCACCCTAGAAAGCTTCCAAATTTTCAGCAAATGTTTCAAGCCAAATTAGTGGCATTCATAGCCACGTAATTCCCATTATTCCTCCATTCATGACGGGGCTAAGAGGAGACCAAAAGTTGGTAGAAACTTACTCATTTTCGTACATAGTATTGTAAGAAAAGTATTAAGAAATGTGAAGAGTTCATCTAACACATACTTATTCTCTAAACTATTCTCTCAAAAACATACATCAAAGTTAGCACTTTGTGTGTGCTCTAACCATTTTTCCTAAGAGGTTTCAAGCTTTGCTCTTCGTGTGGATATTAGAGAAGTCCTCTTTTGGTTGTTGTGGTTTACAACAACCCGAAAGAGGTGAAGACCAAGAAGAACGAAAGGAGTCAGTAAGATACACATCTCAATTTTTTTATTACCTCTAATGGCAGATGCATGATTCTGTATTTTTTGGGTTTCATTTTATTTTCTGTTGCTTATTTTTTGATATGTGATGCATGTGATGCATAATCGAAACCTAACAGGGGTACTAGAGTCATCTTGTGCCTATTAGATATAGTTTCTATGACATGTACAATAGGATTGCATGGTTGTGACAACTGTGTGCCTGTTCTAAAAAAATTCAAAATTAAATTATGAAAATTTGTTTTCACGATTTTCTTTCACTGATCTGCTCATGACACGTTTGTAGATGGTTTTAGTTATTGAATATTGATTTCAATGTGATTGAATTATTTATTATTGAATTTCTAACAATATGCTAGAAAATAGTTTTCTGCTAAACATATGTTGTTGATTGGCTAAACTGATGAGGTTTAACATGTTTCTCATGGAATTTGATTCTAGAAATTTTATTTAAACACATTTAGAATGTGTTTATGCCTCTGGAATTTTTTTTCCAAAATTTATTACAACTGTTTTAATAAATTTTCAGTTAGTAATTAGATCTGGTTAGTTTTGAAGAAAATCGATGGATCTATTTTGTTTGATAATTTTGTATGTTTATGTTTCAGTTACAGAACCTTAACAAATATTTTTATAGGGCCCCAAATTACACCTTAGTTGGAATGATACATGTCCATGAAAGTAAATGAGATAGGTGTTAAAATTGTGATATGAATTGAATGTGCATTGTATATGTCTTTAATTTCTAGTTTAATGGATCATACTTAGTGACTTGGAAGTAAATGATACCATTAGAGAATTGAGGTATTAAAATGTACATTTAGACAAGGAAAATGTTAAGTTTCAAGACAAGTTGGTACATGGAAAATTGGATAACTAAGCCTATAAATCAATGACATTTGGCACAGCTAATGTATTGACATTTGGTAGCATTAGTTGACTGACAAGTGGCCTAATTGAGTTATGGCATTTGGCAACATGATAAGAAGATAAGTGGCTCACTCCTATGTTTTTCGTGTAGGTCACCCCATGGAAGGACATGTTTCCCTTCAAAGTTAGGACACCTTGCAAAGCAAGAGCTAAATCACTCTAGCTTTTGGTGTTTCTACTGCGATCTCACTACTCTTACCACCAAAAACTCTCACTTCCTCTCAACTTCTGGAATTTTTGCTTGATTTGGATCATCATCACTTGGAATCTTTGTAAGGTGCTGCATCAAGGAAGCTAGATCTTATTATCTTCTATGCTGTCTTTTTGGTGCTAAGATTTACAACATGATCTTGGATGTATGTTGGTTACTTGAAAGTGCTAGATTAGCTGGTTCTGTGAAGATGAATTTGAAGTTAAATAAGTAAGGAAATTCTAAACTTGATAGCATGTATTATTACAAGTTCTGTGATGATTGAATTGGAATGGAATATGTGTTAAATTGATAATACAACAAGGTCTGGAACATAATGCTTGTTTGTTAGGTTTTGCTATAGATTTTGTCGCATGATAGAGAAAGCTTTGTGAGCTAATAATTGAGCGATTTTGAGTTGAAATTGGATATAAAATTGATGAGGAATTGGCATGTAATTGAGTTATAATTGAAGCTTGATTTAGGGATTTTCATGTTGGTGTTTTGAAGTTTAGAAATAAGATGTATGGATCTAGGATTCATAGGAAAATAGTCAGGCCACGTTCGTGGCACTCTTCCCATAATCATGGGCAAATGCATTAGCTTCTATCATAATCGTGGGAATGCACCCCACGATCGTGGGCAAGGCCTTAACATGGTAATCTTTGTTTTATGTAATTGTTGAACCATAGTAGTATAATATACCTTACATTGGTATAATTGAAGTTGATTAGGGTTTGTAATGATCCTAATTTGATATGAGATTAGTTGGTTAAGGGTTGAATAAGGTTTGGATTGTTAACTGAGGTTATAACTTAAGGAAGGTGCTTTTGATATCAAAATGTCTTATTTGGAACTTATAAGTTATTAAAGAAATGAAGTATACTTATGAACACAAATGTGATGTATATGATATAAGTGATGTGTTAATTATGAATGTTTGTGAATTGGGAACTAAGGTGAGTACATGTAAAATGTAATTACTTAATATATCCATTGTTGCATCATTGCAAATGATTATGTTTATAAGGCATCAAATGTGAATGAATATGTTCAAGTTGAGCAAAATGGAATAAAGTCATATGTTTTGCAATATGACTTTTACTTGAGGATTCTAAAATGTAAAATGTTTAGTTCTAAAACTCTCAAATCCTAGATGTGGGTAAATAGGTTTACCTAGAAGGGTATACAACTGCTCCTGTAACTTTACACTACGGTGTCCCTTGATTATCGACACTACGATGTCCCTGTAGGAAAATCCCGGGAGGTACATCACATGTACCAGGTGCGGAAAACAAAATTTTTTGTTACCGGGACCTTCCCGAA
>JANIPN010000004.1:40917407-40927834 GCA_027478595.1 Erythroxylum anguifugum
ATAAAGGTAAGGTCTAGCAGCCTTTAATTTATTCTAGCTATTCCTGGGTCAAAGGGGTTTGTCCCGGTTAGGTTTTCTGATCTCTGCGTGAATACCTTTAGAGACAGTCTCTATTGGCTGTTTAGGTTTGAGTCTTCATACCGACACATAGATCCTGGCCTTCGGGAAGGTCCCGGTAACAAAAATTTTTGTTTTCCGCACCTTGTACATGTGATGTACATCCCGGGATTTTCCTACAACAACACCAAGCCTTTATGCCCAAATGTAAAAGCTCTTCAGGTGGAGAGACCACACCATTAATCAAGGTGGATTGAAACAACTTTGGCTTTAATAGGAGAGTATCAAATACAACATTTCTGCAGGATTTTGGAGCTTCCTTATGGGGGCTTGGCAACCTGTCCTTACTCTTATTCATAGTCATAGATTCATGAATTGAGGGAAACTCCTTGTTGAAGTTGTTGCCTACCTTATGGACCTCAGGGAGAGTCAAGCTATCTCCAATGATAGAAGCCATAAAACCTGCTTGTATAGGAAAGTTACCGGTGGAAGGGCCGGTAACTTTCTTAACAGCAAACCCTTCAAGCCTTTGCCTTCAATCACCCATCAATAGCCCTTCAAACATAGGTAACTAGCTGAAAATTGTTGTTCATGATAATATAGATTAATTATAATTAATCTATAGTGTAACAACTCCTCAGCTGGTCCTCACGCAGTTTATGTCTCTCGCCAGTCGCTCACTTGCAGGCTAATTGACCTTGAAGCGTGTTAGTCAATATTTAATTCCGCAAGTGCATGATGTAGCTGTAGCTAGTACCGAAAAATACAAGTCAATCACATGAAGATGGTAAATACTAGTAATTACTGTTGTTCTATTGTCTAGCCTATGGATTGATTATGGTTTTCAGCTTAAGAAACTAAAATTAAGCAAATAAAGTAAACAAACAGGATGAATTAAAGCAAAGAATTGGTGACACTAAATTAATTACCAATATCAGCATATTAGTACCTAGGCTTAAAATCCTCTTAAACCCTTAACTGATTGATTATTTGTCATGCAGTTATGTTGTTGATTTATTGGACTGTGGAGATTCCTAAGGTATGCTGGTAGCTGACCTTGAGTATACTAACAACTAATCATAAGGTCTCTAACTGAATTACTCAGGTTAAAACTTATAGGATTGCATTACTGTATTTTGAATCCCTCTATTAGGTTTGATCCTAATATAGAAGATTTATGTTATCCTATCTCTAAAATTGCAATCAACTTTTTCCAATTATCGTAGATCTATTCAACCTAGGATTTCTCAATCGCTAAGTATGAAACTAGATTAAAGTTTAAAAATCAAATTAATAGACAATAAATAAAACGGATAATTGGATCTCAATAATCAACAAAAACAATTGCATTAGCAAAAAAATCAAAACATGTCAAAGTATTCAACTAGGATTCATCTGACCTAGAGACTAATAGAAAATTAGTTACACATTGGTGAACATGAAATCATATTCATATGTACAAAAAACATGATAGAAAACATCAGAATCATAATTTTAAATCTCCCTGATTGTTCTCTATCGTGTATTTTGGCAATGTAGATGTCCGATCTTACGTTCTGATGGATTTGTCAATAAAAATCCAGCGTCTTCTACTCCTTAAGGTCCGAATCACCTATGGAATTGTCTCTGAACTCCTCAAAACAATGCCAGCTGCTTCCTCTCCCTATTGCCTCTAAAACATTGAATTTATATGAAAACCTAGAATTTTGGGTTATACACGATCATATGTACGACCGTGCATAGGAACATGCATAATTGGAAATCGCTAGATATTGCAAAAGTGCACGGCCATGCATAATTGGAAATCGCCAGATATTGCAAAAGTGCACGGCCGTGCACTCCTTCCCGATTGTTACTTTTCCATTTTACGTTGTGTTTTCGTCCAAATTCCTCTTCTTTAAGTCCGTGAAGGCAATTATCAATTGTAAACACACTTGAACCATATTAAGCAGCAAATATACGATAAAAATATAAGATATCAAGCAAAATACATCAAATATGGGAGGTAAAATATTGTCAAATATCCATCTATCATAGGCTCAAGAGTGCTAGATGCTCACCCTCGTGTTTTGCTCGCCCTCGCCAGACGCTCGACCTCGCCATACATTTGCTCTCGCTTACCCTCACTAGACACTCACCCTCGCGAAAGGCTCGCCCTCGTGTCTTGCTCGCCCTTAAGCGCTTTGATACTCAATTTGTTGGTCTTTCATGTTCAATTGATTCAAATTTTTCCTTTATATTTTGCTTGATTATTGATATGTTCTTTGACAAATTTGGGTTACAAAAATCATTAAAAAAATTGAAATGGCTAGTAGCAAAATATTTTATTGTTGCCAAAATTATGAATGGAGACTTCTCTTTATTCAACAAATACTTTGTCACTCTTTATTGGTCATTTATATTAAAATATGTTTTGTTTAAAAAAGATTTTCCGATTTTCCGATACTTAAATATTGGTAGATCCGTTCATATCTTCATGACATCAAGGTAAGTTTTTCGATGAAGCTCACGAGAAAACAAGCCTCTGAAGTATTCTTCAACGTCCATGGTTCTATACAGAGCTGGTGTTTCTTTGGATATCAGGCTAGATGCTGGCCCAACTTTTCCTCCATATCTTGGAGCATAAAAGGTTGCAATTGAGAGTCTTTCCTTACTAGAATTCACGGTTGCACGATGTTCAATGCTTCTGTATGTCCCATTGGTTATCATCTGTAGATAAACAGAAGCCAAATAAAGTAACAATCAATCTCCCGACTAATTTGCCTCCTATATAATGACATGTAGATGTAATGTTGGTTTTATCTGTAGATGTTACCTCTAACATGTCCCCGATGTTAACCACGAACGCATTTTGGAGGGGCTTAACAGGGACCCATTGGCCATCTTTGTTGATTTGCAGACCTTCGACATTATTGAGTTGCAGCAGGATGGTGAGACCTGTGGCATCTGAATGTGGAGTAAGGCCAATGACTTGTTCTGGTTGTGGGCAAGGAGGGTAGTAATTCATTCTCATCGCCTGATGCCCGTCTTCGAAGAGTTCCTTCATTTCCTTTGCTTCCATTTTCAGGGCTTTGGCCATTTGTGCTAGGATTTTTGTGGCTAGACCTTTCAGTTCCAGTGAATAACTATTCAGCGTGTCTCTATAGAAAAGAATTTTTTTTAGAAAAAAAAAAAGCAGATTTCGGTAAAGACCATATAAAACTGATATATTTGACAATTGAAATGGTGCGCAGCGAAAGACAGAGATAAGGAGATTGACCTAAGAGGCAAAGGGAGATGGGGAAACAAGTGGGGTTTTCTTGCATGAACTGGTTGCGTTGTCATGAAAAATAGGTCAGCCCAGTCAAGTTTTTGTTCCTCGGACACTACAAATGCTTGTCCAAAGCCCTCAACCTCTCCTGGATACTGCCAAAAACTCTTCTTCTCTTCCAACGGGAGATTGAAGAAGTGCTGGACCTCCATCTTTACTTTTTCCAGCAATGTATTGCTTACTTGATGGTTTATTAACTGCAAGACAAGATTGCAGGAATCCAACAAGATCATCTCGAGATGTAGTTGGTCTATAGTTATGCTTTATTGACCATCATTGAATTTTAAAATGAGAATTCATATCATCTCATCTATTTATACATCTGAGCCTTGCATTTAAGGTGTGCCATATTAATGAGTCACACTACAATTGAGCAAGGAAAGTTAAAACATTTACCTCCTCAGATGAAAATTTATGGTTTCTTTCTAGTTTTTTCCTCTGCTTAACTTAATGAACAAAAATCTAATTAACACTCTACCATAACCACTGTATCTCTGCGATGGATATATCAAAACTGTTAATAGTGGACAAATAATAAAATGATCAACCTCGACAACAGTCTTTAAGAATGAGTGGCCTCATACGACGAACCAAAGAAGAGTAGCTATCGCAACAACAAACAGGAATACTACTTAATGGGGTTTAGGTGTAACATATATAGGATACCTGAAAGAAACCCCAGTTTTTGGAAGCAAAGTGGAGTTTTGCCAATTCAGAATCAGCCGAGTCTTGAGAAAGCAATAGCTGCATATCGATCACTGGCACTTCTTGTGGTGAAGTGATACGAATAGGAACTGTATTGGGTTGATGTTGATCAGGGCGTAAGTATCTGGGAGGAATCATTTTATCATGCTTTTTGGCTAGTTCTTGAACGCAAGGCACGAGAAGAGAGTTTCCAAAATTAATTGGTTTCCGCTCCATGTGTATTGCAACTTGCAAGAAAGGGTTTCTTCTGGGTTCTCCAGAGTCTCTTTCGACTTAAGCTTATAATACTCTGCAACTCTGGTTGGTACGCAGTGGCAGGGCTGAGTTATAAAATATGGGTATACCTAACCTTTTGACATCTGAAACCCATTCTAGAAACAAACAATTGAAAATGAAATCTTCAAATGCTGTCATGTCATGTTTGTCCAATTTTGTGACTTATGCTCTGTTTCCACGTGATTAAGGATAAGGTTTGTTTTCTCATTAATTTGCAACATTGGTTAGACCTGGTTGGGAATTAATTCAAATTTTAGAGTTGTTTAATTTTTTTTAGAATAGGTCTTAGATTATCTTAAGAATTAGTTTGATTTATGTCACATGTTTAGCAAGGTTATTTAGTTATCCAAGTCTTTAGGAAGTTAGTAAGTTGTGGAGTCATGGTAATGGTAGTGGGTCAATTAGTGTAGGTAGTGGGGTCAATTAGTGGCCATTATTTCCTATTTTTATGCTTTAGAATTATATAAATCATTGTATTGTATTTTGTTTTTTACGTGAAGAAAATCCAAACTAATTGTGTTTTATTCAATATCTTTCTTTCCTATTATCTTTCTTTCTCTATTGTTCTTTAAAAATCCAACAGACGTCTCATGGTGCAATTATGAGGACGTGATGATGATGTATTTGCATAAACATATAATAATTCTAAGAGAAAATGGTAGATCCGATAAAAAAAAGAAGAAGAGAAAATGGTAGATTGACCTGATCCAATTAGATTTTTAATGAGTAGAATATGGAACCTTGAACGAGAAATGAATTTAGGTTAATCATTGTAAAAAAGGCTAGAACTAGTTATTTGAACAGTTAATCTTTATTATTTATAAGATTTTTTAACATTTTCATGTTTAGTCAATACGGATACTCTAACCACTACAAGAAAATAATGAATTTGCGACGGACAAACACTGACCGCATAGAAACCGTCGTTATTTACCGACGGAATATGCGACATCTAGTTATCACTTGAAATAAACGCTGCGGTAATCGAATTAGGCCACTGAGACTGGACATGCAGTTGTCACTTGAAATAAACACAGCGGTAACCGAACTTGGCCGCTGAGACTAGACATCCAAACGAACAATCGAGAAATTAATTATCTGGACTAAATCTGCTTTGATACCATAATAGATTTTTAATATAAGTAAAGTGTAGAACCCGTTAATAAGAATTAGGCTTGAGTCAACCATGATTAAAATGACTAGAACTAGTCATTTAGATAATTAGCCCTTAATACTTATAAACTCTTTAATATTTTCATGTGTACTCAATATAAAATACTCTAACAAATCTTTAATATCTATTTTCATGCGACACCGGAAAAGTTATTTACAATCAAAGGAAATCATTATATGAGAACATTCTAACTGTTAATCATAGTGAGATATCAAATGACAGTTTCAGTGTCGACGTTGCAGTATCACATTATCATAGCAAGTTGACGTATGCATAACATGTACTGAAACTTCTCTTGTTCATGAACAATTATTTGCGGCTTTTTAATTAAATTACTAATTGATATTTGACTTCTCGGCAACCCATGGGAAAGAATATTTCCAACCACCACGCTTTATCTACATCAGGCCCTTCTACTATTCCCAATCCTCTTTCACCTTCTTTTTTGAGCTCTGACTTGAATAAACTTCCTCCTTCCTCTGTAACCCTTAGAATAGGCTCTAAACCTCGTCTCTCGCTCTAGCAATGGTGAGTGAGGACAAGGTGGAGAAGCCTCAGAAAACAATATGGTGTAAGATGCGTAGGAGACCATGAAGGTATTGGACAGTTGAGGTATGTCCAACCAACCACTCAGGACATATCTATGGTAGGACTTTCTTATTCACCAAATAGACTCTAGATATTTCCCTGGATAGGAAAAACCTTTAAAGGATCCCCATATTGGCAAATATTCAGACTGTATCTCTTTAATATTGGTTTGGCGAAGGAATTAGTCATATTGCTAGTGCTTTGGGCAAGGTTATTAACTTGGATGAAAACACTGCTAATTTGTTAAGAATAGGTCATATTAGAATATGTTGGAGGTTGAGTTGGGCACTAAACTCCCTGACTCAATGAAGATAATGAGGTTGAACTAGAACAATCAACTTTACGAAGACTCCTTAAAATGTTTCCTATCCTTGGGAACCTAAAAAGATTGAGCAAGTGTAGGTCTGGCAAGCTAAGACTAAGGAACTTTGGGCTGGGACAGAAGTTGAGGAAAATGCATCATAAACAAATTAACTTAACTCCTACTCCCTCACCTCAACCAGCTGAGGAAAAAAATGCTTTAACTCCTACTCCCTCACTAGTACTAGTTAAGGACATTAATGTTAGAAAAGAAGGTACACATAAGCCAAATTATATTAATCATAAGCTACTACTAATAAGGTGCGCATCTCTAGTGAATTTGGTAAAGCTCTGAATTCATGTAACTCTTCGCTTAAGGAAACCAGAAACATCACCGAAATTGATCCTTTGACTATTAATAGTCATGGTTATATGATTCGGCGTCAGATCTTCTGGTCCACTTTTTGTGGACCAAAGGATCTGGCTCCATATGATTCCTGGCAATTGTGATCCTTAATCTTATAGTACCAATCCTCCCTCAACCCTTGATCCTAGTTCTAGCAAAGGTAAATCAAGTAAGAAGTCAAAGAAGAATGATGCACGCCGAACACACTAGAAAATAAAACCTAACTCTGGATAACTAAATTTATAATAGTGGTAAGTAAGGATCATATTCAAAGAAAGTGTATACAGTTTTTGTAACGAAAGAATCGGTATTTAGGATATAGGGGATTGGTTGGAATCGATGAATAAAATATAGTAAAATTGAACTAATGAAAGCAACTTAAATCAAACAGTGAAAAAATGATAAGAATGATGAATGAGTTCAGATTCTCAGTTCAATCTCAGCTTATAAACGAATTAGCATACTTAATCTTTATGTTGTTCTTATATCTCATTTTAAGAAATTATATCCATATTCTCCAGCCCAAGTTCTTCAACTCAACCGCCAGTGCAGTTTCCCAATTTTCTTTTCTTTTTTTCTTCGATTTTGGCTTTAGCTTTGGATTCGTTTTTTTTTATTTCGATTCCGACTCCTAATTCAAATTCAATTTAAAAGACATTGTTTAATTTGGGAGAAATGTCTACAATCAAAAGTTTCCACGAGTTCGCATCTTCACTGTTTCTAAAGGCCTCACACCACCACCACGTCCAAGTGGGCATTTTCCGTCAATGTTTAGTCCCATTACATAAGGGAATCTGGCCTCCAATTTCAATGTTTAGTCCCATTTATACTATCAAATGTCAATACCCTCTTCGATTTCTTCATCCACTCATCACACAATTCCATTAAGTTACCTAATTCCCCATTACTTGTCTGCCAACTTGGCTCGTTAGAGAAACTTAATTTTTGTAGAATTGGTTGGAGTGGAAAACCAGAGTTGTCAAATATGCTAAAAGGAAAAAGCAATTCTAAAGGCTCATCGGAAAGCGCCTTGGAGTTTGGTGAAATTGCAATGATTGATTAGATGTTTGGCGGAGATTATGTTGGGATAGACTGTGACAAGCAGGATAGCTGCTTCACTGTAGGTTTGGTTGGGACGTTTTCAAGGAGTTGGAGGTTTTCTTTCAGAGATTGCTAATGGGAAATTGTTGGATTCAAAGATAATTGAAGATGTGTTTGATGCCCAAGTCGAGGTAGAAGAAGATTTTACCATCTAAATCTAGTCTATAATGGATAGATTTAGATATATATCTCTACCTAAAACCTATGCTTTATGCAAGCTAGAGGATAAAACTAGAGACCACTTTTTTTTCCAATGTAGAATTTCCAAGCAAATATTGAAGACCACTAAACTATATCACTAGGAAATCAATTCTATCTTAGCTGACATTATTCAATGGATACAGGTGAAACCAATATCGAAGGAGGATAAGAATGCCCACTCAATGGCATTGGCTACCTGTTTTCAAAAGATATAGAAAGAAAGAAACTCAACAAAATTCACAGGCAAGGAAAAGAACTTAAACATACTGATAGCCTCAACAATAGCAAACGTAAGAGAGCAATTTATAATAAACCAATTTGGAAGAAAATGCAACAACACACTGGTGACTTCATAGAGAATTTAGAAACTCTGGTTTCATGCTCAATGTAATTTCTTTCTCATTGTGCTTCAGCAATCTTAATTGAAGAAAGTGGAAAGTAGTTGTTGACAGTTTGGAGTGGAGTTTACTCCAAAGTGTGATCCCTTTGTAACTTCACAACTTCATTCATAGTATATTTACAAGATTTTACTTTTTTTTTAAATCAACTTGAGAGTTATTACGCTTGTATCAAAAATTGACCATAAAAAGAATGTCAACAATCAACTAAAGCATCAGGCCCATGAAAAAGTACGACTATTCATATTCTGAATTTGTCCAAGACATTAAACAACCATAACCAACCCAAATTTTGGTTAGAAGAAAAACTAGTTCTCGTAGCCAAACTAATACATGTAGTTAATTGTAAGACAAACATCCTTCAATGCCATACCGAATTGCCAAAACAATTAATCTCCGTAGTTCACCTACTTCTTGTGTGCTTTGGCGACAATTTTAAATCTTCCCGTCTGCTGTTGCTGTCAACAAGAAGCATTATTAGTAACCCAAAAATTTGATCTTGAATTTAAAGACTAAAAGAAGCCAGCTTTGTACTCACTTTCTTCCACAGTTCAGTGTGGTTCTTGCAGAATCCAGCTACAATGGCTTCCTTATTCTTCCTTCCCTCTTGATACTCGATACAAAGACCCCCATTTAATGCACAGGTGACATGAAATGCTAAAGAGCATCTAGGCTCAGAGCATTCAATAACACAACCTTTTCTATTTTTACATACATAACACTTCCCTCCCCATCTCCATTTAGGAATTCTTGACAAGTCAATTCCCTCACGCCCATCTGGGTCCTCAAAGAACACTTCAGGAACCAATAACGCGCACACAACATGTGCCCAAGACCCAGCCACTGTGGGTTTCATGGCACCACTCTTATCTGGACACAAACGACAGGATAAGGGCTTCTTTTGCTCCTCGGATTGAGAAAGCATGCATTGGGTACAAAACCAGTCACCTTCAGGGATACCCTTTATTAAAGGATTGCCATAGCAAGTTGTATGGACCATTAGATCACACCCATCACAGAACACTATGGGATCTGCTGGGTCTCCGTCCGTACTTTGACAGATTGCACACAAAATCCCATCATCATAATCATCATCCTCTTCTCTGCTCTCCAATTTCCCTTCGTCCTTCTCTGCTTGTCCGTTATCATCTGAACTGCTGTTTCCGCAAATAAATGGCTCTTTCTTCTCTTCTCTGGGAGGTCCGATGGACTGTCCATCACTACCTGCCAATGGGGTCTTTTCTTCGCTGTCTGGGCGGCGAGTTTCAACAAACAGATTGGCACTAACACCCCTCTGTTCTTCATCAAAACATGGTTTATATTCAACATTGAGATCCAAAGGCAAAAGGGGCTTACCGGAGACGAAATCGGACTGCAACGCCCACACTCGTTTCTTGGCCGGCAAACAGTAGGCAGGGGAAATGGTGGTTGGGTCAGGGAACGCTTGGCTCCTAGACTCCTTTCGTTTCTTGGTCGGAAGCTGCAATGTCATATGTAGATTTTCTTTGTCATCTTCCACGGGCTGGTGATGCTGGTGCTTTTGCAAGAGGCTGAATCTTTTGAGAGGAGGCAAAGCTTGAAATTGGGAGTCCATTTTCAGAATTTTTTTTTGACAAGAAGGCTTTGCTTGCTTTCAATTTAGCAGCACAAAGGTGGTTGTGGTGAAAGTGGGATTTGAATTGGGGAAGTGAAGATGGCGGGAAGTAGCTCCGTTTGCAGCAAAAGTTTGGCGGGAAATGCGAATGCCGCATTTAATTTGTCCCGCCTAAGTAAAACATTGAGCTTAGGTTAGGTTATTTATGGAGAAATACTATTAAACCGTATAAACTGCCAGCCGCTAAGGTCCTAGGCCTAGCCCCAATCAAACCCCTCAACTTCTCTGTGTCAGCTATTCTGGCCCAACTCTGTGCC
>JANIPN010000004.1:41045595-41073065 GCA_027478595.1 Erythroxylum anguifugum
CTCTGTGCCACTCCATCCCACGTAAATGGATGGCTAGGATGGAGTGGCACAGAGTTGGGCCAGAATAGCTGGCACAGAGGATCACATCCCCCTAATCAAACTCGAGATAATGGGGTCGCGGTCAACCCTGAATCTGAATTTGAATCAGCTTACTTAATCCAAAATTGTTTTAAATTAAAGAATAAAAATGAGGTTTTTTTAATTATAAGAGTGGTTGAACAAAGCCTAAGCAGCCGAAACTTTAGCCAGGCAGTTGCCATCTATAATACAAAAAACATGCAACTAAAATAATAACCCTAACCTTTTTGCTATGAAAACCAAAGCTGTGGTACTAGTATCGGTACCGGTACCTCATCATTCTTGAGTTGACCTCAAAAGCTGTGGTACGGTACCTCATCGTTCTTGGAGCAAAAAGGTTGAATCCTCAACCCAAAGGGCCCCCCACACTCCGGCCCGATGAAGCAACTGGAAGGATGTAAATCAGGTACCTCATCGTTCTTGATCTTATTACGGGGGAGTAGATCTCCTGTATCCTTTTTTATGTGCTATTATACTCAGGCCATCTCAACCATTCAAACCATTTAATTATGGATTCCATTTAAATGAGCTATACGAATTTACGAAACTTTGTTCATAGTTTTTAATTGTTGGTCAGTATTTAAAATGTCAATTAATTCCATAAATTTTAAAAAACAGAGAAAAAAAAATTTAAACCTCCCCTCCGCGCATCTTCTCTACTCACCACTATTTATCTCTCCTCCCAAAATCAACTACTCTCTCTTTCTCATCTATCTAGCCAGTGTCGGCCCTAGGCAAGGGCCACCAAGGCACCTGCCCAGGGCCTACTATGAGAGGGGGGGCCCTTTCAACAGTCCCCTCTCTAAACTTAGAAGCATTGATTGAAGGTTTGGAGTTATTCTATTACTGGTGGAGGTTTAAGGAGAACATGTTTTAACTTTTAAGCATCCAATAAGAGGGGGTCCATTTCAAGAGCCCCCTCTCTCTAACTTTAAAGTCTTATACAGCCCCCTCTCTCCGACGTTAAAGTCTTAAAGTCATTAAATGACTTTAATGTTACTTACTGAGTCATTTCATGACTTTAAAGTTATAATTTAACGTAATAACATTTTTTATTTTTGAGGTAAAGGTAATTTTGTAGTCTTTATGCATTTAAATAGTTTTAAAATATTTAAGTGTACTTTTACTTTCTAATTTTTTTATTTTTCATCAATATATGTATTTAAAATATTCCAACTCAAAAATTAATAGCAAAAATTTTTACGATTCTATTGTCAATGTCACAAGAAAGGTTGAATGGTTCAGCTATATTATGTATTGAGAATGATATGTTGGACAATATTGATCTTTATAATATTATTAATAATTTTACATCTAAAAATGCACAGAAAAATTGTTTTTTATAAATCATAATCCTCTGTGTATTTGTTAGTGTTATGATCATTTAATATTTAGTTGATTATAAAAACTTATAAATTGAGTTATTTATATTTCATGTAAATATGTAAACTTAAGTATATTGTCAATTTATTATGGACCATTTTTTTTAATTTCGCCTGGAGCTTATATTAGAGTCATTTATTAGGGCCCTTTTTTTATAGGAACGGCCTGTATCTAAGTTGCTGTGGAGGAGAGGCTACAGCCATGGCTTCTCGGAACCAAAACAGACCACCACGAAGTCCTTTTGCCGTAAGAACCACCTGCCTCCCATCTTGTGTCTTGTTTTAACTCACCCGGAAATAAGTTTTCGAAATAATAGAAGCAAATGGGTAAGGACTACCAGGGACGGAGCCACGTTTGTGGCCCCCCTTTCAAGTTTTTTTTGTTTAAAATATACTTATATAATTTTTATTAAATAAGGATATTTTTAAAATATTAGCCTCCGACCCCCTTTTAGAGTTAGCCCCCGACCTCTGACCCCTCCTTAGACTTTAGTCTAGCTCCGTCCTTAAGGACTAGTAAGGGGAGGAAGTAAAATGGAAAGAAAAAAGTAAAAACAAGCAGGTGAGTTATGCGTAACAAGTTTTGAAAAAAAAAGCAGGTGAGTTTTGACTTTTGCGTGTAAAAACAAATGGGCAAGAGAGGAGGTTAAACGAAAAAAGTTCACACAAGCACGTGGGTTTTAAGGAAATAATTTTTTACTTTATTATTAAAATAGATTTTATTATTTTAATGTGAATAATTATTAGCTTGACAACATTTAACAAAAAATTATAATATTATAAAAGTTTCACTAATTTTAGTATCTTTTAATTAAATAAATCTCTTTTTACATTTATTTAAATATAATTAGTATAATTCGGCAATAGATAAATAAGAACAAATATAATATTTTTGATTCACAATATTTGTTAAGTAATTATTCAATATAAAAGTTTAAATTCTTCGATACTAAAATATCAAACACTTTTTTAATGTTTGAGAGCTAAAATAAATAAATTATAACTATAACCAAAAAGTATGAAAGAATACATTTATATAATTTAACTTTATTTAATAAGATTTTAATATCATTTCAACAAAATATTGAAATAATTTTTTATATTAACTGTGATTATTATTTATAAGTGAAATATTTAAAAATTAATATAAATATAAATAAATATTATTTTAATTTTTTATTATGATTTTTGGAGATATAGTTTACGTAAAATTATAAAGTATACAATATAATATACTGATCAATTATTTTGCAAATTTTAAAAAATTCTAGGACAATTTTATAAATTTAAGAAATTGTCTAAAATAGTACCTAATATTGACCGAAACAGGTATAATATCATACTAGAACTCAATCCGATACCATGGTTGGTACCGTATTCATAACATTGATTCAAATCTTCCCGATTCTAAATCATAGATGTTTAAATAAAATTAAAACTTAGTTGGAGGATTAACTGATTTAATTAAAAACCCTTTTTTTCTTGAATCAGAAGAGAATAGAACTTACACTACTCAAAACTGTAAAGAGGATGTAACTGCTTTAACAACAACGTTTACAATGAGTGACTAACCAAGTAATTGAATGTTTGGATAAACAATTTCCACAACTCTTGCAAAAGTACTATCCAGAATGCTATGCCTCAAAATAACTGAAAAGTGAACCTCGTTAAAAGCTGCCGTGCTCACTGCAAGAAAGAGGCATTGATAAGGTGATAGGTGACCATGGTGTTTCAAAATATCAGAATGGTTTTGATACTAACCAACCTTGATTCATTGCATGCACACTAAATAATTTGTAGTTGCATACGCACTAAAAGTGCTAGCATATGGAAATCGAGACTACTAAGGCCTAACTAGAAAGAATTCTGTCAATATGTTCCAGATTCAAATTAATAGCAACTAAAAAGGCTATAATTTACATTAGTCTTGCTGACAGGAGATGTACATAAGTCTTGCTAATTAAAGGGCAAACATCAAATGCAAAATTTAACATAATCAGCAGCTATTGGAAATAAAATAAGGAAGAGTAGGCTGTGATGTATTCGCCAATTCAATGCATCCATGAATGCACTCGTAAAATAGAAAATTGGTCAAGAAGTTAAGATGGGCATAATCAAACGTCATCGTCCTAATAAAAATCCTGCTAAGACGCGAGGTGAAAAAATCCAGAAATACGCAATTTTATTACTAATTAGTAGAAAAGCATGGAGCATAATAGACATACAGTAAAAACAATTTAGCCTCAATAAATCAACAAATAGCTTCAACCAGGGGTGCAAAATAGATAAAAGAGTATGCATGAACCTGACTTGGACATTCCTTACAAGGTTTATCAACTTTTTAGTGTGTCATTAAAGGACTACTGCCAGACAGGTACAAGAAACCTTCCTAAATTTAATTTAAATCAATTATGCATCATCAGTTACTTTTCTACATCTTAGTTGGGAAAATCTCTTTTACAGGGGACGTGTGATATAGTGCTATCAGAATGCCACTTATCCAAGACATTAAGGGGACGTGTGATATAGTGCTATCAGAATGCCACTTATCCAAGACATTACAAGAATTACTCAACATATTTTTTTAGACCACAAACTCCAAAGTGAAAAAGGCAGGCAAATTTTCCAGCAATATCTTAGTAAACATTTTGCAATCAAAAAGACCAACTTCCGGTAACTTTTAACATTTTTCGAAGTCCCAATAGGTTCAAGTCCTATGCCTTTTATAGAAAATCATCTAATTTAATAGACCCATAAGGATTAAAGGGTAATGAAAGAGGATATCTATTGAGGTTTTATCATAGAAGAATGATATATCTGATATCTGTTTAAGAAGATAAGAAACTAATTCATTTGAGAAAAGCAACTGAAATTTGAAATAACCCTATCGAGTAGTTGTATACAACCTGTATCGTCTACACTCATACCACTACTTGGAGATTGTCCACCCTTATCATCAATCAACATAAAGGAAATGAAAAGTTCTAACTGCCTCCCTTTTCTTCCCCCCTCTTTTCCCTTCTCATCTTCAAATGTGTGCTTATTTGAGTTGTTGAATGCCAAAATAGCATATTGTAGGTATGCAAAAGAACTTAAAGTATATAGAAGAAATAAAAGAGGAAAAATTAGTCTAACTACAAAACTTAATTTGTTGGGATGAAGAGTGAAAATTGAGTCAACAACAAAAAATAAGGGCTGAAATTTAGGTTATGTTAGGATTCCTTATTAAATGGGAAACAGTAATAAGTTAAAAATGTTATTCTATTTTATATATGTCATCCTACTTGTTTAGGACTTACAGATTTTTTATTAGAATAAGATTTAAAATTGGTAGGAACCTTTTCCTACTAGAATAAGGGTTCTAAGAATTCTATATATATGTGTACTCGGTCCTTCAATAATAACAAGCAATCTAGAAATTTTCTACAAACTTGAATTTTCAACTAGAAGGTGTGATACTTTCTTCTAAGAGTAATTTTGACTCTAGGAGTTGTTCCTAATTTCTTACATTTCAGTCTTTGTGTTCACCCCAAAATTCCGGCAACCAAAATCATACCTTCCATCATATTAAACCCTGAAATCTTAAGTCTAAATTTTCAGCAATCAAATCTTAAGATTTCAGCTATATAAAATCTAAAATTTCAACATGTTTAGTTAAAATCTAACCTTGAAACCAGCATGATATTAGTCATTGATAGAGCTAGGAGGCCATTAGTTTACAGTAGGCGTAAGAAGAAGTTGGCGAATTCTAGCACGTGAGTTAGTTACAATTAAGTGACAGGTGTCATCTAATAATTGGGGTAGGATGGGATATAAAAGGAGGGGAATGTTTTGTAGGAGGACATGCGTGTATTCTGCAGTGAGAATGTTGGTTAGGGAGGTACAGCCCCTCAAATAGGCTGATCAGTATTATGGTTGTAATAGCCTATTTCTACAGAATATCAATATACAATACGGAATCGATGAGATTGCTTTGAGCCATCTGATTCTTTTCTACTCATTATACTGTCATTCCTAGGGGAGTTCTATCAGTCATATTTCTTAACTTTGTGATTTTTAGCTACCAGTTAATAATTCTTCTATTTGTCCTACATAAATTTGGTATCAGAGCTTTGGTTCACAATGGTGACACGTAGTGGAAGGGCACATGGATGAATATTCAACGACCAAGAGTGAGATGAGATACTTCTAAGAGTTATAAAAAAATTGGACCTTACTGACCAATCTATGCTTGATGGTGAGGGTGGAGAAAGTGAAATCCAAGACGAAGAAGCTAACACTAATCAACAACAAATGAGTTTAGCAAATCAACACCTACGAGAGACCTAAAACAAAGAAATCAACCAACAGCACATGGAGAGTGCATTCGAGCCTTTAGAGGCAATGATAGAGTTGAAACGCACAACAAACTTGATGACATTACTAAGAAAATTCGTGTTGAAGCCCTTAATTTTGCAGGAAAGATAGATCCACACCTGTTCTTAGACTAGAGAGTTGCAATTAGATTTCCTTGACTGGTACCACATGTCAAAAGATCGAAAAGTTTGATTCGTAAAGATGAAGCTAGTTAGACACACTAAAATCTAGTGGAGATCGGTAGAGGATAAACTTTAAAAAAAGGCCAAACATCAATTGATGATTGGGAAGATATGAAACTGAAGCTATTGGAAAAATACTTACCATTTCATTATCAGGAAGATCTCCAAGATCAACTCACAACCCTTAGACAAGAGATTATGTTCGTAACTAAGTACACGAAAATATTTGATGAACTTTTTATTCAATGTGAAGGGATGGAGTCAGAACAACAACTTATATCTCACAACAAAAATAGCTTAAGGGCAGAAATTTACAAGGAGCTAATAATGAAAGGGATTTACAGCCTTGAAGATCATATTACTTGGCTTTAAGAGTGAAACAATAATTGGGACAACAAGTAACTAAAACGTTTCAAAGTCGAGCTGGGGAGTTCGGCATGAAGAGAACTAAGATAGTGCAAAACTTTAGACCAGCACCCAATGCATCAAAATCTGCACCATAAAACAATTGCAGAACTTCTCAAGGAACTGAACTTGAAGGCAAAGTCATAGCTGAAATTGGGACAAAAGAAGGCAGCAGTGACAAGAAGTGCTTCTGATGCAATGAGAGGGGCCAGTTTGCTTATGAATGCCTTAATAAAAGTTTGCATATGATGGGGGGAGAAGAAGAAGAGGAAGAAACTGATGAATAAATGTGTGAGAACGAAGCTAGAGAGGAGTTGGAAGGAGACTCTAATGATGAACTAGCTAATCCTACAAATCTTAATGTAGTGAGACACATAATTAAAACCCATAAAGCAGAAGAACAAGAATAATGGCTTCGTACTGCTATTTTCTTTACTCAAGTTAGATGCAAAGATAAAGTATGCAAGCTTATCATTGATGTAGTAGTATGAATGTTGTATTGAAGAACATCGTAAAGCGATTGCATTTACACGTAGAGAAACATCCAAATCTCTACAAAGTTGTTTGAGTAGATAATAGTACCATACCAGTTGCTCGAAGGTGCTTGATGTCTTCCCGATTAAGAATATACAAGGACTTTATTTGGTGTGATGTCATTCCTATGAAAGTATCTCACATTTTACTTGGAAGACTGTGGCTTTGTAATCGAGATGTTTAGCACTTCGAAAAAGCTAGCACCTATCATTTTATATTTCATGGAAAGAAGATAATTTTGAAGCCTATGAAGGTGGACAAGGTAGAAAAACAAAGAGGAAGTAACAAGACAGTCATAAATTACAAGAAAAAGTCTCTTAATATCCTTAAGAGAAAGAATTCGAAGCTATCAGCAAGGAAATGGAATTGTGTTTGCAATGATAGTGAAGAAAGGAACAAAAACAGCCCATGAAACACCCTTCATCTTACCAAAAGAAGTGGGAGAATTGTTAGCTGATTTCTCAGACCTTACACCGGAAGATTTACCATGTGAATTACCTCCTTTACGAGATATTTAACATGCTATTGACTTTGTACTTGGATCTACTCTCCCAAATCTTCCAACCTACTTTGAATCCTATTGAGAATGAAGAGTTGAAGAGACAAGTAGAGAAGCCATATGATTTGGTTATGAAACCATTTGCAAATATAATGGTCAAGATTTGTGATGCTGTCTACATTGCTAAACTATTCTTTAAAGACGTTGTATGTCTTCATGGATTACCTATAACCATTGTCTAATATCGTGATGTGAAGTTTATGAGTTATTTTTGGAGAATTCTATGAAAAACATTGAATACTAAGCTTTAAATTTTTATGTTCCTTCCATCCCCAAACTGATGGACAGACGGAGGTGGTGGAAAGAAGCTTGAGAGACTTGTTAATATGTTTGGTTGGAGACAATGTGAAAAATTAGGACCTAATTCTTCCTATGGCAGAATTTGCATACAACTATTCTATAAATAGGTCTACTGATAAGAGCCTTTTTGACTCAAGAGTTCAACTAAGAAAGCTTATTGATTTAGTTCCTTTACCACAAAAAACACGAGTTAGTGTTGAAACTAAAGGTTTTGCACAACACACGAGGGACATATTTGATGAGATACAACAAAAGATAATAAACAACAATTTTTCCTACAAAGAACATGCTGATCAACATCGTCAATTGGTGGAATTCAATGAAGGGGATATGGTGATGGTTAGGATCCGTCCAGATGATTTTCAAAAAGAAAAATATAAGAAACTTCATTCACGAAATGCTAGACCTTACAAGATCATCAAGAAGATAAGTGTCAATGCTTATGTTTTGGAATTACCAAGTGACATGAGAACAAGTCTTTAACGTTGTGGACTTAACTATTTATCATGGACAAAATAAGCAATCCCCTATTGCAACTGTAAGACTTCTAGCCACTACTTATCTTAAAGAGAAAATAGAGGAAGTTCTTGATAAAAAAATTGTATTATAGGCACAAGACATGGAGGATATCGACAATTTCTTGTCATGTAGAAAAGAAAACTAATTTTTGATAATCCTTGGATTCTAGAATCAGAATTTCAAAAGTTGAGCCCAAACTTATATGAACAGTATTTGTCACATTTTACATTGAGGACGACTTCAAACAAGCCAGGGAGAATTGATGTAAAAAAACTTACAAGTATTTAGAAGAAATAAACGAGAAAAAATTAGTCAACCACAAGCCTTAATTTGGTTGGACAAAGATTGAGAATTGAGCTAACAACCAAAGATAAGGGCTGAAATTTAGATTATGTTAGGATTCCTTATTAGATAGGAAATAGTAGTAAGTTAAAATATGTTATTTTATTTTACATATATTATCTTAGTTGTTTAGGACTTATAGAACTTTTATTAGAATATGATTTAAATTTGTTAAGAACTTTTTCCTACTAGAATAAGAGTTCTAAGAATTCTATATATGTGTGTACTCACAACAACAATAACACCTAGTATAAATCCCGTTAATACGTAAGGTCTGGAAAGGTTTAATACTATGCAGCCTTACCCTTTTAGCCCTAACTAGTAGAGAGGTTGTTTTCAAAATGTGTGTACTTAGCCCTTTAATAATAATAAGCACTATGAAAATTTTCTACAAACTTGATTTTTCAACTAGAAAGTATGATGCTTTTTTCCAAAAGTGATTCTTAGACCCTAGAAGTGATTCCTAGTTTTTGACCTTCCATTCTTTGTGTTTACAATAAAATTCCAGCAACCAAAATCCTAACTTCCATCATATTAAACCTTGAAATCTTAAGCCTAAAATTTCAGCAATCAAACCTTAAAATTCCAGCTATACAAAACTTGAAATTTCAGCATTCCCAGCCAAAATTCAACCTTGAAAGTTGATATTCTAGCAGCCTAATATCAACCATATATCTTAATTTTGTGATTTTTAGCTATTAGTTAATAATTCTTCTATTTGTACTACAGCAAGTAGACTCCATTTTCTTTCCTCTATTTCCTTCCTCAAATTTTTTTCCCAATAGTTTTAATCCCTCTTATTGGGCAAGTCTTGTTGATTAAAAAAATTGTGCTTATCTAATGTGCTGTTCTTTCCTTTGTCTAGTGTGCTTGTCTGTCTAAGTTCTTCCAATCTCCACCAAAGTTACATTACTCTTGGTACAAGTTTCTACCCACTACATATGGAGCTTTTTCATACACAAAAGAGGCATGGTTGTATGATTACTTAAGATAGTTGTGATTGGATTCAAGTTAGGTAATGACATTATCATAATTATTCACTTCATTGAACTAGAAAGGTTATTAAAAAGCAAAAAGGGGCAACTGATTTTAAGAAAGGTTGGATTTAATGATATAGGTGTTAATGGAGGTCAAAATATCATAGCTGTAAATGATGGAGAAAGACAAAAACTAGCACCATTAAATCTTCCTCATGATGTGGAATTTCATATATTTACTTTAACAGAGGCAAAACAATGGGAAAAGGATGGAGGTGGGTGGAAGGAAAGGAAGTCCAAGAGATAGTTTCAGTGGTTTTTTTGGAACAGTTTGGATTTGAATTTTAAATAAATGGAATTCCTACTTCTAACTTTTGAAGGCTTCTTATTCACTATTTTAGCCAATTATTCTCTAATAACCAGCAAATAAATTGTCCGTCTTCACTAACATGTTCACGTAGATAAGAAACTGTTACACACCAGCAGCAACAATCACTGTCTCTCTCAAATGAAAGCAATTCCCAAGCATGAACATTGCTTCAGTTTTACAGTATTCAAACTTGCGGCCAATGGTGAGAAGTAACACAACCACAGAAAAGGAAGTATAGACAGAGTAGTTGAAGATACCTGGTGGATAAGTACCGATACATGCCAAAGGCAGCAAGTTTTGTGCCAAAAGTTGGTAAGCCTAAAAGGAAAAAATAAAAGATGTTAGAACATAACTGATGTATAAACTAGCTCTGCGGGGATTTTTCACAAACAGCAGGTACCATATCTTACAAGACTCTAAAAAGGGAGAATCTGTTGTGTTTCACCACTGAAAAGTAAAAATATCAGATTTAGATACAAAATTCAAGACACCAAATCTAATCAAGTACTAATCCTACGTGAAACAAAACCTTATAGATAAAATATACTAAATGCCAATCCCATACAATACTAAATACCAATCCCATACAATGATTACAGGCCAAAGAAAACAAACTAATGCTAAAATAAAGATCTACCATCATGGTTTTGGAGTAGAAATAACAGGACTGTAATTTTGTGAGGCAGTTATTCTATCAGAAAAAAGTTAACAAGGAACTAGAATTGCCAAATTATATACCATATGAAATGATGGCATTGCTTAGGTCTATGTAAAAAGTAAAATTTCTTGGCTTCTATCTGATATTGAAATATCTCATGGAGTGACAGCAAGTAACTGCATACATTGCATAAATTGACTTGTGCTCTAGGATTTGTATATTGCATCATAATTTGAAATCAATGACCAAAATCAGCACTGAAATATATTGCAAATGCTCAAGCTTTCATAATGTTTTCAACTTGTCATGTTGCACACAGCCACATTGCAGAAATTCTGAACAGATGTGTATTATTCTCAATATCTTACTAGGTCAATACATAGGTACAAGTATATATAGAAATAAAGAGGGCTATTCTAGGAAACTAATATCTGTACATAATATCCTAATATCTGTATATAATATCCTAACTGATCTGATTTGCTAACTTTTAGGAGTCAATAATATCTAGGAGATATCCAGCTGGAAACCAGAAGCTTAAACTGCCTCTTGTGTAATCCCTATGAGAGAATATCAGCTACCTGTTGTGATGTTGGAATCTAGGGAACACAAATTAATCCTTTTTCAATCTTCTCCTTGATGAAATGCCTGTTAACCTCAACATGTTTTGTTCTATCATGAAGAACAGGATTGTGAGCAATTGAAATTGTAGCTTTGTTGTCACAATACACTTTCATAGGAATTGAAATAGGAATTTGCAGTTCCTCCAGTATCCTTTTAATCCATAAAGCTTCACAAATTCCATGTGCCATTGAACGAAACTCAACTTTGGCACTGCTTCTTGCAACAACACTTTGTTTCTTACTCCGCCAAGTTACCAACAACAAATGTGCAATAACCTGAAATTGATCTTCTATCAGTTGCACTCCTTACCCAATTAGCATCAGTATAGGCTTCGACTTAAAGATTGTTCCGCTTTCGAAACATTAAACCTTGCCCGAGAGTTCCTTTTAGATATCGTAGTATCCTGTATACAGCATCCAAATGTTCTTGGCCTAGAGGATGCATAAATTGACTCACTAAGCTTACGGCAAAAGCTATATGAAGTCTAGTGCGTGACAAATATATTAATCTCCTTACCAATTGCTAGTATCTCTCCTTATTATAATATTTTTAGGTTGAACTGGTCTAAAATTTACACCAGTTTCAACAGGAGTATCAGCTACCTTGCATCCTAGTAATCTGGTCTCATTCAATAGGTCCAAAATATATTTACTTTGATTCACAAATATTCCATCCTTTGATCTAGCAAACTCCATTCCAAGGAAGTATTTGAGAGGTCCAAGGTCTTTAATTTCAAATTCTTTGGCTAATCTCTTCTTCAACCCTACTATTTCGGATACATCATCTCCTGTTATGATGATGTCATCTACGTAAACAATAAGAATAGATATCATACCTGCCTTGGACCGCTTGTAGAACAATGTATGATCAGCTTGACTTTGACAATAGCCATAGCTCTTCACAACTCTTCCAAATCTATCAAACCATGCTATAGGTAACTGTTTTAGGCCATATAATGACTTCTTTAGCTTGCACACCTTATTTCTCCCATAGCTATCCTCAAATCCTGGAGGTAGGCCCATAAAGACATCTTCTTCTAAGTCTCCATTAAGGAATGCATTTTTTACATCTAGTTGATGTAAAGTCCACTCAAAATTTAGAGCCAAGGATAACAATACATGAATAGTATTTACCTTTGCAACAGGAGCAAACGTCTCTTGGTAGTCAATACCATAGGTCTGAGTGAACCCCTTAGCAACTAATCTTGTCTTCAGCCTTTCCACACTGCCTTTAGCCTTAAACTTAACAGTTAATAGCCATTTGCAACCTACCAGCTTTTTATCTCTAGGGAAATTCACAAGTTCCCAAGTTCTATTCTTCTCAAGTGCATTTACTTCTTCCATAACAACTGATCTCCAATTCGGATCTTGAAGTGCTTCCTGAATATTTCTTGGTACAAATAGATTAGTAATTTTGGCGATAAAGGATTTATGTATGTGTGATAGTTTCCCATAAGATAGGTACTTTGATATGGGATCGTTGGTGCAAGCCCGTTTCTCCTTTCTAAATGTTATGGATAGGTAATTATCAGTTGAGAGTTCAGTGGACATATCACTGGTAATTTGTGGGTCAGTAGGTATAGATTGATCACTACTAGGCGCAATAAGGGGTAAAGTAACAGATGGGTTACCTGAATTGTTCCTAGGTTCACTCTCCGAGGGTTTTGAGAGGTCGTGCATTGTTGAGGTAGGTTGTTCTCTACTTCTCAGTTGAGTCTTCCTCTTAGTATAAACATGAAGCTCAGTATTCTGTTCCTTAGGAACGGACAGTAGTATTTCCACCCCTGTGGTTGAATCGGGATTACCTGGCATGGATAGATTAGGAGTAGTATCTTTGGATTCATTATCAGGAATTATATTATGATCAATAATGACAATAGGTAGGGGGTTGGGAGTAATAGTAGCATCCAAAACTTTTTTGCTTCACTAGAGTTCTCCCCCTGAAGGAAATTTTTTTGATGTTATAGAAATGTGACATCCATGGAGACAACAATTTTTTGTGATAAAGGGTTGTAGCACTTATAATCTCGTTGACTAGGAGCATACCCAATAAAGACAGATTTTTCAGCTCTTGGATCTAGTTTTGAGTTTCCCCTAGTTGGGTTGTAAACATACACTTTACACCCAAAGAGCCGAAGAGGAAGAGCAGAGTAAAGCCGATTTTCTAGAAAGCATTGTTTAAACACATCTAAGGGTGTATCATAACACAAAACACAGCTGGGCATTCGATTAATTAAGTATGATGAAGTCAAAACAACCTCACCCCAAAGGTATTTTGGCATATTCATTGTAAACATAATGGACCGAGAGACTTCCAGTAAACGTTTATTTTTTCTCTCGGCAATACCATTTTGTTGAGAAGTGTTAACACACGTAGATTGGTGAACAATGCCTTTAAACTTAAGAAATTTTCCAAGGACTTCATTAAAATACTCGATACCATTGTCAAATTGTCAAACTGAAGTATGCCAATGTGTGTGTGAAATTGAATTTCAATCATGGTATAAAAATTTTGAAAGATTTGAGCAACTTCAGATTTTTCACGCATCAAGTAGACCCAACATAATCGAGTACGATTATCGATAAAAGTTACAAACCATTTTTTTTTTGGGGAAAGAGTTTTAACAAGGGATGGACCTCAAACATCACTATGAATTAAGTAAAATGGTCTGGAGGGTTGATATGGTTTTGTAGGGTAAATAGTCTTATGACTTTTGGATAAAATGCAATGCTCACAATGAAGTTTTGGAGAATCCACAGATTTAA
Source organism: Erythroxylum anguifugum (assembly GCA_027478595.1). Lineage (NCBI taxonomy): Eukaryota > Viridiplantae > Streptophyta > Magnoliopsida > Malpighiales > Erythroxylaceae > Erythroxylum > Erythroxylum anguifugum. The sequence goes on from JANIPN010000004.1 coordinate 41,059,647, forward strand.
ACAAATGAAGTAATAGTCTTTTGAGATAAGAAAAATTAGGATGTCCTAATCTATTATGCCAAAGCAAAATCTGTTCTTTAGCAGGGGTAGAACAAATACTACTTAAGCCATGAGCTTCTTTCTTCTTCAAGTTGTCATCAACGAAGTAGTAGAGACCATCTATCAACTTAGCATTGCCAATCATCTTCCTCGAAGTTAGTTCCTAAAAGACACAATATGAGTCAAAAAATGTAATGGTACAATTAGAGTCACGGGCTAATTTGCTCACACATAGCAAATTACAAGCTAGTTTTAGAACATGAAGGACAAATTTAAGGCAAATATTAGAGGATAGAGTTATTGAACCTTTACTAGCTACAACAGAAAATGATCCATCTGCTATACGAATTTTTTCATGGCCAAAACTAGGGTCATAAGTATGAAATAAATTACAAGAACAGGTCATATGGTCAGATGCTCCTGAATCAATGATCCGAAATTGTATGGAAAGGAACATGATAAGGCATTAAAATCACTACTAGTTTGCGCAACAAAAGCATTAAGGGCACTTGAGGATTCAGATTTGGGTTTCAGTAGCTTCAGGATGAATTAATCTGCTCTTGAGAGAACTGTCCAGCATCTACTTTATGGGCTGATGGAGTTTTACTTGATTCATAGTGAGCTGAAGTTTTATTAAATTTTCCTTCATGTGATCCCTTCCAATTTGCAAGCTTTTCATGGAATTTCCAGCATGTTTCACGGGTATGACGAGCTTTATTGCAATAGTCACACCAAACCCGTGACTTTTCCTCAATCTTCTTAGTACGGCCAGCAGCATTCCCAAAAACTAAGGCTGTGTTTTCAATAGTAGGTGTAGGATTTCGTTAGCCAAGCATCACAAACCGTCTACTCTCTTCAAGTTGGACTTCTGCAAAGACTTCCCCATGGATAGAAGTGGTTGTCTTCCAATAATCCTGCCTTTAACCTCATCAAACTCAACATTAAGTCCAATTAAGAGCTTAACAATTCGGTTATCCTCTACTATTTTTCTAAAATAGTTACAGTCATCAAGGGGTTTCCACTCATAGTCATTAAACAAATCTAAGTCTTACCACAAACATTTCAGGGAATTAAAGTACTTAGTTACACTGTCCTCACCTTGGTAGATCTTACCCAATTTGATAGTTAGTTCATACACTTGAGACTGGTTTCCTAAGTCAAAATACATCTGATTCACATTGTCTCATAGCTCCTTAGCTGTGTAGAAACACTTATAGTTGGAGCTAATATCCTCCTCCATAGAATTTACCAGCCATGTCATAACCATAGAATTTTCAGCATCCCATATTCCGTCTGTAGGATCATCAGCCGTCGGTTCCTTCTTGTCACTAGTCAAATATCCAATCTTGCCTCTACCACGGATGTACATTCTAACCGATTGGGACCAGCGAAGAAAATTCTCTTCATTCAGTCGTATAGTAATGATCTGATTGGAATGTGAATCTGAGGTAGGGTTATGAGGAGAAGGTGTTTGAACAGATAGGTTAGAGGATTCAGCAATGTTGGACAGACATGGTTGACATAGATAGGCAAGATTATAGACAGTAGGTAGCGGCTAGGGTTTAGGTTTGTTCAGGTATGCTCTGATACCAGGCAGAAATTCTGAACAGATGTATATTATTCTCAATATCTTACAAGGTCAATACATAGGTACAAGTAGATACAGAAATAAAGAGGGCTATTCTAGGAAACTAATATCTGTACATAATATCCTAACTTATCTGATTTGCTAACTTTCACGAGTCCATAATATCTAGGAGATATCCAGCTGGATATTTCCCAACACACATCATCTTGGAATCTATTGAGTTTTATGCCACAAAAAAAACCCCAGGACATCTAAGGAATTCAACCATACAAGCATATAATCATTAGACCTATTAGCTTCCTTCCTAATGGTACAACTTTCATCTTATATGATAGGATCCACCAATATACAATATGCACATGATTCTTCTATAATGTCCCATTTAGATCCTCTAAATCTTTCTTAAAGAAGAATAATTACATAGGAAAATAAGATTGCCAACATGTTTCCTGGATCACTTTTCACTCCTATGTTATAGCTGCACAGCTTGAAGATGACAAAATATCTTTTCGACATATCCATTTCAATAGCCAATAAATGCCTTCTTCAACTCTTAGATGAGCTAAAAATTCTTCACTAAGACACACAAACTCGAACAAAGAAGACAGCAAAATATAAAGTTCTAATCACCAAAATATCATATGATGAACACAAATTTAACAGAGTACAACAGCGCAGGGACATAATCAACTTAGCTACTACATTCAAATAGAAAAACAGCATGCAACCCAATTTATTGATTTACAGGTCACTTACTATGCACTGAAAGATAAATGGTACTAACTCTCTGGTCTGAGTGCACAAAGAGTGGGCACATCAAATGAAGAGGAAGAATTGAAAAGGAATGACGGTGAAAGAAGCACACCATCCAAGATATCATTTGCTTGACCAAGAAAACTTTCACGTAGCTTCGATGTTGAAATGTCAAACAATCAGACCAGCATACCTCAACTAATGGGTAAGCTTCTCTAAAAATGTAGGTTGATCCCTTTCAAATGGAATGACATAATGGTGGCTGTTGTCCACCCACCCTCAGGATAATGATTAGAAGAGACTGTAATTCCAACCAAGAACCAAATCCTCCAAGAACCATCGGATAGAATCCCATATGAACTAAGTGAGTTATACTGGACAGGCATTAAGTAGCCCTCCTCAAGCTTGCAAGAAAGCAAGTGAGAGGATAGAGATATGGAGAGAGAGAGCAATAATCCCACAAAATTGGAAATTCATACCAGGTTCCATTTAAACATGGCCAAGATAAACATGAACTTCTACATAAAAAAAAGGGATGACCAAAAAGACCGAGCTCCTCCTCAGAGAAGCAAGAAAAGCCAAATAACCAAACAAACAAATAAAGCTAGTATTAATGATGTTGAACAGAGTAACCACATGACAGGCATCAAATGAAATACATGTCTGACACAGAACTCAGTAATATTTCAAAACAGTTGTGAACCTAACCTAATGCACAACAGCATGAACAGCTCAAAAAAAATGCAGTATAGTAAAAAGCCAGAATTAGTTATTAAGTTATAGAAACAATAACCTGAACCAAAAGAAAAAAGTATGAAAAGGTTCATAAATGTCCCAAGTTTTACATAACTAGCTTCACGAACACCAAAACAAGAGTTAGTCAAGCTCATTTGAGCTACTAAAAATGAAACTGTAATCATCATTTCAAAAGCTAACAACATTTTGAAGGCAGAATGAAATAAAGATTGAAAACTAAGTGCTCAACAATCCAAAGCATACGACCTTCATAGGTCTTACACATATATGTTTTGTTATGGATTCAATCAAAAGTATATAAAAGGTGTTTTCGGGGTCAATGGTGTATCTGAGTTTTCCTTTCAAAGTCACAAGCTCGGCAAAATAAGAATGACAAATTTTATAAGTGTTAGAAGTAATATGACCTTAATCCCACTAAAATGAAAGTCATTATTCACTACACAATTTCGTCTTTAGGCCTTTAGGATTATAGTTAACAAGTACTTCAATAATGCAGTCTTAGACTTTTCTTTTGCTAGTCCTCCCCCTAACCACCTTACTAAGGAATGCTTTCCTCTAGGACCAGGCTTGGCAAAATAGCCCAAGCCCGATCAATCCCGGGATGGGCCTGCAAAAATTTTTGGGTTGTTTCTAGACCCATCTCTCTATCTAGTACAATCTTAGACCACACATCTCTTTCTTACATCTTTTCAAATATCAAAACTGATCATGTTTTACACAATACAACCAATGATATTCAAACTTTTTTTATCTTCTCCTGAAAATCTAGTAACTTAGTTGAAATCTAAACCACTACAGCAGAAAATTCAGTTCACTTGCAACTTCAACACGTGTGAAAAAGAGGGGAAGAAATACTCCAACAAGTATGCAGCAACCTGACATCAAATGGCAATTCCAAACTACTCAAGTTAGCCCTGAGGTCTATGTAGCATGGTAGGAAAGAAGCACGAGGAGATTCAAGAATGAGCAGCAAAACAGGACAGCTTTTTACACAAAAGCACTTGCAAAGATGAAGGAAAACTTCTTGTTGAGCTTAGGGAAGAAGAAAACAACTAGCATAGCAGCCACAAGCTGGGGAGTTAATTAATTGTAAGGTGCATCACTCTGTCAATCTCTCAATCTGTTGATTAGTAGCTCCACTAAGTCAGATTGAATGCAAATTATAGTGGTTTGTATTATGTAGACCATCCCTCTCACTTTTGTACTATAATGGTTTGGTCCATAAGCTTTTATCCTTGTAAATTGTAAGGCATTGCTTCCATTTTTGGAATACAATACTTTAATTTCCATAAAAAATGTAAGCCACGTTTGAAGCCTCAACCATAAAATTTTTTATGGACTAGCTTAACTCTGATTGATTGCTAGAAAACACAAGCCATAGCTTATCATTACATCACTCATATCATTCAGAATTCAACAATAGAATGTTTTTGAGGCATCAGCTTATGACCCAAAAGCTAAAGCTAACCTAAAGTACAAGAATGAGCTGCAGGGAAACCTATAATTAGAATATTTGATTCTGAATACTTAAGAGCATTACCAGAAGATGTGTCACGCTAGTTTCTACCAACGTCTCACTTTAACATGCAGAGAGAAGATAGAATGCCAAGGAAATACAAAAGGAAAAAAAGGGCCGACGTCAGATGGATATAAAAAACGTACCACTTAAATGAGGTAATAACCAAACAAAAAAATTCGAGTCCGAGTAAGGCTTCTAAAGCAAGTAAAAGACCAATGACAAACATTATATGCATTAACAGTTCTCTAGATCTGATAGAACTAGGCCACACCTACAACAAAATACTGAACAAGATAACAATTATTTCCTGAAATGTACTCCAAAACTAGGTATAAAAGTAATTAAACCCCACTAATTGATGTAGACTGAGAAAGGGGAATTCAGATTTCTAGGAAGGTTGAGGATGACATCCAAAAACTAATTCAACAGAAGATGAACCTACAATGACCAATGAGATAGACACTTTTATCACCATCTAGAAACTGCACCTCAGTTATGTTACATTGTACCTACTGAAAACAAAAAGAAGAAAAGAACTCCGACTAGCCCCAGCAACAAAATGGAACATCATCGGATGATTTAGAGCGTTGCAATTCAACAGGTTACGTAGCCTTAAAATTTCATAAGCTAGAGGAAAATTGACTCTTGAATACATAAGATCATTAGTTTTAAAAGTTAAAGCAAGCACAGAGGAGAAATCAAAAGAAGTAGAGGACAACAAATGGGTAAGAATTTTGGACTGGATAAAAAAAGTGACAGAAGATGACTGAGGCAGCACCAAACTAGAACATGCTTCCAATTTTTATCATACAAGCCAGGCTACCAAATGAAACAAAAAGCATTTCTTGACAAGATCCATGCCTATTTGAAAAGAGGTCATCGTAAAGAATCTTGAAAAATGTAATCAAATAAAAGGAACAAGGTGGAGATAATCTAGAATAGTACCAAAATCTCAAATACAAAATAAGAAGTTTGTCTCAAATTAAAACCTTTTTGATGGGAATAATTTCTACAGCCTCCAATAGACTTTTGAATTTACATAACTTCCCCTAAGCCAAGGACCAATATGGGTGAATAAGAGGAACAGAACTCAAACATAAAGGTATACATGGTTAAATATCAGGTTGTTGTTCAAGGATTAAAAAATAAATATTATCAAAGATTGTCACATAGTAGCCATTACTTACTTTCTCATCCTCGGATTCTCAATAAAAAGGGAGGAGTTGGCCTATTTCTTTTGTAATGCCCATACTTGTTTGCAGAATAAATAACAAGAGAGAGAGAAGAGAGAGAGAGAGAGACTATTTCTTTTGAGGGGAGACCGACATAGACAGAGAGAAAGATTAGCGGGGGTTTTGGCGGGACGTGTTGACTTATTAGACAAATAGATTTTTTATTACAAATGTAATATTATCATCATTGACGAAAGTTAAGGCCATCAAAATAATCAAATAGATGTTATGGGAATTAGGCTACACTTTAAGTTAAGATGTTGATACTACATATATGTAAAAATGATTAAAGATCAAAACAACAGAACCCTATTGCCAAATTGCAGAAAAATCTGTCCTAAAAAGGCAGCACTACAACCATGCGTAATCAAAACGTCTCTTTTCCAAATGCTAGAAATTTGAAAAAAAAACAAAATCATTAAAGACAGTAGTTGCAACAAGAGAATTTAAAATGGAAATAGCATAATTGTCCTTGCTTTCAAGTACAACTTAATTAAACCCAAAGAGAATCAATTCTCTTAAACAAACTATCATAAGATAACAGTTCAAACCTATGCAAGTATCTAAAGTTGCTGCTCAAAGGACTCGTTGGAAGACATCTTAGCTTGACTTTGATATCAGTTTATCTGTGCCCTTGACCTCGATGCATATCATATCCACCCCAGGAACCAGGTGCCACTCCATACTGAGGAAAGTTTTCGACATGAGCTTGCACCTAAATGTTCAGGAAATGTCAAGAAATATCAATAATGAAGTAGGAATAATCACCCATGCAATTTGAAGAAATGCATAAACAAGCAAACATGTGTACATACATGTAAAACTTACAAATTTCAAACATCAAGACAATTGAGACCAATATCATTGCCAACTTACAGGGTTCATTCCATAGCCAGCCGGATAAGTGTGTCCTGCATATCCAGATTCAGGATTGCTATAATTTGCATGATAAGCTGTACAGGAAGAACAGCAATAAGAAATAAGAGTTTAGTAATAGAAATATTAGGCCCCTCAAGCTCCAAGGGGAAAACAGTGGAATATAATTCGTTGGCTTCAGCCGCAGCTGAAGAAAGAACAGGTTGAATTCAATTACAACAAGATGGGTTTTCAGATGCCAAGACCATTGCTTCCTTTCTCTCAATTATCGCAAAAAAAACAAAGGATATTCCACCTATTAAATACAAATTAGTGTACCTGGATTCACTGCAGCAGCAGGGGGGCGAGCTCTCTTCTCTGCACTTGCAATCTCTGCTCGAAGTTTCTCCATCTCCCGAGCCATTGCTATCAATTTGTTCTGCATCAGCTGCCCGTGCTCATAATTCTCTGCATACCCTTTCTTTTCATACTCAATGGCAGCTCTATATCCATACAAACACCAGAAAACATTCAAATTTAACAATAGGTTTTTTCATGAAACTAAAACCAATTTATCTAAAGTAATAACCTTGCACGCTGCAATTCCTGCTTCATAGTTTCAATTTCAGTCTTCAAAACCGGAACTTGCTGCAAATCAGCATTATATCTCGCTAAATCCTGAGTCATCATCTGTACTCTTCCCGTAAGGTCTTGCTTAACATCACCAAGTTCCTTAATATCAGCACGAACACGACGAAATTCAGACTGCATAGCCTCAACACCACGAAAATCAGCCTCCAACCTCAAAGACTTGTCATGCAATTCCCTCATCTGCACATCCTTCTCCGCATGCAAAGAATCCAAAAACCGAGTTTTTTGTTGCAATTCGTGCTGTGCAACTTCCAATTCCTGCTTTAACGCCACATGTGTCGCAGCCAGTCGCTGATTGTCGGCCAACAAACCTTGAATTTCTTGATGTTGAGCGGCCAAACGCTCTTCGATTATAGCTGGGTGCGCAGGGAGCCTCCTCGGATCTAACCCGAACTGGGTTTCTCGGATTTCGTCCAAAATGGCCGGATGCGCTGGCGGCATTACTCCGCCGGCGAAGCGTGGTTCGTGAATGGCGTGAATTACTCCTTTCATCGGCAAAGGCGGTCCTCGATTCTTTCCAGACATTACTAATTCTATTTCCTATTAACGATTAGAACCTATTCGATTAAGAATCTATGGAAGGATGGGGAGAGCGATTTGATACTCAATGTTGAAAGGATTCAAGGCAAATGGGAAAAAGTAGAAGGCAACAAGGAAATGCGAGGCGACGAGGAACAAAAGTGTTGGAGCTCAGGGGCAGATTATGATGTAACAAAAAGTTTGGAGTATGATTCGGTAATTAAGCGTGGCCCGGCCTAAAATCAATATCAATAGATCCAATTCGGTTAGGCTGAGTTTTAGGTCAGAACTTTTTTTTTTTACTTAGGCTTTCGACCAAGCTTAACCTTCGGTTATCCAGATCAGCCCAGATTTAAATATTTTTAAAATAGCAAGGTTATTTTGAAATTTTTAAATAAAAAGAAAAAAAATCAAACTTAATTCAGACTCGATTGAATTTTGAGTTATTCAAGCTCAATCGAGCTTAGACTCAATTGTGTGCCTCAAACTTCTAGTCGAGCCTAGGTCCAAACACTAACTTTTGGGTCAAATTTGGGTTAAACTTTAAACTCAGTACTAATCCCTTAGTTTTAATTTTAATTTTATTTTTTAATAAAAATAAAATTCTCTTTAATTATTAATGTCAATATAATTATATTGTTATTAATAATAATAAATATGATAATTAAATTTTGTGGTTTTTATGTGGAATGGATGTGCTCAAGATCAATGGTGATTTTTGACTTGCCATGGAGTAGATAATAAGCTTAAAAGCATTTAAAAGTTGAAAACAAGAAAGTAAACCAAGAAATCAAGAATGAGAGGATCGACCATGGCTAAGGATTCTAGTGTCAATTGATCCAAAAATTTTATTTTGATGTTTCATGATGTTCATAGCATAGTTTTGATGCTAATGAAGTAAATAAATGAAAAAGAATTGAATTGGACAAGTTTGATGTAAAAAATGTTCAGTTTAGCCATAAGGGCATTTTTGGTATAAAAGTATGGTTTTGATGTAATGACCATGTGAAGCTGATTATGGATGGTCATTAAGTATCTTTGTGACATTGAAATTATTAAATGAAGTGTTATCTTATTATTTGGAAAAAAAAATCATATATGAAGTGTATATGGAATAAGATGAAGTTGAAATGGTTTATGATGTGTTTGGATGATGCTTGGCATGGATCTTAGGTGAATTATGTTGAAAAGTTGGAAAGAAATTGAAATGATGATATATATGTGTGTAGTGAGGACAATTTGGCCTTAAGAGGAAATGTAGTTACTGGTGTGAGTTGTTCAAGTTTGATTATGGTTGTGGTAAATTAATTGGGGAAGATAGTGTTTTGAAGAAATTAATAAGCTAGAATAGGTAAAAGATGATATTTGAGTAATTTTTAAAGTTAGATTGTGAAACGGAGAACAATAAGTTAGCTTATGGAAGTAAGCAGAAATACAATTAACAAACTTGTTACGCGATGAAATACTAATCTCGAATTCAGTTAAACCAAATATATTGTTTCAATGCCTTATTTCTGAATTTGGAAATAAATGCCTAAACGAAGTGCTATTTGTGTGGGTAAAGGAGAGGCGCAGAACGCGTGAGTGTGTGATAAGTTTGCAAGACAGTGAGTGTATTTTAATTTTTTATATAAATAAATTCTTTACAAAAGAATTGATGATATGTGACTTTATATTGTATGATTATGAGTTTTACATGAATGATTAATTACAAGTGAATATTGCTAGTATAAGTGTATGTTTTAGCAATATATGAATTGAAGTTTAAATTTTGAATTTCATACAATTTGAAGTTATATTGAAATTATATTATTGGTTGATAAAAAGGAAATGGTTTTTAGCCTATGGTACATTGATAGGTTTTATACATGTTATTATATTGGTGTATAGCGGTTAACCTAGTGAGGGTAAGCGATGTAAAACAAGCTCCATAACTAATGGTTAACTAGTTATAGGTAAGCGAAGTAGATACAACTTCGTAACTATCGGTGCATAGTGGTTAACCTAGTGCAGGTAAGTGATGTAAAACTAGCTCCAAAACTAGTGGCTAACTAGTAGCGAGTAAGCGATGCAGAATTAATTCCGTAATTACCAGTGTATAGTGGTTAACTTAGTATAAATAAGTGATGTAGAACTAGCTTTGCAACTAATAGTTAACCAATTACGAGTATGTGATGCAAAACCAGCTCTGTGACCTTATACTTAAGGATACCATATGACAAAGAAGTTAGTGGTGGGCTATGTCGTGTAAGAAAGTTTATGACAATAATAATGCTATCATGATTTACTTTAAAAGTAACTTAAGAAATTTGATTTCAGATAACATATATGTTTTATATTAGAATTTTATCATAAGAAATGAAATGAATTTGTTTTAGGGAGGTTTAAATTGTTAAATATGGTTTGCATAGAAAAGTTAACACTCACTAGGCTTGTTTAGCTTACACTCTACTTTCTGTTTTCAAAATAAAACCTCCAAGTGTACGCTCAGGGGCTTCAAAAGTAAGGACTTCACCTCGCGAACAGTCAACTTACTCACATTCTGCTATGTAGGCATTATTGCCTTGTAAATATTTTTGGGAACTATTTCATATCTTTAAACATAATTTGGAATGTACATTTGTGTAAAAACTGGATGTATATAAAAGTTTTTAAATGAAATGCATGAATATGTTTTAGCTTTTTAAAATCAATTGATTTTATTGTTCAGATTGTTTGTGAGTGGACTTGAAGTCCAAAATTTGTAGTGGAGATTTTGATGTAAATATAGAAGTGTTTTGAACTTTTATAAGAGCTTTGAAAATTTTGAGAATGTCAAAATATAGTTGTTATGCTACAAAATTTTTTAATAAAATGGTTTAGAAAAAAAAGGCTCTATTGCTTATATTTATGAATGTTGAGTTAAAGCATTTCGATAAAAAAGGTAATAAGCTTAGCTCCACGGAAACTTTTTAATTGGATCGGATATCGACTGGAGGGCCATTGTGGGGTGCCGGGTAAGTCGCCTAGTCATTTCAAGATAGGAGCTTGTCGATTAGACTAAAAAAGAGTAAGCGCTAATTCCATGCTTTGTCTAATCAAAACATTGTATGATGAAATGATTAAATTATATAGAAAAATCATGCACGAAAAGGTTAGTCAAAACCACTTTAGCATCCCTAAATATTTAGGTGGTCATGATGTGTTGCTAGATGTTATTCTCGATCTATGGTTATAAATTGTGTAATTGAAGAATTACAAATAAATTAAAAGAAGTTTTAATTTATCTAATTCTATTTATAAATTAGAATTATAATTTATAACCATTGCCAACATATTTGGGAACCTAATAGGTCTCACATAAAGAATGAGCTAAAGAGAGCAAAAATAATTTAATCAAGTTGGATTTGATTGTAAAGTTTGTGAAACTTTATAATTCAATATAATACTTTAATAAAAATGATCAATATGAGATATTAAATCTTATTTGGGCATAATTAGTATTTAATTAGGATAATTTATAATTCTAATTAACGTTTAATTGAAATTAGAATTTAATTTCGATTAAATTACTAAAGATTTCAAAACCTATTATAAATAGACTTAAGCTCTATAGAGCTAACACTTCTTGCTTAACCATCTCTGTAAGAGTTACAGAATTATCTCAACTTGTTTTTTAAAGATATAGTTAGAGGTTGGATGCTTGTGCGGCTATGGTAGTTGAGATGAATCAATTTTAGGAATGGTTTAATAGATGCGAAAAAAATATGATCAAGCTTTGGAATAAGGTATGAATTACGATTCATGCTTAATATGGTTATTGTGTTCATCATTTTATAGAACTAAAGTAATCTTTGTTTCAGGAAATCAAAATACAAAGAAAGTTTCATAATTATTTTGGTGCTGTCAGGATTAGATTCTATCCTGATTTCTCAACAATGGTATCAAATCACTCATTGATTCTATAATTTAGTTAAATTGTTTCATTATTGTTGATATTAAATTTTGGAATTGAAATTGCAATAATTGCGAACCTACAATCAGATTTAGATGAAATCTGAATATTGATAGTATAAAAAGTTCATAGTAACTTTAGGCACTTCGAATTTTAGAAATTCATATAGTCTGGAATTTCAAAAGTGACTGCAGCTATTGTCCAACTGTTTCGAATTTGTGAATCTGTAAATTTCAAGATGCTTTGAACCCAAAAACTTATAATCCTTAAAGACCAAGACCATACAGAGAATATGAAAAACCATGATTCTTAGAATTTTTCTGAAATTCTAGAAAAAGTATGGGAGTGGTGTGATTGGTCACGCTTATTGCTGGATTGTTTCTGCTTATGTGGTTTCTCTGGGTTGTGTTTTGTGTACTACTTTGTGCCGATGGGACTGTGTTCATTTTAGTTCTGGTTGTGTTTTCTATTTTATGCTTTGGTGTTACGTTTCTGGTTTGTGTATTTGTTTCTGTACATGGCTGGATTTTTGGTTGGTGTTTTGATGACTATCAAATGGAATAAAGTGGTGCCACTAGCAATGGCGATGTTCGCCTATGAATCTGGATGCTCCATGGTGACGCGAGGAAGCTGCGGCGGTGTCAAGGAACACGACGTGTTGGCGTCTACATTTGGAGCTACTCACTCTAGCACCAGCAGTCGTGCATCTGAAAACAGGCGACAATGTAGGGGTTGTTTGATTCTACTTCTATTTTTCTATTGTAGTTTTTAGTTTTCGTTTTCAATTTTTTGTTTATGTTTTTCTTTCTATTTTTTGTTAATATTAATGTAGTTGTATTTTTATTACTCATAATAATTACATTTTAGATAAAACTTAAAGGTAAATTATTTTTAATTAAATAAATTTATTTAATCTCTTATATAATATTTATTAATAAAATTATGTTATTTTAATAAAATAAATATTTTATTTATAAATTAATATTTATTTGAAATATATTTTAATTATTAAATCAAACTTTATTTTAATATTTATATATTTTAAATTTAATTATGAATAATTTAATTATAAAATTAAATTAATAAAATTATGAATTATTTAATTATATATAATTTAATTATAAAATTAAATTATTCATAATTTTATTGATAATTAATTTTAATTTATTAAATATATAACTATATTGTTATTCATAATTTTTATTAAAAATTAAATAATTAAATAATATATATTTAAACGATAGTAAATTAGATTATAAAAAAACAAAAATAGGAAACAAAAACTACTTCTATGATTTTCATAATTTTTAAAAACCGGAAGAAACCAAAACTAAAAACAGAAACTAAAAACTCAAACAAACAAATTTTTTTTACTGAATTTGAAAACAAGAACAGAAAACTAAAAATAAAAATAGAAACAAACGCTGCAGAAAATAACCTAGACTGCGTCAAAATTTTCAAAGAACCTAATGGAAAACGATGGGATACAGAGAATGTGAAAAACCATGATTCTTAGAATTTTTCTGAAATTCTAGAAAAAGTATGGGAGTGGTGTGATTGGTCACGCTTATTG